>CM070064.1:15113246-15713246 GCA_036320875.1 Cotoneaster glaucophyllus | reverse complement strand
AGAATGAAGGTATTTACAATTATTATTACCCTCCAAAGCTTTAAGGAGCCATTAATTGGTGCAGGTCTAAGGTTACAGTTGGAAGATTTTGAGTTCTAAACAGATAGTCATGCACCGTGTAACAAAAACCTATCAAGTCGATCTAAGTAAAACTGAAAGCAGGAGGATTAGTTTTCTCTAAACAGGGCATACCAGATCTGGACGAGAATCTGAAGCTCCCAGAACAGCATGGCGATTAGGTTGAGCCTCAATATCCCAAATGAGAACCTGTTTTGTTTACAAGTTGAAAAACTTTATCCACCTCCACTTGTCTATATAAACTTCCAAATACGTAATAAAAAATAACGTTAACTGAAAAACCCTTGGAAGCTTAATAGTTAATATCCATCCAAAAGAATAAACATATAACTGAATGCTTACATCAGGACTGTCAGTGTGTGTCGCCACTATCTTACTATTCTGAGGGAGTTCCCTGATTCTGTTCACCTGCAAAACATAATCGTAGATTACTGACAATCCAGATTTATGCTTATTGCAGTATAATGGGAAGAAAATATCTTAGAGATGAGCTTACACCAATTTGTTTTTGGAGGTGGGTGGGAAATGCTTGGGTTTAGGGTTCAGTGGTTTTGGTGGGCAGTTGATCTAAGTGGATATCTTCTGGCACGGAGAAGGTGGTAATAGCAACGAATGGGTTTTGAATTAACTATTGCTGGTTCCATTATTTTCCCCAAAGGGTTTTCCTTTCCTTTTTAAATATCATCAAAGTGAGCATGCAAAAGTTTGATACGCATTTCAGTAAGGATACATATGAAAATTGGAGAAGACCGTCTTTTCAATAGTATGTCGATTGGGATTGACTAGCAATATCTATGCTACATATCTTCAATGAATCTTAAACATAATACTATCGCTTGGTCCGAATTCAATATAAGTAATTCACACAACACATACCCAATTTGTTCAAGACGTTAGCATTCCTGCAAGACAAAATACTCGCGGCTACAAATCATTTAGAAGATAATGCATAGATTATTAACTAAAACACAAGTTAGTTTTTAGATATGCCATCAATGAATCAAATGCACAAGGCTAACCCCTTAAACAGAGACTAATATAGTTCACTGATTTATTACCTAGAAATTATCTTCTTAGCTTATTGACTACAGTCAGCAAGTCTTCATAAATAGTTGAAATTTTTTCCTTGTTTCCAATATAACCCATTTTCCATTTCCGATATAGAGGAATTATCTTAATAAGTTCCATTTAAAAAGATGATTCAGCAATTACATCAAAAAATTTAAGTACTTTTCGGTGCAAATCATTCTCCTCGAGAACTCATTAGGTAGAAATTACTGTAAGCAGACACACTTTAATGTAATTTACCTCGCCGGGATGTATAATAGTTTTATACTTTTTCACAAAGGGAGAGCGTGCTTCTTCATTGAACTGTATAGATCAAGCAAAAGATTACCATAATTAGCTAATAAATGAGTCAATTTACAGGATATCAGCTGAAGGCAGATAAATGAAACATAACCTGTGATATGTGCTCGGCAGCTGCAACCCTGGGTTTGACAACTTCACAGTTTGCAATGACAAGTGTATTTGGAACACTGCCATCAGTCTGTGGAAACAAACAAACGTAAGCAAAACACACTACAACGATAAAGAGGATGATACACAAACTAAAAGAGACAAGATGGCATATCCACATAATATCAACACTACATGCGTAGGCAAGTAACTGCGTTGCCCACTCAAATAATCATATGTTGGTAAATATATGATATGAGGCACTAATTTTTAGAGAGGGATGCACAGCATTGACAGTTAAAATCACTCCACATTACATCTCCGACCAGGCGACCACCTACTAATAAGAAATGTTTAAAACTAACACGCCAATGCCAAGGGCACGTGGTTTTAAGCATCTGATCGTATTAATGAGCTATCCAAACAAAAAATTACAACATTTCTGTATCAAATACAAAATGGAGAGTCAGATGCTGCAAGAGAGATCTTCATGCCTGTTCCGAAAGAAAAAGGCGCTGACGACTCTTGTAAGTGGCTTGCTCCAGCTGCGGTCCCCATCTACAAGAAACAAAATCCATAAATCATCAATTTTGATTCACTTAGAAGTCTGCAATCACAAATGTAGCCCCAATACACCAATTTTTATTCATCGAAAGCTCAAAACAAACACAAGCATCACTACAAACATCCATTGCCAACACAAATTAAGAACAGCGCACATTCTCTACAAAGTTGATTCTACTTTGACTTCACAGTTCACACGCATTTCCCCAAATCCAAACCGAAAAATTCGATCGAAAACGAAACTAATTAGTGCTTGTAAAAGTACAAGAGAGCCAGGTAAGGACAACCCACATTGTGCAAAATCATGTGATAAATTCGATAAATACGAAAATAATTGAATTTAGAAGAAGAGGAAACCCTAGGGGGGAGAGTACGGACCTGCAAGAGAGAGAAGGCCAAACAAGGTTGTGATTGGCGAGCCAGTCGTAGAGCACCGGCACCAGCGACTTCCACTGCGTGTATCGATCGTTCACCGACGCCTCCGTAGCTTTCCCCTTCATCCCCTTCGTCTCTCTCTGAGTCTCTTCTTTTCCCGCCAATTCTATCAAACTCGGTCGCTCTCACTCTCCTGGTTTTTTTAAGCTGTGACGTATACGACCATACACAGATTTTTTAAGTGCAGGGAACGGTTCTGTTCACAGGGTGGTTTGCTTTGCTATCGTGTACTTTGAAAAAAAAACTGTTTTTGTTGTGTTGTGAGAATAAGCAGCAGTAAAATAAAGTAGCAAAGAGTGTTTGGTAAACTTTTTTGTAAAAGTGCTTTTGAAAAGAAAAAAAAACAGTATTATAGTGTTTAATAAACTTTTATGTAAAACAGATGTGGAAAAGCTAGTTTTTCAAAACTGGGTTTTGCAGCTTTGTGTTTTTGCCTTTTATTCACCCAAAACTGTGAAAAAAAACTGAAGTTGAATGTTTACCTAACATAAAAAAGCTCCCAGCTTTTTTTTATACCCACTTTTTTCAGAATCACCTCAATATCAAACCAGGGCTAATACTAAACTGAGTTTGGGTTACGACACACTAATAAAATATTAATTACACTAACATCTCTTGAAGTTTCGTGTTTTTACAAAACTCTTCATTTTTGAAACATAACATTAACACTCATTGAGGTTTTAATTCACTCTGGCATTACCCCTAGAGCTAACAACACCTTAAAAAAAAAATTAAAGAAAATTTTGCCCTCATTATTATTTACTTTACAAATGAAAAAAAACCTTTATAAATAAATAGAATAAAAAATCCAAATTAAAATGACACACCCCGACCGAGATCGAGGCATGTTGGCCGTCACGTGAGGGTGACGTAGCCATGTGCACAATGCGGAAGCAATAATATAATAAGAAATACGAATGAATAAAACCAACTTAAAGAGTGTTAGAACAGAATTAAGTGTGAATACACATTCAGAGCATAAAAGTCTAAGTGCAGTCAATGCATAAGAAGTACTTAATTGATTAACACCCGAAGGTGATCCTACATGGGTGATGTCTGTCAGAATCTCCGATATGTCCTCGTGAGCCACCAACAAAGTTACCTAATACCTGGAGGGGCACAAAACAAAAGCATGAGTGGGCAAAAACAAAGCTTTTCTAAAATCATTTCAAAAACATCAATTATATCCCCCCGCCGTAAAACCTGTATACTTTCCCAGAAAATAGTATATACATATACTAAATCTCATCTGAAAATCATCATCATACTCAATGCACAAATCATGAATATGTCATGCCATACTAATCAAATCATCATGTAAGTATTTCAAATGCAATCAACTTATAGTGGTCTATACGACAAGACTGGGTGTAAAACAATACGCTCTAGTGCTACAATCACGTGAAGACTGTGCGAATGATCGCGGGTCACCTACGAGTCGAACCCACTGAAAGTGGTCTATACGACAAGACTGTGCACCTAACTTGGATCCAAGATGAGCGTGTGGTGCAGGAGGTGAACATCACGTGAAAGACTATGCCCCTATCTCTGGGCGGGAGCACTAACACCGGGGTGCAGGTTAATGAGCTCTCAACGCATCTCATCGTACTTTTCATAACTCAACTTCTTATTAACCACACATAGTCTTACCTAGAACTTACCTGAGCGCCCGCAGCACCAACAATCATGCGCATACAATTCATAATGCATTTTCATATGTATGCATTGGCATGGCAATTCATTTATAAAAGCATTTAAAATGCAATTTCTGGGAAAACACGTAGTATATAGGTATATACGGAAAACAAAAGCCCACTCACCTGGAGTCCGCGCTACGGCTCCCTAACGTAAACATTAAGGCGTCCCAAAACGTTCAGCGCCTAAAACAATTATCAAACTACAACTTAGAACTCTTAACCATAGAATTCGTAATTCACGTAAAACATATCCTCAAGGATATTCTAGAATCATTTAAGACCCTTAATCAAAAGTCAACCGTCGATCAACGATCGAAGGTAGGGTCCACAACCCCACATACTTGATCTGGAAGATCCGTAACTCAAATCTCCGTTCCGTAACTTCCCAAGATGCACATTATGCTCCTAGAGCAACATACTAAATTTTGTTATGATCCAACGGTCGGATCTCTGCCAATTGCCAAAACCAAGTGGCGGTTCATATTTTATTTTATGAACTTACAAACTCAATTCGGGAAGATCCGTACATCGGATTCCCGATCCGTAAGTTCCTACATTTTTCAAATATTACGTACTACCACAGACCAAAGTTTGGTGACGATCCAACGGTCGGATCGTCGGTTAATATTTTCACCTAACCACGAATCGTAACGAACTTAAGTTCAAATGACCAATCTACGACAATCAACTATCAAAATTGAACCTAGGATGTTAAACACAGCCTAAAAATGATATTGGCGGCCCACTGGCCACGCGTCGCCGCACGGGCTGCCGTGGGTGGCGGTCGGCCGCCCCGACTCGCCGGAAAATCCAACTAACTCCAAAAATTCTCAAATTTTGCAGAATTGAAGATCTCAAAGAGAGGAACAAATTTCATACTTGTGACCAAGGCCAATTTGGCCGAAAAACACCTCATTTTCATTAAAACCCGTCGGAAACCCCGATTTGGGTAGTTGTTGATTCGCCACCAAAACAAACTCCGCCGCCTCATCCAAGGCTTGGGCCTTGCTCCTGGGGTTGAGAGGAGTCTTTTGGTGGTGGTCATCGACTATGAAACTCGCCGGAGCCATCGGAAAAAGGATTAAAGCCGTCGGATGCACCCGTGATTTATGGCTTCGATTTGTGAATTTGAGTTAGAAATCTAGAATTCTAACACTACAGAGATGTTGGGCTTGAAGAGAGCTTTCCATAGACACCGGAATCACCTCGAACGGACATCGGACGGAGAAGTTACGACCGGGTTGAGGAACCGGGTCGGGTTGCCAAGATCCGGGTCGCGAATCCCCCGCGTCCCTCCTCTCTCCTTTTTCTTCTTTCTTCTCCTCCTAGTTGGTCAATCAACTATCTCCCTTCTTCTAACTGGGCAATGCCCATCCTTTTATTTTTCTTTCCTTTCAATCCTCGCCCTTCATTTTGAAATTCCTTTAATTTGGGCCATCCAAATGGCACACCAGATTTTATAATAAAATTCATAAAATGCCCAAACTTCAAACCTCAATAATTTCGTCGATATAGCTCCAAATCACGAACCGTCTGCGCCCACGCGTCCGTAGCAAAGAGTATTACGAGGATATGCCAAGAAAACAAATCTTAGGTGGCACGACACAGCAATTAATCTCGAACAATGCACGTGTCTCAAAGGGCATTTTTGTAAAATCCTTTATTAAAAATTTATAAAATTGTAAAATCAGGGACTGGCTGTCACATAAAATCTTACATTAAACAATAAAAAAAAATTGAATAAATCTTGTTATCTTCTTCCTCTACTCTACCATGTTCTATTTATCGATAAATTATTTATGATATCGTACTACCGTGTGACACAGACAGCTGGTAGTACCATTAACAAGAACTAACACGAACATGACACATGGCAGAGAAAAAAAAGCTAACGTCTTGTTTTCAATTTCTATCTCTCCCAATGGTAAATTTTCACAATTTTTCATTAATTTCATGACGCCTAATGGACATAATTAACCTTTATTTTATATAGATAATGAAACAAATAGTCAGAGGTTGAAACCTCTACTACAACCACAACCAACTAAATCGAAATCATAAACATTTTTAGCAGCAATCGTAATAGAATGCTACAAAATGGTACATTAAAATAATAGTAAATACTTTATAATTTTAATAATGAAGATTCAAAAGTTTTATGAGAATTTAGCCACTTAAGAGTGTAGTCAAATTAGGATTAGGTTAATTATACTAACACTCCCTCAAATTTATTGTGTTTTTACAAAATTTCCTAACGTTTGAAACATAACCCTAACATCCCTTGAGGTTTTAGTTCACTTTCAAATAACCCCTTTAGGACAAATTTGCCCTCATTATAATTAAAAAAATAAAAAGAAGCAAGTGGTCATTTACCGCAGTGATGGAAAGGAGTCGAGCTCTTACATGATGGCGTGGGTTTCCAACAACAACTTGCATTTTGTGAGGAAGATTCTTGGAAATTCGGCGATTTTCATATTTTTTATGGCGGAGAGTGAGGTCAAGCTTGTGGAGAGGCTAATTGATTGAAAAACCGAGATGAAGGAGTAGCTTCATGTGAGGACAACTAGGAAGGAGGTGAAACATGTTAAGAATTTCCATTATATTGTGGTGAAAGAGGAGGGGAGGCCCTAAACCCCTATATTGATTTTTTTAAAAAGTTGTTTTTATTTTTAAAGCAATTAAAAATAAGGGTAAATTTATCTTTAAGAAAATGTTTTAAGATGACGTTAGCCCTAAAGGGGTTATGTGAAAGCCAATTAGAACCTAAGGGGTGTTAGTGTTATGTTTCAAACATGAGGGGGTTTTGTGAAAACACGATAAACCTGAGGGGGTGTTAGTGCCATAACCCAATTAGGATTTGATACGATTTTAATAGACTTTAAAATGCGAGTGTAGTAAATTAGGATTTTTAAATTTTTTGAAGTTATATTGTAGTCAAATCAGAATTTAAAAGGATTTTAAGGAATACATTCAAATCCATGAGAAGTCGTTTAGGATTATAAAAAAAATCCATACAAGTCTACGTAGTGAAAAATCTTAAAGATTTGCTAGGATTTTAATGGAGGATGGATTTTGATGAATTTGAAGATAGTTGTATAAATACCAAATGCCATCCAGAATCTCACCCTCCCTCTTTGATTTCTTTTCACTCCAGAAGATAGAAAAGTCAGCGGAACAGTCTTCCCCCCATCTCTCTCGTACTGTTTTCTCTTATTAGTACTACGGTTTAGTGATATTCGTCTTTACTTGTAAGCAGTGGTGAAGTCAGGATTTGTCGAGATGAGAAGCGAAATTTCGAAGGGTAAATGATCCCAAGAAAATGTAGACAACCAAATCTTTTTAGATAGTAGACAATATTACCGTTGTGAGATCCCACATCGCCCATGGGAGTGGATCATGTAAGCCTTATATGTATATTCTCATCTCTACCTAGCATGAGGCCTTTTGGGAGCTCATTGGCTTCGAGTTTTGTAGGAACTCCGAAGTTAAGCGAGAATGGGCCAGAGCATTCCTAGGATGGGTGACTCACTGGGAAGTTCTGCTCGCGTGAGTTCCCATAAACAAAACCGTGAAGGCGTGGTCGGGGCCGCCCAAAGCGGACAATATCGTGCTACGGCGGAGTTGAGCCCGGATTGTGGTGGGGACCCGGGCCGGGATGTGACAACCGTCGTTCTTAATTTATCAATATAAACAAATTATAATTGTCAACGGCGAAGTTTTATATCATGAAAACATCGCATAATAGGCTTATCATCAATAAAAGCAAAAACATATTTTTTTAGTATAAACAACCATGCTATCACGTAATCATTGATCTACCATTTTCATCATTCCTTTGATAAAGTGATCAAATTGATTCTCCAACATTCATGAGTGAGGGGATTACTTAATACATCCCAACTTAATGAGTGACTTTCATTAAGACACCACTATTTTCGTGTTATTTTTCTAGATAATGAGCTCCATGAGACTACTTTAGGTTGGTGGCGATTTCCATTAGGAATGTTTTCTAGATAATGGCTCATGTTACTTTGTGTTATTATTTTAGACAAACTTAGCTCAAATAAAGGGGAGTGTAGTCAAACTCAAATTTGAAAGGATTTTAAAAGACTTTAAAATCCTAGTGTAGTAAATTAAAAGATTTTAAAGAATTTTAGAATGTCACATCCCGGCCCGGGGTCCACCACATCCCGGGCCCGCTCCACTACCGTAGCACGATATTGTCCGCTTTGGGCCCCGACTACGCCCTCACGGTTTTGTTTCTGGGAACTCACACGAGAACTTCCCAGTGGGTCACCCATCATGGGAGTGCTGTCGCGCGCTACTCGCTTAACTTCGGAGTTCCCATGGAACTCGAAGCCAGTGAGCTCCCAAAAAGCCTCGCGCTAGGTAGGGATGGGAATATACATATAAGGATCACTCCCCTGGGCGATGTGGGATCTCACATAGAATCCATTCAAATCTAGGTGTAGTCAATTAAAAGATTTTACATGATTTTAAAATTCATCCAAATCTAAGTATATTAAAAAAATTAAGGGCTTGTTTGGTATTCTATTTAAATTTTTTTATAATTTCTCAAAACATTTCTTAAGAATTTTTCTTGAAAACAATTTTCTTTAAAACTCAAAAACTTGTTTGGTATGCGATTTAAAAATTCTAAATCTTACAACTTAAATTGGACAAAGAGATCAAAAAAGAGGGGGTTGAGAGAGAAATAGGATAGATGAGGAAAGAAAGTAAGAGATGATTGAAGGAAAGAGAAAGAAGTGAGAGAATCAGAGGAGATAGAGAGGAAGAGGAGTGAGAACAAGAACCGAGAGAATGAAGAGAGCGGATTGGAGGAGAGACGAAAAAGGTAAAAAAAGAAAGAAAGAGAAGGGCGAGAGAGAGAATAAAAGCGAGAGAAAGATTTGGAGTGAGAGGGGAGGAGGGAGAGAAAATAAATGAATGAGCTTAAGTTTAAAAACTCTAAAAACTAACTTTTTGTGTTTTTAGAGAATAGACTATATTTTTGAGTTGGTCTTGAGTTCAGTTTTTGAAAATAGTCATACCAAACAAGTTTTTAAGGCCTAAAACTTGAAAATTGTTTTTGAGTTTAAAAAGTTGGATTCAAGTAGGGTATCAAACATGCTCTAAGATTTTGGAGGATTTCAATAAGTTGTGGATTTTGTGGGATTTGAGAGCAAAAAGTATAGGGCAAACTGCCAATTTAGTCCCTAAACTATCACCTTAGTGAAAATTGGGTCCCTAAACTATTTTTTTAGAAAAATTAGTCCCTGAATGTGACAGCCCGTCCTGATTTTTGCATTATATTATCCTCGAGCATGTGAAATTACGAAACTACCCTCGAGCGTTGGGTCGAATTTCATTTGTGGATTAAGTTTAAAGGCCCAAAAGATTGGGTTTTGGACAATGGTAGTGTTACCTAGTTTTTGGGAACTTTTTAAGTAAGTTTTAGGTAGGGTTGTAGTAACCCTAGTTAGGACCAACTAGAAGCCAATGTTAGATTGTTGGTGATGTGTTAGTGTGAGGACCACACACACAACCCTTGGAACTACTCTCTCTCTCCCGTTGACTCTCTCACTCTCGGACACTCTCTCCCTTGGAACTACTTACCTGATGATTTAGTGGCATGGCATGGCATGGCATATTCTTGATTTGTTGGCATATATTTGACGATGATGAATTTAAATGAGAATTGATATATGTACATACTATTTTCTGGGAAAGTATACAGGTTTTACGGCGAGGGGATATAAATGTTGTTTTGAAATGATTTTCGAAAAGCTTTGTTTTTGCCCACTCACGCTTTTGTTTTGCGCCCCTCCAGGTATTAGGTAGCTTTGTTGGTGGCATCCGAGGCTGCAGCAGTGATTCTGACAGACCATCACCTATGTAGGACCCTTTGGGTGTTTTTATTTAAGTACTCCTTATGTTCGACTGCACCTAGACTAATTATACTCTGATTATGTTCACACTCCTTGGATTTGGTTTTTATTTATTCGTATTTCTTCTTATTTTAATGCTTCCGCACTGTGCACATGGTTACGTCACCCTCACGTGACGACCAGCATGCCTCGATCTCGGTCGGGGTAAGTCACGTTACTTGCATGTGATACACATTGGAGGGTAGATGATAGTTTTTCATAAAGAAATAGTGTATGGAGTTAAGTTTTGAGGATAAATTGGTAGTTTTCTCATAAAGAAATAGTGTAAGTTAACTTTTGAGTGTAAATTAGACATAAATTCGCAACCCATATGAAATGTTAAAGGCTTATAGATAAGAAAATGATAGTATTACACCCTAAAGTGTGTCAAGTGACTTAAGTTGACGAAAAATTGGATAAAATAGCTTTGAATATAATATTAGGGATGAAATTAGCAATTTCCAATGAACTTAGGGACTTATTTTACCGAAAATATAATTTAGAGACCTAATTTTCACTGAGATGATGGTTCAATGACTAAATCGACACTTCACCCAAAAGTATATATAATCAAGATTAAAAAGAATCCAACCTCACCCCCTAGGATTTCAAATCCTACCACCACAATCCATTCAAATTCTTTAAAATCCATATGAATTTTGTAGGAGTCTTTAATCCTCTTTAATCCTATAAAATCTATCACTTTTAAAATCCTTTAAAATTCTTTAAAATATGAGTTTGACTACACCCCCCAAAGATTACATTGGACAATTAATAATTCATATATAATTGATAATTTAATAATACAACATGTCAAATCATATTACAAGAGGAAACCTTTTTTTTCACATGCCCATGTATATTAAATTTTCACACCCTTTAATGTAGACAATACCGTATGTATTTAAAAAAAAATTACATTATCTACACAAACTCTTTTTAATTAGGCTCCTAGCAATTTTTTTTATTGGTGGTGATAAAATTTGATAAGTATAGGCCATATATGGCATCCAATTAACCTGTTAATCAGATTTAAAATTTTAGTTAGGGAAACTCTCACAAATAGATCACCAAAAACTTTGGCCTTAACATGTCATCTCATCTCATATCACCACGTAAGTTGTAACCTAAAGTGAAAGAGTGGAAAATCTATGCAGATCGCCACCTGACCACAAATTACGTCGATATGCGTGTGTATATGGATTATGGGTCCCATGTTGTTTTGTTCTTCATTTTGACAAAACAAGCCGTTTCATTTAAATTTTTCTTCTTTAACGACGTGGTTTTGGCCTGAATTTCTGAAAAAAAGGATTCATTGCCATTGCAGCCCTGTGCAGCGCCGCAACAGAGGAGCAGTAGTAAGTAGAGGGGCGGAATCTTGCTTGTAGGCTTATTTTTGTTGACTGAAGGTGCGTCCACACCTCCTTGCGCCTATGTGACTTCCCCACTAGAAGGGCAGGCCGTCGCTCATAGGCTTCATTTCCGATTAAGGACGGGCGGTCACCTCTGTAGCTTCACATGTGTTTGCAAGTGAAAGATTTTAGGCTTGATTCTCACCAAAGGTGAAGATGAACTTGTACTACATTATTGCTAGTGCATTGTGAATTTGACATAGACCTTTAACGTTTATAAATTATTGGTTATCACTACTCCATGGTATTATTAATTGGACTGTCATTATATAACTTCTTCTTGTTGACCAATATTAGACAAACGAATGCCGTTTAATAAGGGATCTTTTGATATAGGCGCCTCATTTTTGAATTTTTTAGATTAAACATTCATGTCTTTTAGTGATTTGATTAAACTTTTTTTTTTTGTCATAATTTTGGTGCTATATGCACATTATATTGTAACAAATTTCCTATAATCTAGCCTTTTAATTACATTCTCATCCGTTAGAGATAATTGTAAAAAAAAAAAGTTGGTTAGATTCAATTTATTTTCATAATAATGCTACAATTTAGCAATAATTATCTACGATTTAAGATATTTTATTTCCAAAATAGTTTAAATTTTTTTTAAATCCCACAAAATCAAATGTACCTAAATAAGTTTTTCTTTTAGTACGTTAAGAGAAAAAATGATTGAGAATAATGTAAACGTACCAATACACAATGTGTACAAAATAAAACGTACCAAAATAAAAATAATGTACCAATATTAACAATATGTATCAAATCAAACGTACCAATTAATGATTTTTGTAAATTCAAACGTACCCGTAGATAATATATACGTAATGTATTGTACCTAATAATAATTCGTCAACAACTAGACCTAAAAAAACAGCAAAAAAATATATAATTTCACAAAAAAATATATAATTTCACAAAAAATTGAAAAATTACACGGAGTTTTTATGTTGATCACCAACTATTTGATAAAAAAAACCATTTGAAAAAAGAAATAATATTAAATGTTTGCATAAAAAAAAAATTGTGATCGAAAAAAACATATCTGGAAGAAGAGAAAATATAGTTTAATTACTAATATCTTCACTAAATAAGGAAAAGTGCATCATGCTGATAAAAGGATAAATTCAAAAATTATTTTAATTTTAAAAGTTATAATAATGACATGTAATTTAGTTTGATGTGATTATTGGTCAAAGCACTTTAATCAAATTTTAAAATGACACAGATGTTTAATCTAAATGATATAGAAAAACTGTAGGGATTCTAATTTTCCCGTTTAATAATGATGGAACATTCACCACCTCCCCACAGAAAAAATAAAAATAAATAAACGATACAACATCTGAACAGGTGAGAGCCATTGCTCTTCATTCCTATTCAATATTGTTTTATTATTATATTAAGGTATTTTGGTTATGAAATTTTAGTATAAAACCGCGGGAAGATTTATTGAATCGAGCAAAGAGGGGTCCCACGCTTGGGTTTGTGGACCGAAAGCAGCCACTACGGAAGGCTGCGAGCTGGGCGTGTCCCCACGGCGCTGCAAAGTCCATGCCGATCGAGCCGTCCAACCTTTTTTATTTTTCAATTCTTGAAAGGTACGCTGGGCGGCAACTGGGTCGGTGAAATAATGTGGGTCCAAGCACTCCTATTTTGAAGAGATGAGGATTCTTTCCAGATCTTTTTATGGGGATTTTTTCCGAATTCTTTTTGTGGGGATTATCTCCGAATCTTTTTGTGGAATCTTCTTAGGATCTTTTTTTGTGGAGATCCTATACGGATTTTTTTTGTGGAAATCCTAGGGATCCTCAAATCTTAGCCGTTCATTATACATTATGTGATCAGTTTTTGTTAGCTACTATTTGTGTTTAATTTTAAATAAAAAATTCAAAATAATTTATGACCGCACAATGTATGATGAACGACTAAAATGTGAAGATCCGTAGGATCCCCACCATTTGAATCCGGATGGGACCCAAATCCATTTTGGATAACAATTCGTATGGTATAGGTTGTTAGTCCAAGGTTAAGTTCATTCCCTCTCCCTTAGTATAGATAATACCGATTGTTAAAAAACAAAAACAATTGCTGTATCGTCTTGTACCAAGAGCACAAGAAATTTTATTTTTGACAACGATATTATCTACATTAAGGAGGTGGGGAGTGAGCTAAATCTCACAATGAGCTGGTAATAATGTGGTTCAAATTCGCCTTTGGTGAGAATCGAACAAAAAACTTCTTGCTAACTAGTAAAGAAATACCACTAAACCGTAAACTAAGTGACATTTTTTTTTGAACAAATGATATTATCTACGCTAAAGAGGAGAGAGTGGGTTTAGCCTGACAATGGGCTAGTAATAATATGGTTCAAATTCACCTTTGTGCGAGAATCGAATTTAAAACCTCACTTATAAGTGAAAAGAAATACCATTAAACCGTAGTACTAAGTGACATTTGATATTACTAATTTCAGTTTTGACAAGAGCACAATAATATGTGTAAATAAAAAAAAAACACAAATTCTCTTATTATTAACCTAAATTTGCCAAATGTTGGTGAGCTCATGTACATTTTTTTATATTATAATATTTAATCTGATAATTAAAAGTAAAAGAACGTGTTAAAAAGACAAAAATGTGCAACTATAATCTCCCAAAATAATAATTCACTCTTTTCAACTTTAATATTAATAATTTACTTAGTCATCATGTATCATAATTGTCTCGAGAAATGGCGACAAATAGCTAAAAGCTTTATGAAATATATGCTTGTCCTCTAATTTGTATCAATTTTCGGAAGACGGGGATTTAATTAAATAGTAGAATATGTTTATGATACGTATCGTATAGAAGTTCTTTTGTATATAAAGAGCGCAAACAATATTTCTTTTTCAACCATCATGTTCAATTAAAATTTGATGCATAGCATGCATACTAATAAGTGGTCTGGTAAAAATGCGGTAGAATTCTATGTTAGGTATGTTCTATGATTTTGGGTTTGAGGCGCGAAAATTGACAAAAATGCATGATTTTCTGGTTGAAAGCTTTAAAATGAGATGTGCCATTTAACAGTGGTCAGGGATGCAAAATGCTTTACAAATGCACAATATACATCTTTATCGAAAAATATCATCTTTATGAAAAAATATAAATAAAATCTAAAGTAATAACTCTCTTCCACATCTCTCTTAAGTAAAAAAGAATATAATATGATTTTTCTATTATCAAATTTGCATATTGTCGTTGGAGATGCTTTAGAATCCTTTTAGCTTTAATACAAAGTTTGAAAAGCTTAAACATCAGAAACAAAATATTCTTAATGTTGAAGAAATTAATCAAAATGATTAGCAAATGCCACATTTATAGGTAAAACTAGCATATCTATTATCTTCACTACTAGAAAAAAAAATTTGTGTCTATTAAATATAGATGGAAATATGGATGGATATAGCGATATCGATATCAGTTATTTTCGATAAAACTTATGAAAATTTGCAATTGGGTGGGTCAACTCATTCAGATTTAATCGAAATTACAATAATTTCTCAAAAAAATTCAAAAATTCAAAATGAGCAATGTGTTATGGTGGAATTCTGTAGTGAATTGGTAAATATTATTGATATCCACTGATTTTCTTATATCTCAACGATATAAGTTAAAGTTTACATTTTACCTTTATGTAACAATCATTTGATTTTTCGGATATTTTATAAAAAAATTAACAATTTCGTGAATATTTTAAATACTAGTTAAATTATTCAATCAATTTGATTGGAGAAAGAAAAATGAGGGAATTTAAAAAAAAGAAAAAGAAAAGGTTTTACCTATTAAAAGAAAATGATTTGGCCAAAAGAATCACCTAAAAAGTAATTAGAGGAACAAAAGAGAGTCACGCACGCCCACTTATTAAGAACAAAAGCTCAAACTCTCTCTCCTCTGCGATCGCTCGCTCTTTTTCTCTCCCTCTCTTCTCTCTGCTCCTAACCGATCTCTTTCTCTCAATCTCGCACACATTGTGAAGCCCGTCATCTCAAGCTCTTCGAGGCCAATCTCGCCCGAAAATGGGTACCTTCTCGTTCCTCCGATCCACCTGATTTATATTACCCAAATCATAATTATAACCAGACGTTTATTTATTTATTTATCCATTTGTTTAATTTTCCGTTTTGCATTAATTAATTGCGATTTACCACCTGATTGCCATCAATTTCAGACGTTTATTGATTGTGATGCAGAGAGCGGTCATGGGTAGCATTTTCTACATTGGGTTTCAGTTTTTGTGTTTAACTGTTCGTCTAATATAACTTAATTTAGGTTGATTTGATTGATTTTGCATCAGTTGGATCCAAATTTTGGGGTTTTGAAGGGTAGATTAAGGGGAAATGATTGGTTGTAAAAGCCCCTTTTTTTTCTTGTTTGGTTAGTCAGAAAGTGTAGGAAAACATGACAAAATGTTTTCTCTTTTATTCATTGAGTTAAGCTTGAGATGCCGGAAATGTAATTGGATGTTAATCTGGGGATTATAGGATTTTTTTTTTGGCTTAATTGAGGTCAGTTAGATTAATTTGTAACACAAATGTAATTGATTTAACTTTCTCATGAGCAATGTAATATCGGGGTAAGGTTAATTTGCATAATACTTGCAGATCAGTGTAAAAAATTTACCTTTCTAAATTCAAGAACTGAAAAGATTATGGTTTTGTTGCGATGTACAAAAGGCATGCAGAAATATATATATGATTGGATGAATTTTTAAGAGTAATGAGAAAAATGGTGGCTAATTTGTTTGATTGTACAGTTGGTCTTTGTATATTTTGGCTTTTTATAAATGCTTTCCATGGTATTTGAATCAACAAACCTAATGTGTGCCAGATTGAATTCTTTATCTGTTTCTTTAGGACATTTTGTATCTTTGAAATCCATGGATTTTGTTTCTTATCTAACATTTGAGCACACTCTCATCCAGCAAAAAGTGAGGAGTGCTGCTCTACTCAGCTTCTTGATGGGGATGGTACATTCAATGTCACCGGAATTGATCAGTTTATTAAGGAGGCAAAATTGGCTGAATGCGGACTTTCTTATGCCGTTGTCTCCATTATGGGACCACAAAGTAGTGGTATGCATTCATCTCCTCAAGCATAGCATATAAGTCTTTATTTTTCCCGGGTAACTTTGTTGAAGGTTTAGATATGATGAAGTGGGTTTTATTAAATTATTGTTCAGTAGATTGCTACCTGTTTGAAGTTTAAATCAGATGGAGAAGAGTTTATAATGTGCTTTGGTAATTAAAGGCATGAATTTCTATGGAATATATTTTCCGTTTTCACATCTGACACTGATAAGCTATTTTTTGAGTTTAGCTTGCATGGAGGGATGTCATATTGTCTTCTTCTTCCTGAATATATGTTAAGGTTTCACTTAATTTTTTTTTTCCTACTAATGATCTGGCCAGGAAAGAGCACATTGCTAAATCATTTATTTGCTACCAACTTTCGCGAGATGGATGCTTTTAGAGGAAGGCAAGTTCTCATGATGCTCAATATTAAATTAGTTATGTTTTTATTTTATGATCACGAAATGTTGGGCACATTTTTTTTTCCAGGTCGCAAACAACCAAAGGTATTTGGGTTGCAAAATGTGCCGGCATTGAGCCTTGCACTCTTGTAATGGATTTAGAGGGTACCGATGGAAGAGAACGAGGAGAGGTGCTTTTTACACCGCACTTTAGTTATCTTTAAATTATCATTAATGGTCGTGCTTGGATTTTATCGTCAAAACCAGTTCCCTGTTATATTCTTCTGTGCCCTTGTAGCTTAAAGAAAATTAATACTTACTCTATTAATTAAGAGTAGATGTTGTTAATTTGACTAGCAAATAAATGAGAAAACGGAAAGGAAAAAGTTTTATCACTTAGGGATTTATCATTGTTTCTCAAGTGCAATGGTACATTTTTTTAATGTTTAGTTTTGTGAAGCCTTCAAATGTTATGATTCCTTTGCTGCTATGATCAATTAATTTGTGGAATTAATAGAGGATAGTGCCATTCACACACCCTTTTTACCTCCCACACACCATTGCTAACTTTTGGCCATTGATCTTCTTTAATTCATTTGATCCGATGGCTGAAAATGGAAAGGGGGTGAGTGAGAAGTAAAAATGCGTGTGTGGGTAGCACTACCCTTAATAGAGTGCAACTACCTGACAAGTTCATTATTTTTATTTTATGAAACACTGGATCAGTGCTTTTCTATTAAAATGATCTTCAAATTTAATGCATCAAGCTCAACTATATGATGGTAGAAAGTGAATTTGCAAGTGTCCGTAGTCTTTATTAACTATTCCATACTGTAATGCATTATTCTGTGAACATTCTTTTTCCAGGTTCAATTATTTTAATATGGAATTAGGTTGTGTAATTTAACTCATTTATTTTGAACTACATTACTGTAACATTTTATCTAACGGTTTAAACAGTTCTGGACAAGAAATGACGTAATTGTTTTGATTATTATTATCTGCTTTTTTTTTCAAGGATGATACTGCATTTGAGAAGCAGAGTGCCCTCTTTGCTCTTGCTGTTTCAGATATAGTGCTCATAAACATGTGAGTTTTTCTCCCCTTTAAAATATTTTTAGTCTAACTATATCAATATATATTGCTTTATATCCTGCTTAGTTGCTCTTAATTAATATATCGTTTGGGGTTTCATTTTTCCATAATCCATGTGAGTTATTCTCTAAAACAATTTTTATCATCCAGGTGGTGCCATGATATAGGCCGTGAGCAAGCTGCAAACAAGCCTCTCCTGAAGACTGTGTTCCAAGTATTTTTATACCTAGCTTCTGTGTTTAAGCAGTTAGTATAAATGTCATAAGATTGCTTTTTTTTTTTTTTTTTTTTAATTTTTAATTTTTTTTTAACTTTATGCTTGACTAACAGGTGATGATGCGATTATTTAGTCCGCGTAAAACAACCCTGATGTTTGTCATCCGTGATAAGACAAGGGTTAGTTCCTCTCTTCTAGCTTCCTACGTCGTAGCCTGAGATGGAGCCAATTTTACTCTGCATTTATTATTCATATTTTAGTTCCTGTTGCATCACTTTGTTTCTTCATATAAGTCTTTTCAATTCTGGGTTGAGTTTTTGATTGTATTCTTTTCTCTGTTTAGACGCCGTTGGAAAATTTAGAACCAGTGCTTAGAGAAGACATTCAGAAGGTAAGTGATTTGTTTCTTTACTTATTATTTTCTGACTTAAGTTGATGTTTATTTTCAACCTTCTTTATCCTTTGTTGCAGATATGGGACTCTGTTCCCAAGCCTGAAGCCCACAAGGAAACTCCACTAAGTGAATTTTTTAATGTAAGATGCCAATACTTTTTTGACATATGAGCATAGACATGTACTCATTTTTGTGGGCTAAACTGTTAAAGAATGACAGTAATTTGATGTTATTGTGGTGAAAACTATGAATCATGTGTATTGACAATGTTTTGATGATTGAATGGCTAGGTTGAGGTTGTTGCTCTTTCAAGTTATGAAGAAAAGGAAGAGCAATTTCAGGAGCAGGTATATGTCTATATGTGTGTCTGTTGATCACATAGAATTATTTTTAGCCTTGTATCAGGTTAAATTAAAAATTTAATATTGGTTTCTTTGTTCTTGGGATACAATGAACTTTAGCTTTTTGCTAGATATAGCTATCTAACATTTTTGTTTTCTTTCTTTGGTAAATTATGTTTATAAATTAAGGTTGCTAGCTTGAGGCAGAGATTTTATCATTCTATTGCACCTGGTGGTCTTGCTGGAGACCGACGGGGAGTAGTTCCTGCTTCAGGGTTTTCGTTTAGTGCACAGCAGATATGGAAAGTCATCAAAGAAAACAAAGATCTTGATCTTCCTGCCCACAAGGTAAACCAGTGAATATATTCTCACTTATGACATTCATGTCATATGCATGTTATTTTAAATAAGCCATCTTTTGTTCAATCATTGTAGGTCATGGTGGCTACTGTACGTTGTGAAGAAATTTCAAATGAGAAGTTTGCTGCTTTTGCAGGAAATGAGGTATCTATTTTTCATATAGTACCACATTTTTTTATTCTTAAAATCTTGTTGATATTATAAGTTTGGTGGCCCTTGAACTTCTAAATTATCACAGGAGTGGAGTGAGTTGGATGAGGCTGTTCAGTCCGGTCCTATTTCTGGCTTTGGGAAGAAGCTCAATTCAATCCTTGATACTTGTCTATCAGAGTAAGTATCTTCAGCTGATTTTCTCGGCGGCAAAGCTATAGGATACATTTTGATCGAAGGAGAGAGAAGTTCTTTAACTGTCTTGTGCTAATTAGGTAGCATGCACTTTCTGTGGACATCTAGAATTCACTTTGATGGTCACGTTAGGTTTGTTGTAGAACTTGCTTCTAGGTTCTGGATTATGGTACTCATGATACACAAGACTCTTTAAGTGAGCCTCATTTCAATTCCACTGGAAGATGGGCACTGGTTACACTACGGTTTTTTGTTATGTCAAATACCAAAAGCGCCTTCGGAATAGTGGGTGATCAAGTGTTAGTCCGTGCTATTGGTCAAGGTTTTTCCTTTTTTTGGGTACAAGGTTGAGGCCTTGTAAAAGACGAATGAACAATACACAAAATGGTAATAACAGAAATATAAAGAATCTCATTGACACATTAAAAGGGGAGCAAGAGAAACAAAGTTGGCTGCTTTATGTTTTATATTCAGATTTTTCGTTAAATTGCTTGTTAGAAATGTGCGCATAACTTTACCTTCGCTTTAATTGTACTGAGCAACTTCAGGTTTAAGGTTTCTGTTGCAGTTCACCTTTTGCTTTGTGTGGCTGAATAGTTCTTTGTATTTAGTTGATTAATATGTTTATTTGTGCAATTTTAGGTATGATGCAGAGGCTATATATTTTGATGAGGGTGTCAGAACTGGGAAGCGCCAGCAGCTTGAAGAAAAATTGCTGCAAGTAATAATCTCGATATCATTTTTGTGCAAGCTATGTTCCTCTTTTGCTCCCCCTCCCCCTGTAGGCCTGCTGAGGCTATATGCAGTGTTACATATTTTGTAATTTTTTTGCCTATAGAAATTGAAGAACAAGTTATGTTTGTAGTTCCTCCTTGAATCTGCTATGCATGTCAAATGTATTGGAAAACAAGTTATTTTTGCCTACGGAAATTGAAGACCAATGTATAGTAAAGCTTTTTGAGGCCTTCCAAGAGATTAAAGTTTAACTTGTTTTGCATAAAATTATCCCTTTTGTATATAAAATGAGTTCCAATACCATCTACCTTATTCATGTCTTTGTTCTCTTATTCACTTTTTCTGTCCTTTCTTCTAATCTTATTTTTCCTGTCTTGTTAGCTTGTCCAACCTGCGTTCCAAGCTTTGCTGGGACATATAAGATCTGGTACTTTGGATAAGTTCAAGGAAGCATTTGATAAGGCTTTGAAAGGTGGGGAGGGATTTTCAGCGGCTGCTCATAATTGCTCTCAGTCCTTTATGGCTCGGTTTGATGAAGGATGTGCAGGTATGTTTTGGGAATTCCATTTTTAGCTATAGCTGAAAATTTAAGAATAAATAAAAAATTGAATTACAAAATAAGAGAAGCCTTTAAGTTGATTAAAGAATACATAACCAGTTTGGAATGTATCGATGTACACTCCTCAGAACACATTTAAAAAAACTGAATTACAAAATATGAGAAGCCTTTAAATTGATGAAGCGAAGAATACATAGGTCACGAAACAGTTTGACATGTACTAGTGTACACCTTATAACACATTCAAGGACAAGTTGAGTAAAGTGTTTCTTCCTACCAGAGCCAATGTGTTCTTAAGGGGGAGACTTCAAAATATAACAGATTTTTGAATTGGCTCCACAGATTTGAATACTCTTTTCTTGAATATCATTAAAAAAATTTCGGATTGCCTAGTATTCCACCAATTAGTAAACCAAGATTCCAGACTTTTATTCAATGAGAGAGAGATCCACCACGGCAAAAATACCATAGATGCAAGATGTAGAAGGGAAATTAATACTTTCTTTTTTGCCATTTTTTCGTCTGAATTTTAAATTTTTTTATGAACGCACCTCATTCGTCGACTCTATATGATACTAATATTTCTATCAAGCATAAGTTCTATTACAAGTCATCGATGTATTTCCGAATTTTTTGGTAATTCAGTACAGCGGTTAGTCCTTGAATTTTTAGAAAGAATACAGAATATAGAATAAGAAAGAGCCCTCTTCAAATTAATAGTAGTCGGATTTCGAGACGAAAGAACTCCCGTTCTATCAAAATATCAAATATTTAGAAAAAAAATTCTTTACTTTATACTTTATGATGAAATGTTTTGTTTTGATATATGATGAATCTATCATTTAGATTTGTTACTGAATTGAGTTAAATGGATTTACATACGCATAAAAAAAATTGTGGACATAAACAATTTAGTTTTAGAACTGTTTCATATACGTTTGCTTTGGCTCGAGTAAGCATTCTGAAGGAACTTCAGTTAAGCTATGCTATAGAAAAAAGATGATTCTTGAGTTTTTTTATCTCTTGCAAAGTATTCATTCATTCTTCAGTTCCTTTTTCATGCTTTTAAAGTACAATGTAACATTAACACATTATTTTTGCAGATGCTGTTATCACACTAGCAGACTGGGACACATCAAAAGTAAGGGATAAACTTAAACGAGATATAGAAGCCCATATTGCTTCAGTTCGTGCTGCTAAGCTATCTGAACTTACTGCACTTTATGAGGTATACTGGCATATTTTTTTCACTGGTCCTTGTGGAATGATTGGGGTAACGGATAATTAAAACCCAAGCAAAATTAGAGTGCAGAAGGAAATTAAAAGGGAACTGGGATCAAGCAAAAACTAAGTTAGTTTGACAGGTTATATTGTGGCGGATATGGTTTGGAGAAACTTTCCTCTATTGTTTTGACCCTATATATTTCTTGATTGAATTATCTAATGGACCATGCTGATAATTTGACTACATTTTCAGTCAAAATTGAAGGATGCATTATCGGCACCAGTAGAGGCTCTTCTAGATGGAGCTAATAGTGAGACCTGGCCTTCAATAAGAAAACTTTTCCGGCGTGAGACAGAATCAGCTGTCTCCGGGTTCTCTAGTGCACTTTCTGGTTTTGATATGGATGAAGAAGCTAAGGGCCAAATACTTGCAAATCTGGAGGCATATGCAAGAGGTGTGGTAGAAGCTAAAACGAAGGAAGAGGCTGGAAGGGTTTTGATTCGTATGAAGGACAGGTAGGAAATCCTTGCAATGGTCGCATTCAGGTGTCTAATTGTTTCAGATTTTATCATGTGCAAATTAAGCTTGAATTTGCCCATGATTCTGAGACATTCAGTTGTCTAAATTTGAGTTTATCTTATGCAAATTGGGATTTAATTTTCTTACAGGTTTGCAACAGCACTTAGCTATGGTTCTGATTTTTTAAAATTATCTACAGGTTTGCAACGTTATTTAGCCATGATTCTGATTCAATGCCACGTGTCTGGACTGGGAAGGAAGATATTAGAGCAATTACCAAAACTGCTCGTTCTGCAGTATGTCGCAATTTCTGTATTATCTGTTATATTTTGTGTCTGAATTCTCCGTAAAGATTTCTTAACTATATTTTCAACTTTTGCAGTCCTTAAAATTGCTTTCTGTTATGGCTGCAATCCGTTTGGATGATGAGGGCGCTGATAATATTGAGAATACTTTGTCCCTTGCCTTGGTGGATTCCACAAATGCTGCTGTTAAAGATAGGAGTATCACGACTGCTGACCCACTGGCTTCAAGCACTTGGCAAGAGGTAGCTTTTTTTTTTTTTTTTTTTTTTTTGAATTTCTTGCTTGTGAATTTTTAATTTGTATTGCAGTGTCCCATCTTTTGTTTATTTTAGAGTTGGCTCAAAACCGAGCGCGGTGGCGTTGTAGGATTTATACAGCCGACCCACTTAGTGGGATAAGGCTTTGTTGTTGTTGTTTGTATTGCAATGTCCCATCTTTAAGAAAATAGTGTTAGCATTGTTGGGAAACTAAACTGTAAAATTTAGTACTGACATTGGCCTACCAGTTGGAATGCATATACCAAAATATGACATTTAGTATATGGGTGTATCACAAATTCAAAATACAGCACTGAAACTCTTACAAAAACATTTAAATATTATGCATACGCATGCACTGGCCCACCCAGTTACACATTTTTTTTATAGTGGTTAAACAGGGGTCGTACATTAACGAAAGACAACCAAACTTAACAAAGAAATTTGCAAAGTAAAATACAGTTAATAGCCAGGGGTTCAGCTGATCCCGGAAGTCTTAGTCGGTTTTGGCAATGTATTCTCTTATATGCTCGTTCTGTGGTACTGCTGGTAGCCCTTAGTTTTTCATGTAAGCACCAAGTAGCTTTTGTGACTTCCCTCTTATATGCAGATTTCCGCATCAAAAACATTTATCACACCTGTCCAGTGCAAATCTTTGTGGCGGCAATTCAAGGCAGAGACTGAGTACAGTGTTTCTCAGGCTATTTCTGCACAGGTATGATACACTGCTTGCTAATATATATGTTTTGTTTCGTCCTCCATCTGCTATGGTTTCTTATTTTTCTTAATGGAATCCATGAACTGTTTTTAATTGGGTCTCCTATAAAGTATTATTTGGCCGGTTGTTATTGTTATACTGTGTTTTTGTTAGGTTTAGATTTAGATTGTACCATTGCATTGCATTTACACCTTTATTGATCTTATGCCTTGCTAGATTTTGTTTAATTTAAATCAAATGGGTCATTTTTTTCAAGAGGTGTTTCAAACAGAATTTCTTAATTGAATTACTTGTAATATTTCATCTTTTGTTATTGTTGGTAGAGATTAGAGAATATTTCTAAGGAGTTAAAGAGGTAAAACCAAATCATTATAGAGGGCCGCTTAACTTATATTTTGCAGTTGAATCAATGCATGCAGTGTTGCTATTGCCCTGCATAAATGGTTACTGTTACTTGGAATACATTATATTCAAAGTTTTTAGCGCCGGTTGAGATGAACATATTGATCGATACACGTGATAAATATTCTTATCAATAGCTCTTCAATTTAGTATTTCTATGAGCTTAACTTACTGATAGTCACACCTAGTCCATTCCTTATGCTATTTTACTTTTCAGGAAGCTAACAAGCGTAATAACAACTGGTTGCCACCTCCGTGGGCTATTGTTGCCTTGATTGTGCTGGGATTCAATGAATTTATGACACTTTTAAGGTACATACTTCTCTTTAGTGAAAGGTAGATGATGATGCTGGTGCTCTAGCTTTTATTTTATCCATTACCACTATTCTCACTATACACCTTCATGGCAGAAATCCTTTCTATCTGTGCGTCATCTTTGTGGGCTTTTTACTCGTTAAAGCCCTATGGGTGCAGCTAGACGTCGCGGGTGAATTCCGCAATGGTGCTGTGAGTATCAAATCACAAGTTTATCTCCTCCCTCATCCCTTCCCAAACTATTTAAGATAGGACTCTGGTCATATAATTCGAATAACAACATATTGTTATTGCAAAAGGTTATTTAGAAGTTGACTTGTAATCGTGTGATACTGCGCCTGCAGCTTCCCGGGCTTCTATCCTTGTCGACCAAGGTGGTACCAACTATCATGAACATGATGAAAAGACTAGCAGAAGAAGGGGCAAAGCCTGCAGCTAATGATCCTCCGAGGAACCCTGCACCAGCATCAACAGGCTATGGGAAAGAAGGGAATTCTAGCAGTGAAATGTCATCAAGTGGCTCATCGGGAGTGACAGAATCTGAATACTCCAGCTCCTCAAAACACGACTAGTTTAAACAATCTGAACAAAGACCGTTTTTTGTGTTTGAAGATTCTGTTGTTCTGCGTACTTAATGTAAGGGTGTTAGTCGCGTATGATCCTCGTATATTAGTTCTGTGAGCTTGTATGTTACCTTTGCAAGCGTACAGCAGTAATAGTTTTGTAGGCATCATTTTTTAGCGAGTGCCGCATGCAAGGGGCAGTTTGTTGTTTTGAGGAAGCCCCCATTAAGTATTTATTTTGTCAGTATAGGTGTGTTCTTGTTTATTTGGTGTTGTTGGAGGAGCTACTAAAGGCTCCTTTCAGTGATCGATATTCGTTGATTGCATCAGTTTTGTATTGCTAAAGTTGTAGCCATGCTTGGTGTTGGAGTTAACTGAATATTGGCAAGCAATTCACTCAGTATTTCATGTGTAAGAACACTCAGTATTTCATGTGTAAGAACGCTCCTTTGGATAAAAGCTTATACCAATTCTTTTTGGTAATTTTATGTTTTCCCAGGAGAGGCCTAGTTTTTAGTTTCTGTTTGTTTACTCTTTTGTGTACAGTATTTTTACTTTCTTCCCACCACCGCTATTTTTTATTTTTATTTTTGTCAAATGATAGATTTTGTTAGATTAGATGTCAGGTTAGTCACTAACGGGATTTGAACTTACACCGTCATGTAAGGGTTCAACACATTTCCATTACTATGGTAAAGGGCTGTTTGCCCACCACTGCTCTTTCTCGCCTCCCTAACCTCCTCGTCTTCGTCATCTCGCACTTCAAATTGCTCTCTTCTGTTTTCGACGAGTTGCTTGACTCAAAGCTACGAATTGGAGCCGGTCACCAGTTTCCGACGGAGAGATTATTATTGGCCATCCTCTATACCTTGCGGCTACAAACTCTGAATGTGAATTATGAAGGAGTCATGATTCTATTTGGTAACATTTTGCGCAACAATTTTTCAATTTACAATTACGAAAAAGATATTAAAATGTGTTTGGTGTGTTCAGGGCCGGTTTTGAGATTTTTTAGGCCCATGCCGAGGCTACTATGCCCTAATTTCGTATATAAAAAAAAATTATTTTTTTTCATATGTAAGACTTCGATAAATTTATATTATAGAGAAGCACCTCAAACTCAATAATTTAGAAACACAAAAAAGCTAATTTATTTTGTATTGAGACAGAGAACCAAAAAAACTTTGGGTTTACAAATAGCTATGAGTTTTGTTTCCCTTCTATCTGAACTTTTAAAGTGTTTTTTTTTATTTAAATAGTAAGATGTTTTTTTCTTATTAACATATGGGACTAAAAAAACAATCATATCTTTCGAGTCTTTAATTGATATGTATCAGCAATGAATGAGCACCAAAATTAAACATACTATCGATAGACATACATACATTAATTTCTTGAAGGTTAATGCTAGGGATACCAGATTTATAACCATATGATGTGATTATTGATGATTGGATTAATATTTAAATGTTGATTAACGTGCTTATCTCCTATTGGTGACACACCTTATTGTTTGCAAATTTAGTCTAAAAACTTGGTCTATTCATTACTCTTTGTTGAAGTTAGACTTGAACTAAAATGAATGTCTAAAAACTACAATCCACATAGCTACTAGCTAGTAATTAAAATAAATCAACAACCAAACAAACATTTGTAAAAATTGGAAAGAATAAAAATGAACATAGCATTTCAAACTTAGGACCTCTCGTTAATTTTAAACAATATGAACAACTACTTTTGATTAAACTTCTTGATCATTTAACCAAATTTTATAAATATATACTCTTATGAAAAGAAATTCGTAAAAATTGGAAGGTAAAAAAACGCACGTAGAGTTTTGAAATCAAGACCTCATTGTTAATTTTAAACAGCATAAATCACCAATTCTTGTTAAACTTATAAATCATTTGACCAAATTTTATAAATTTATACCCTTACGAAATAAATTCGTAAAAGTTAGAAAATAAATAAATACACATAGAGTTTTGAACGAATGACCTTCTTGTTAATTTTAAACAACAAAAACCACCAATTCTAGTTGAACTTCTTGATTATTTAACCAAATTTTATAAATTTATACTCGTATAAAAACATATATGAATATATCACCCTAATAATTTTGGTACCCCCAATTTTTTTGAGCCCCAAGGTCGCCCAGCCAGCACTGGGCCAAGGCGGGCCCTAGGTGCGTTATAAATAACAAATATAGAAAATGAAATACGCAAAATATAATATTCAGTAAAAAAAAAGTCTAGGTTTCGTAATTTATCATATTTGTTGTAGGCCTAATTGATTGAGCGATCTAGGGAGAGAGTGAGAGAGAGAGGCCGGCCACTTTAGAGAGAAGAGAGATTGATTTAATTGTGAGGTGTATTTTGATTCACCCCATTGTGCCTCTATTTATAGTAGTAGAAAGGGTAAATAACTTTCCCTTTAGGATTACAACATTTAATAGGTAATCTAGTCCTAATAGGAATATAAGATACTATCCCATATTCTCCAGGATTTACACAATCACATTCCTATTCTAAATATGACTGCAACACTCCCCCTTGAGTGTGTAAATACTCAACAAATCATCGCATCAGATCTTCAGCAGATAAGGTAGAATAGTTGATGAAGTCATCGGCACAACGGGAAATCGCGAGTCTCAAATTTACGTTGAAGTATGCATGTGTAAAAACTCACAAAAACCTTGCTATGATAAAACCCAAGGAATGGGGAAAACCCATAGACTAAGGGAAAAGTAAGAAAATATGCATAATGTCTTAAACAAACGTCAAACTGGACGGGTGTAGTGAACTCAACAGAGTATGATCATCCCAGGATGGGTGCCTCATTAAAACCTCGTTAGGTAGCAAAAACCCAGTGGGAAAAATGCTCCTAATCGTAGGAAAAAGAGTACATTAAGATCATGTGAGTATGCTTCTGGATACTCCCCCTGAGTTAGACATAATTTCTAAATAAGAGAACTACAAACGATTTAATTCAGACAATTTACGCATACCGATTCCTTGGACGAGCTTCTGAAATGTAGACTTGGGCAACGACTTGGTGAAGAGGTCGGCCAGGTTGTCCTGGGAACGGATTTGCTTGACTTCGATGTCCTGATGCTGCTGCTGCTGGTGTGAGTAAAAGAACTTCGGCGCTATGTGCTTGGTGTTGTCTCCCTTGATGTATCCCTTCTTTAATTGCTCGATACATGCTGCATTGTCTTCAAAGATCGTCGTAGGAAAGTCAACGACTGATGTAAGACCACTAGTGCTTCGAATATGCTCTGTTGATGCACAAAATCAGCGAAGACTCTGGTTCAACAGAAAGTTTAAAGATTGTGACCTTCGCTAGATTGCTCCGGTCACTGATGTGTATAAGTATGTAAATGGACAAGGGTAGGGAAGCAAACACAAGACGTACGTGGTTCACCCAAGGTTGGCTACGTCCACGGAGCAGAGGAGTTCTTATTAGTAGTGAAGGGTTTTCACAAGTACAGAGGTTCAAGCTCTCAATTTAGTGAGTTCTAGTGAATGATTCAATACAAATGACATTAGGAAATATTGTGGGGGAATGCCCCCTATTTATAGGAAAGCTTGTAGCTTTGTTACATTGACATGTGTCATATTGTGATTGGTTCTTGATGTCGACACGTGTCGCGCTCTGATTGGCTTCTGATCTTGACACGTGTCGCGTAGTGATTGGCTTCCAGGTTGGAGGGAAACTCTTCTGGATCCTTGACGGTATAACGTTGATCGGTCCTCAGTAGTTTCGGGATCTTTGGCGGTATAATGTTGACCGGTGCTTGGTAGTTTCGGGATTGGTCAAGTATGGTACAAACAGTGCTCCCCTAAGTTCCCGAGTGAGGGAAGCTCCTCGGTTGGGGACTTGCAAGATCTAAGCCACTGAGTAATCACGAAACTTCTAAGTAGGGGTGGGCACTTAGAACCGAAAACCGAAACCGAAACACGAACCAAATTGAACCGCACCGAATGGTTTGGTTTTGCGGTTTTGAAACGGTATCGGTTTTGAAACCGAACCGCAACATAGAAAACGGTTTGGTTTTGGTTTTGGCTTTTGAAAACCGCACCGAAATCGAACCGCACCGCAATTATTAATAAACATTTAATTAAATGTCCATATTAGATTTCATGTTTTAATTGGTTGTTTGTTAGAATCCATACACTTAGTATGGACTCAACAACACTAGAATATCATCATTCATCACTTTCTTTCGTTCATTAACTCGAAGGACCTTTGTTATTTTATACCATCACACACACATATATGTACAATACAAGGGTGGACTAATCTTGTTATCAAGAGTCGAACAATGATCTAATGAAGTCCACTCATTTGTAGCATGATATCACATATTCTAATATGAAAGTTTCGCTCACGTTTAATGAATTCAAAGTTATTCAACTTGTTTTATGTTATACCTTGTACGAGACATCCTTTTGTTGTACAAACATATTTTAACATCACAACTGCATGCAACATGCTAATTGTTTACATAACAAATGTCGTTTTCCTATTGTTATTGGGCAATGCTTATTAATACGTTAAATTGCAAATTGTACATTTTTTTCTTAAAAACCAAACGAAACCGTTTGAAACCGCACCGAACCGAACCAAACGGTTTGGTTTCATTTCGGTTTTGGCTTCAAAACCGCACCGAACCAAACCGCAAAAAATTTCGGTTTCGGTTTTGGTTTCACTCAAAACCGCACCGAACCAAACCGTGCCCACCCCTACTTCTAAGTACCGAAATATGCTACCGTTTTCACTTGTCTTATTTTTCCCATAAGTAGGAGCGGTATGCTCTCTAGTTTATTCTACAAGCAGACTTTTATTTGGTGTTGATGCACAAGATAATGTATCCATTTCGCTTGAAGCTTACTTGTAGTTTCGGGCTTGGTCAGGTGCTATGCAAACCATATAGTAGGAGTCCCCCAAGTTACCAAGCTAGGAGATTTGCCGAAGGAGGTGACAGACACGGTAAGCAATCAGAGTCTCAGGCAGTCAGTCTCGGATCAAAAGTTTGGCCTCGGGCTCCATCTGATTGTTCTCCTTTTACTTGTCTCTCATTCAGCAACGAGGACAAGAAAAGGACAAGGAGAAGAGATGATATGAGATGCTCTTGCTTTCGAAGGAGTAGCCGGTGAATCGGCATGTGTTTGTAGTACTTGTTGACTTTCCACAGGTTATTCTTGAACTGGGTTGGAGGGTTTTCTGGTTTCCTCCGGAGGAGCGAGTTGACTCAAGAACTTGAGGGTCAAAACAAACCCGTCAACTCTTGAGTACGCTCGATCCTGATGATATGGGATACTTTTACTGTTGGCAAAGTGGTGGATGCCGAGCTTGGGTTTGACCTAGATTCCTCCGTCTGGATTGTGCGGTTATGCATGAAGGACATCGTGCTGTAGTGATCTGTTCCAGCTCGTTGTTGAACCTTCTGCTTCAATCTTTTGCCTGGCAGGGGTGATGTGCAACCTTTGCTTGGCATCTTCAGTGTAAAGGAAATTGTCATTCCAGCTGTTCTGAGGTATTTGCCGAAAGAATTCGTGACCTTGAGAACAGTTGAAGATGAGTATTCGAGAGCAATGCCTGGTAACCAATTGTGCAAAGGTCCCTAGCAATCAGTTCCTGATCGGACGTTTGATTTCAGGTTCCGACTGATTGCGTTCTTTCTCCTTGTCTTGCGAGTAAGGGCAAAGGCAAAGGAAAGGACAGGGAAAAAGCATGATATGGGATACTCTTGCTTTTAACCCTGATGATATGAGATACTCTTGCTCTAGTGTAGCTTGTTTGCAGAGGTATTATCAGGGGGAAGGAGGTTGAGCATTTTGAGAAGGCTCCGTTGGGAGTGCTCTCTCGGATGTGAGGAAAAGTTGAGCATGTTGGCAGGTCTGCTTGACTGAGGAGGATGAAACTCTTCATATAGAAAATTCTCAACAACAAGTAGTAACGCTGTTCCTTTACCTTTCTTGTTTATGGCAATATAGTGGGAGCTGCAAAATTCACGCGTTTTCACTTTGTCAGAGATTTTTGACAAAGTGGTCCGTGGTACCTAGAAAGCTGATGTTGCGTGTAAACAGTGTTGACCATTTTATCCAGGAAAATCCGACTCTCGAGGTTCGGAGAGCAGTGCCTCTTTGATTTTTTAGCAATCAATCCCATTGGGGGTACTTTCTCGGGTGCGGGGAAAAGTTGGGCCCCTTTTTTTTGTAAGTCTGCTTTGTCACGGGGCATGGAGGTCGACACACATAGAACTTTTCCAGTTATCGAGCAGTGGTGCTGTTCTTTTACTCCTGTAAGAAATAGTAGGGTAGCTGGAACTTCGAAATTCTCGTGCCTTAACTTTGTCAGAGTTCTTTCGGCAAAGTTATCTTTGGTATTCGAGGAGCTGGTATTGCGTGTGACGATTGCCCAGGAAAATCTGTTTCTCGGAATTCGGAGAGTGGTGTCTCTTGGATTTTTGAACAAACAGTCCTGCTGTCCTTTCTTTTATAAGAGTACCAATTGTGTTTGAGAGGTACGTTCGTAGAGTTACTGCTTGTAGAAATTTCCTTTACCTTGTATTTCTGAGATTTATTGGACCTCATTCTTCTTTTGTTATTTCTGAAGATGTCTGGCCCATCTGACCTTCATTTGGGCTTTAATGTTGGGGAAGAGACAACCTTGTTTCCCCAAGACAACATATGGCGCCCGTTATTCTTATCCTCTACTGGTCCTCTTACTGTTGAGGACTCGGTGGTGCAGAATGACATGACCGCTGCTGTGGTGGGCAAGAATCTTGCCACACCCAAAGATAACAGACTACTTGCCAGACGGTCTGATGAGTTGGCTGTTAAGGATTCTTTGGCTCTCAGTGTTCAGTGTGTGAATTCTGTATCTAATATGGCCCAACGCCTATTTGCTCGGACCCGCCAAGTTGAATTATTGGCGGCTGAAGTGGTAAGTCTCAAGCAGGAGATCAGGGGGTTTAAGCACGAGAATAAACAGTTGCATAGGCTTGCACATAGCTATGCTACGAGCATGAAAAGGAAACTTGACCAGCTACAGGAATCTGATGGTCAAATTTTGAGTGATCATCAGAAGTTTGTGGGTTTGTTCCAAAGGCATTTTCCGCCTTCGTCTTCTGGGGCTGTACCATGTGCTGAGGCTCCACATGACCAAACGTCGGTGCCTCCTTCTTCCAGTGTTCTGTCCAGTGCCGAGACTGCTTCTGAGCAATCTTTGTGAGGGCTCCCTCCTGTTTGTTTGTTTTGATTCACGTGTATGCACGTGTTTGTAATTTTTCGGGATTATCAATAAATAAGTTTTGCTTCAATTCCAGCGTATTGTGTTAAACGCACCAAGGTGTATTGCACTGAGTTTTTTTTGTTGAAGTTTGCATGTTGAAACTTCGTAGGCGGATCCTTGTAGATTGAAATAGTGCTCCCCTAATTTCCCGAGTGAGGAAGGGTTCTCGGTTGGGGACTTGAAAGATCCGAGTCACTGAGTAGCTGTGAAATTTTTGAGTACCGAGGTACAGTAGCATATGGTGGGAGTCCCCCAAGTCTTCGGCCAAGAAAGTTGCCGAGGGAGGTGTCTCGCTAGTAACCGAGTTGTCAGCGTGATGAAGCTTTGTTTTCATGTCACATCTTCATGTATGCCTCATCCCAAATATATTTCCCACTAGTTTGAACTTCGTTAAGGCCCAATACTTCTCTTTATGTTAGAAGCCCAGAGATGTGGAGGCCTAGGCATTTTTTCTTGGTGTTGTTTGGTTGGCAAGCCCAAAGATGTGGGGAGGCCCGTGCCATCGAATAGTCATCCTCAATGATGACATTTACAATGGTGCCGTGCCATGTGCATGGATCTTAGTTCAAAGACAGATGGGCAGCACCTCATCAATGCCGTGGCAAATTTGTAGCTGGAAGATTATGTGTGCAATGATCACACACCTTATACATAGATACCCAAAAATTCCATGCAGCTTTATGTTTGTAATGATCAAAGAAATACTATATTTGAAAGAAACTTTGCTTTTGACCAACAATGCCCTCCTTTTTGCTTTTGACCGACTGCATATGTATATATATGCAAAGAAAATTTGTTTGTTGCCGAGTCCAAGGAAAAGAGCAGCCATGGCCCATCATCATTACTCCTCACCATGTTTTTTAAGTGTGTGGCCGAATCTGGGAGGGAATTGTCCATGCCTCATCATCATTTCCCATCATTTCTTGGTGTCATATTTTCCTTTTGTGGCCGGATCCAAGGAAACATGCTCCATCATTAATCCTCACTTTTTCTGTTTTATAATATGCCATCTCTCCATTTTGTCTTGCTTTTCCTTTCTTTGGTGGAATTGCATTTCATTTCCACCGGCCAACTGAGTTGCTGCAGGGTTATTGGAGCCTGGGAAGTCGAGGGGGGGAGTTGGTGTAGAGGGAGCGGTAGCTTTTCACTATAACACCATCCTCTATAGCTCAACTCACAAAGTCGTCTTCATGAGAGTTGTTCCTTAACTTGTGAACTACAACATATCCAAATTTGAGATCCAATGGAGTAGTACAAGTCCAGAAATTCAGGTATGATGAGTGACTGTTCATTATTTGGCTGTTAACCCGTCAGTCTTGTTGTGGGCTTCGAAACTCTGTTTTCTTTTGCACAGATCAACATACTTTATTCATCAAAGTTGTTCCCCATTGTCTCTTCTATAATATATCAAAAATTCAGAATGAACTAACGGTTAAATATTTCCAGATCTTCGAAACATCACAGCAACTTTGAAATCTGCGGGAATCCGACTGTCATGTTTGGAGTTTCAACACTCCAATTTCCTTCACTTAAACAGAGACAGTTCCTTCTTGAAAGTTGTTCATCTGCTCAAGAACTATAAGATATCCAAAATTGAGTTCCACCGAGGAAGAGCAGAAGTTGCAGAAATTTGATATATGAAAGGAGACAAAGAGGGAGATAGGAAAAAAAAAACTGCTTGGGTTGGATTTCTAATCTGTGGAAGGTTCCCATTTTTGTAGCACCTTCACTATTGGTGAATTTCTTGTACTTGTGTCCTTTATTGAAATGTGGGACTTTGGCTTCTTGTTTGATCCATTATAATATGTTTGGGAACATATATATAATTGTATGTTTGCTTATGACAGGGGCTTTGTGAATGTAGAACAGGAAATGTTTATGTTTACCCACGTATTTTTGTACAGACTCAAGAGAATCTCGGGTTTTTGTAAACCAAATATGTTTGTTTGCAGCAAGGTTTTGTATTTGGAAAACAGTTTAATGGGTAAGGTTTTTTGGTGAAGTTTTGATGGTGAAGCTTTTTAGGTGAAGCTTTGAGGGTGAAGCTTTTTAGGTGAAGCTTTTGAGGGTGAAGCTTTTGAGGGTGAAGCTTTTTAGGTGAAGCTTTGAGGGTGAAACTTTTTAGGTGAAGCTTTGAAGGTCGAAGCTTTATAGGTGAAGCTTTGTGGGTGAAGCTTTGTGGGTGAAGCTTTTTAGGTGAAGCTTTTTAGGTGAAGCTTTGAGGGTGAAGCTTTGAGGGTGAAGCTTTGAGGGTGAAGCTTTTTAGGTGAAGCTTTGAGGGTGAAGCTTTTTAGGTGAAGCTTTGAAGGTGAAGCTTTTTAGGTGAAGCTTTGAGGTCGAAGCTTTATAGGTGAAGCGCTTTATAGGTGAAGCTTTGAGGGTGAAGCTTTTTAGGTGAAGCTTTGAGAGTGAAGCTTTTTAGGTGAAGCTTTGAAGGTCGAAGCTTTATAGGTGAAGCTTTGTGGGTGAAGCTTTTTAGGTGAAGCTTTGAGAGTGAAGCTTTTTAGGTGAAGCTTTGAAGGTGAAGCTTTTTAGGTGAAGCTTTGAAGGTCGAAGCTTTATAGGTGAAGCTTTGTGGGTGAAGCTTTTTAGGTGAAGCTTTGAGGGTGAAGCTTTTTAGGTGAAGCTTTGAAGGTGAAGCTTTTTAGGTGAAGCTTTGAGGGTGAAGCTTTTTAGGTGAAGCTTTGAGGGTGAAGCTTTTTAGGTGAAGCTTTGAAGGTGAAGCTTTTTAGGTGAAGCTTTGTGGTCGAAGCTTTATAGGTGAAGCTTTGAGGTCGAAGCTTTATAGGTGAAGCTTTGAGGGTGAAGCTTTTTAGGTGAAGCTTTGAAGGTGAAGCTTTTTAGGTGAAGCTTTGAGGGTGAAGCTTTTTAGGTGAAGCTTTGAGGGTGAAGCTTTTTAGGTGAAGCTTTGAGAGTGAAGCTTTTTAGGTGAAGCTTTGAAGGTCGAAGCTTTATAGGTGAAGCTTTGTGGGGGAAGCTTTTTAGGTGAAGCTTTGAGAGTGAAGCTTTTTAGGTGAAGCTTTGAGGGTGAAGCTTTTTAGGTGAAGCTTTGAAGGTGAAGCTTTTTAGGTGAAGCTTTGAAGGTCGAAGCTTTATAGGTGAAGCTTTGTGGGTGAAGCTTTTTAGGTGAAGCTTTGAGGGTGAAGCTTTTTAGGTGAAGCTTTGAAGGTGAAGCTTTTTAGGTGAAGCTTTGAGGGTGAAGCTTTTTAGGTGAAGCTTTGAGGGTGAAGCTTTTTAGGTGAAGCTTTGAAGGTGAAGCTTTTTAGGTGAAGCTTTGTGGTCGAAGCTTTATAGGTGAAGCTTTGAGGTCGAAGCTTTATAGGTGAAGCTTTGAGAGTGAAGCTTTTTAGGTGAAGCTTTGAGGGTGAAGCTTTTTAGGTGAAGCTTTGAGGGTGAAGCTTTTTAGGTGAAGCTTTGAGAGTAAAGCTTTTTAGGTGAAGCTTTGAAGGTCGAAGCTTTATAGGTGAAGCTTTGTGGGTGAAGCTTTTTAGGTGAAGCTTTGAGAGTGAAGCTTTTTAGGTGAAGCTTTGAGGGTGAAGCTTTTTAGGTGAAGCTTTGAAGGTGAAGCTTTTTAGGTGAAGCTTTGAAATGGTCACCATAAGTTGGTTTTGCTTCACACTGTCTTGATCAAGAGTGTGTGAAGCTTTTTGAGAATTGTACTTGAACTCCATTTGATGAAGTTGCTGTGTTTCCCCCCCTTTGATGGGGGAGGGTTGAGGATTTCATATTTGAAACTCTTCCGCTTGTGTAGAGAGGCTTTCCATGTGGGGTTGTCTCATGACTTGAATTCGAATTTGAATTTCTTTGGCCATGTTAAGCTATATAAGTAGGATAAGTTTCCCTTCTTCTCATTGCCTTTGTTCGCTTATTTTGCAGTGATTTTTTGGAGACAGAGTGCTCTTTGAGAAGGATTCCGGCATTGCTTTGCACCATCTTCAGGTTGGTGATCTTCTTCACTAGATTGCGTGCTTTCATTCTTGTAGAATTGTTTGAGTGTTCCTTTGTTTGGTTAAGAACATGATGAATTGGTTGAGCTTTTCCTCATTCCCTAGGAACTTCCTTATGTTTCCATCCTTCACGTAGTGATAGAGTTTTTTTTTGTTTGTTGTAGATGTCAGAGCTTGGAAGTCCTAGTGGTGAGGGTTCCCCTGGTTCTAGCTCTAGTTCTAGGTTTGAGCCTGCAATGTCAGAGTCTTCAGGGTCTTTGTTAGAGTCTTGTGCCAAAGAAACATTGGATGATCTTCACAATTGTCAAACCTTAGCCCATAATGGTTCTTCCTCCTTCATGTCAGTGGATGAGGGAGTTATTTGTGATGCCATACCCATATTTCGCTCTGAATTCGCAGCGGACCATTTAGAGGAAAACTTATTGAATAGTGAAGAACAGCTTGAGGCCCTTAGGCAGTCATGTAGTATACCCCGTAGTGTAGGAATACGCTTGGCGAGTTGTAAAGAATTACCCAATGAGCTGCCCAAAGGTCATGTTATGTTTTATACCCAGATATGACTGACCTTAGGGGTGAAGTTACCTTTGCATCCGTGGTTGCAACGAATGCTTTCTTTCATTGGATACGCGCCTGGGCAGCTTAACCCTGGTTTCTGGGATACCTTGATCGGGTTTTATATTATTTGGATGGAGTGTGGGTTAGGTGAACCTTCCTTCCATCAATGGCGCTACTGCTATAAGATGCGCCCTGTGAAGTCATGCACTGGTTATGTTGAGTGTGCATGTCGGAGTCAGAGAGAGCGTGTTGTCTTTGGTAAGAAAAAGGCATACTGCACTTGGAGAAATCGTTGGTGCTTTGTTTATAATGATTGGGAGCATGCTAGGGATATTACACCTGAACGGCGTGTTCCTACTCACTTCCAGGCTGTAGGTTGTAATGTATCCTTTATTCACATTATTTGCTCTTTGTTGTGATTTCTTCTAGTTTCTGACATTTTTCTTCATGCAGTGACGCGAGGCACCATTGACCTGTCTGAAAGAGAGCTAGCTGATGTGGAGAAGGTGCTGAGAGTGCCTAAGGAGAAAAGACATTTGAGCAAGCTGCGGCCTTTATTTCAAAAGTACGGTTTCTAGTCCCTGACTTCTAAGTGCCAAAGACGAACGAGTAAGTCATATCCGTCACTTGACTTTTGTTTTTTTTTTTTGTAGAATTGTATTCCTTATTTTGACTTCCCTTGTTCAGTGGAGAAAGTGAGTAAAGGAGGTGAGACCAGCACTAAGAAGAGGAAAGCACCCATGTTAGTTCCCTCAGAAGACATTTTGTTTCACAAGGAAGCTCGTAAGCATCGGGTGAAACCAGTCGTTAGACCTAAGTCTCAAGAAGAGGTCCTTAAGATCGCTGCCTCGAAGAAAACTGAAGTTGGGGCCATCGGATGTGCTGTTACTGTAGTTGTAGGGGATGAGAGGCGATTGTTGCCTCCTCTTCCTGCTGTTGATCCTATCCTTCCTCCAGTTATGGAGCACCCCGGTCAAGGAAATGACCCTAGTTGCAGCCGTAAGAGGAAAGATAAGGAAAAGGCTAGCAGTGTCTCTGAGAAACAGTTGAATGTTGTTGTGCGGTCAAAAAATGTTGGGTATACCGACAACTGTCTGGCCGGTTGTCGATTCACTCTCGATGAGCTCAGAGAGTCATTAGTAGAGGATGAATCAGATCGCGATCGGATACGGAAGCTATCTTCCTATGTAAGTGCCGCTTTGTCATTTCCTTACTTTTTCCTCTGTTTTTTTTTTTTTAATAGCGATCCTCTTGTTATGCAGGTCATGACTGAGTATGATGACAGGCTGCGAGATGCTGAACGATGTAAGGCACAATTGATGGAAAGTAAAAAACTTGTGGATGATGCCAGGAGGTATAAAGGACTTTTGACTGATGCCCTCCGAGTCAAGGATGAGAGCCATGCGAGTCTAACGAGGCGAAATGGCGAAAATCTAAGGCTCAAGAAACAGTTGGAGGCGACTAAGAAACAGTTGGAGACAATTATTCTTGAGGTATCCAAGATTAAGGAGGAGGTTTCTGAGTTGAAGGGGAGTATTCCCGTCGAGAGGGAGGCTGCTGTGCAGGAATACTTAGGTTCCCCTGCCTTTCACCTTGCCATTAAGCCTCATTGCACTCGTGAAGTTCACTTTGAGAAAAGGAAGTGGATGGCCGTCCTTGATCGTTATGATAATGGAAGTGTTCTTCGAAAATACCGTAAGGAGATAAATGAATATTGCCAAAAGGGTAAAACCTTCGTCCTTGAGGTTGACCCCAGCAGTGAAGAGGAATCCGGTGGTGAGGCTAGTGTTGATGAGCAGACTCAGCGGGGTGAAGATGATCTTGAAGATGCGGAGGATGGTGGTGGGATGCAGAGTGATATCGTCAGGGGTTCGACCTCGAATGAGGATGATCAGTGATGCCTTCCCTTGTGTGTTTCGGATGTACTAATTTGTTGCTTGCATGGCATGCGTCCTGTTATAAGCTTGAGAGCTTTTTTGTTTATGGATGTTTGTCCGTGTTTTGATAGGTTCATTGTTTGGATATAACCCATGGTTTGGTTGTTCATTTGTTTGTATGGTCTTGTTGACACTTACTTAGATTCTATTTCATGTTAGAAACATTCGTGTTGAAGTTTCGACACTTGAGTGTTCATTTGTTAGGAATGTAAATGAGTGAGGGGCCGAGTTGGCTAAATCACCTCTTTATTGAATTCATTGCCAAGTGGTCTTTATTACATAGGATGCCGAACGGCTATAAACCAACACTTGTACACTGTGAGTTTACTTGTAATAGTATTTCAGGTGATCAGCGTTCCACGGGTGGCCAAGGGTCTTGCCATCGGAGCTTCTGAGTTTGTACGAACCAGGGCGACTGATGCCGATGACTTCAAACGGTCCATCCCAGTTTGAACTGAGTGTGCCTTCGCTCGGGACTCTGTCGCATAGTAGTCTTTTCTTTAGTACCCAGTCCCCTATTTTGAAAGAGCGAGGCTTGACCCTAGAGTCATAGTAATTGGAGATGCGCTGCTTGTAAGCGACATTTCTCAAGTGGGCCTGATCTCTGTGTTCCTCAACTAAATCTAAGTTGAGGGTGAGCTGTTCGTCATTCTCACTTTGCAGGTAGTTCTGGACTCTGTACGTTGCTTGCTCAAGTTCAACTGGGACAACTGCCTCTGTACCAAAGGCAAGTGAGAATGGAGTTTCTCCCGTTGAAGTTCGATACGAAGTGCGGTATGACCAAAGGACTTGGGGTACAAATTCTGGCCAACAGCCTTTAGCCTTATCCAAGCTGGTTTTCAAAGTGCGCTTGATTATTTTGTTGATGGCCTCAACCTATCCATTGGACTGGGGATGAGCTGGGGAGGCAAAGCACAAGTTGATGTTGAACTTAGAACAGAACATCCTGAATTTCTTGTTGTCGAACTGTCGCCCATTGTCAGTGACTATAGCATTGGGAATGCCGAATCTGCAAATGATGTTCTTCCATACAAAGTCCTCTATTTTCGCCTCGGTAATGGTTGCCAAGGGTTCTACCTCGGCCCATTTTGTGAAATAGTCAACTGCAACGACTGCATAGCAGACTTTACCCTTCCCTGCCGGCATTGAGCTGATCAAATCCAGTCCCCACTGGGCTAAGGGCCAAGGGCTGACCATGGGAGTGAGAGGTTCAGGAGGGGAATGAGGAATGGTCGCATAGCGTTGACATTTGTCGCATGAACGAGATACTTTGATGGCATCTTGGTGGAGTGTTGGCTAGTAATACCCTTGACGAAAAGCCTTGTGTGCTAGAGATCGGGATCCAGCATGATCTCCACAAACTCCCTCATGTATTTCTCGAAGGGCAATCTCTGCCTCTGCAGGCGTAAGACATCTTAAGTATGGCAAGCTAAACCCTCGCTTGTACAGTCGATCATTGATGATCAAGTAGCGGGCAGACTTGTACCGAATTTGTTTAGCCTGGATTTTGTCACTTGGGAGGGTGCCATGAGCAAGGAAGTTATAAATCGGGGTGATCCAACTATCCCCTTGTTGTAAGTTGCACACCTCCGCGACCATGGTGCTTGGTGTTGCCAATAGTTCGACATGAATCTTTCTTCCGATCTTATCCTCCACTGCTGAGGCGAGTCGAGCCAAGGCGTCTGCATGACTGTTTGCCGCTCGAGGGATTTGGGTGATTTGGTAGTGGAAGTTCTTGAGCAAAAGTTGTGTTTGCGCAAGATATGCTGCCATGGAACTATCTTTGGCATCAAAGTTGTTGCTGACCTGGTTAACTACTAATTGGGAGTCACTGAAGATATCAATTTGCTTGGCTCCAAGGTGTTTTGCCAAACGTAATCCTGCTAGAAGGGCTTCATATTCGGCCTCGTTGTTCGACGCCTTGAATTTGAAACGAAGAGCATACTCCATCGCCACTTTGTCAGGGGTAGTAAGGACTAGACCTACTCCACAGCCTTGTTGGTTGGATGAACCGTCAACGTACAAGCTCCATGTTGGGGCTGTTGGTTCTATCTTCTGAGTCTCCGAGGGTGGCAAAGTCATTGCTTTAGGTGCAGGTGCAGTGTCAACATGATATGTGAATTCGGCGATGAAGTCTGCCACTGCTTGTCCCTTCTCAGCTGGTTTTGGTTGGTAGGAGATGTCAAACTCACCCAACGCTATCGCCCACTTGATCATTCGTCCCGAAGTGTCCGGACTCTGGAGTATTTGTCGTAAAGGATGGTTGGTAAGCACGATAATGGAGTGTGCTTGAAAGTAAGGGCGAAGTTTTCGAGCAGTCATGACTAATGCCAGAGCCAATTTCTCAATATCAGAATAACGCGTCTCCGCATCTTGTAAGGCTTTGCTAGCATAGTAGACGGGTCGTTCTACATTACCATCCTTTCGAATGAGAACAGAACTTACTGCTGAAGTCGATACTGATAGATAGACGATGAGAGTGTCACCAACTTCGGGTTTGGAGAGTAGTGGGGCTTTGCTCATGTACTCCTTGAGGTTCTTGAATGCCTTGGCACATTCATCAGTCCACGTAATGTACTTCTTTTTTCCCTTTAGTGCTTTGAAGAAAGGAGTACATCTGTCTGTGGCCTTAGAGATGAACCTGGTCAAAGCTGCTACCTTACCGGTAAGGCTCTGGATGTCTTTTGAAGTTACTGGTTCTTTCATGTCGAGAATTGCTTTGATCTTCTCGGGGTTGGCTTCAATGCCTCGTTGGCTAATCATGAAGCCCAAGAATTTGCCGGAGCCTACACCGAAGGCACATTTGTTGGGGTTCAACCTCATTCGATACCTCTTTAAAATAGCAAAAGTCTCAGACAGGTTGGTGATGTGTTGGTCAGCCTGTTTGCTCTTGACTAGCATGTCATCAACATAAACTTCCATGCTCTTCTCAATTTGTTCGGCGAATATTGAATTTACTAGTCTTTGATAAGTCGCCCCTGCATTATTTAAGCCAAAGGGCATGACTTTATAACAATACAGTCCCCTGTCAGTAGTGAAGGCTGTGTGTTCTTGGTCCGGAGGGTTCATGAGGATCTGGTTGTATCCTGAGTAAGCATCCATGAAGCTTAGGAGTTCACACCCTGCCGTAGAGTCTATAAGCCTATCAATGAGAGGAAGGGGGAAGCTATCCTTCGGGCATGCTTTGTTTAGGTCGGTGTAGTCGACACACATTCTCCATAAGACCTTTTGGAGCAGGAGACTTTCCTTGGTCGGATTCTTCTTAACCAGGACGACATTTGCTACCCATGTTGGGTAATTGACTTCTCGGACGAAGCCTATATCTTTGAGTTTTTCAACTTCTGCTCGCATTGCCTCGTATTGTTCGACGTCATAAGATCTTCGCTTCTGTCTTACTGGCTTGGTCTTGGGATCAATACTCAAACGGTGACAGATGATATCGGGAGAGATGCCCGGTATGTCTTTGTAAGACCAGGCGAAGACCTCAGCGTTCTCTTGTAAAAAAGAGATTAATGCTAACCGAAGAGGTGGTGACAAGGTAGTGCCAATTTTCACCATGTGATCTGGATGGTCTTTGGAGATAGGGACCTTCTCCAACTCTTCAGCTGGTTATGCTTGCTGGGTGAAGGAGTCGTCTCGAGGGTCGTCGGGTTGACCGTTGTCATCATGAAGGTCCGAGTTGGCTTCGTTTGGGTTGGTCTTTGTGCCATTACCATGTATAGAGAGAGTCTTCTTGGGCATAGTTAAGCGTTGTTGCTTAACTGAAGTGTTATAACATGATCGTGCACTAAGTTGATCTCCTCTGATGTAACCATTGCCCGAGGGGGTTGGAAACTTCATCAGCAACATATGTGTGGATACCATGGCCTTGAGATCATTAATGCCTGTGCGCCCAAAGATGACGTTGTATGCTGTTGGGCAGTCGACTACCAAGAAGTTAGTGGTGATGGTAGCTGTGTAAGGACCTGTACCAATGGTGAGTGGCAGGTGTATGCTCCCTAAAGGCTGCACGATATCACCGGAGAAGCTTATCAGAGGAGAGATTGAGCGATCAAGCAAGTGTTCGGCTACATTAAGTGCCTTGAAAGCTCCGGCGAACATGATATTGACTGAAGCGCCTGTGTCTACTAAGATCCGTCGCACATCAAAATTGGCTATGTGAGCCTTTACGATCAGAGGGTCGTTGTGAGGGTAAATGATACCTCTTTCTTCTTCAGGGTAGAAGCATATTGGATCCCAGTCAGGTTTTTTATGCTTACCTCCTCTGACGTCTTCCACATGAAACACTTGATGGCCAGGCTTTAGGGTTCGCTCATTGTTTTTCATGGCCCTGTTCGAACATCCAGATAGGGGTGTGCCACCACTTATAGAATATATCACATTCACCTGGCGCTAGTTACGGTTATCCCTTTGGGGGTGGAGGAGGAATTGATCAATTTTCCCTTCGCGTGCCAAAGCTTCGGTATGGTCCTTGAGGATGATACACTTCTCACTGTCATGGCCGTTATACTCGTGGTAGCAGCAAAATACACCTGTGTTCTTTGTTGACTTATAATCTGGCTGCCTTGGCTTCGGCTTTGGTATCAAGTGAGCTATGCTTGGGTAAATGGCTGCGTATGTGGTATGCAAAGGTGTGTATGTCTCATACCTTGGGGTAGGGCCTGTCTTAACCTGTGCTTGTTCCACTGCATTCACCGTCTGAAGGTGGGTATTATTGTAGCGATATCCCTGGTTATCGCGATAGTGTCCCTTACCCTTCTTGTTGAAATGAGGTTGTTGAGGATGGAAATTCTTCCTCTTGCCTTGAGATTGGTAGGCAGGTTGCCCTGGTGAAGCGTTGGGTAAGGCGTGGGAAGGTGCCACAACCGTTTGGAAGGTTGAGGTCTGGCCACTTGGTTGGGCCTGGTTCCCACTTCCTACTTGTTGATAGGGAATAGTCGTAGGGGGTTTCCCTTGGTATGTCCTTGCTTCGGCGGATGCATGGTTGTAGGCTTGCGCCATCACCTCAGAGTAGGTCTTCCAAGTGTTGGCGTTGATCATGTACTTGAAGAAACAGTCACGCAGGCCTGTCGTGAAAGCTTTGAGGGCGGTCTTGTCATCTGCCTCCGCGCATCGAGAATATTCATGGCTGAAACGGCCGGCATACTCTCGTAGTGACTCGTCCGGCTTCTGACAAATAGTGTACAAGTCATCTGCTGAATGCAAACGGTCGGTCTGGAAGATGTGTTGAGAGACAAACAATTTCCTTAATTCCTCAAACGAGTCTACCGTCTCAGGTTGAAGACGGCAATACCAGTTTAGAGCTCCACCAGAGAGGGTGGAGGGGAAGAGAAGGCATCGCTCTTCGTCGGTGTGCATCCGGTATGCCATGGTGGATTCAAAGAGGTTAAGGTGTTCAATCGGATCCTCCCTTCCGGTATATAGTTGTAAGCCGAGCTTCTGCTTGGTCTTTGCCTGGAGAGGGGTGTTGAGAATCCTCCTTGTAAGAGGGCCAGGCCTGGGTTGATTCCAATCAGGTATCTTGGCCTGTCGTTCGGCCTTCAACTTGTTCACTTCCTCAAGGAGTTGCAGGACAAGGGGGTCCTGAGTGGAGTCATGGACTATTGGGATCTTTTTTTGTAAGTGTCCCTCGCCTCTTAGAAGTAGGGAAGTTTGATCGAGGGCATGTGATTTTTTCTTGGACTCACCGTATTGGCTTCTAGGGTGTGTCTGTCGGAACACTTCCGAGTCCCCAATACCTTCATGTTCCTCTGGGATTCGTCGTTCATTCCCTGGTCTGGCAGTTGGCCTAGGCCGTGGCAGGGGACCGAGTCTTTCAGAAACCCTTGGGTCATTGATCTTTGATCCTATATGGATGGGGTTCTGACGTTGCCTCAGGAAGTCTCGGCAGTCGCGATAAACAGCTTTCGATCCTTCCACTCCTTCTGTAAGGAGATGTCTGCCTCCACTTCTCTTGCTTCGGGTTGAGAGAAGTCTCGTGTTGATCGACATATTGATGAGCAACATGCTCCTAGCCAAGCATATCCATGTTGGAGGCTGGTGACCCTCCGGGTTGGGGGGTACCCAGATGATGGTTGACTTCCACAGGGGCAATGGGCTCATGTGTTTGAGCATGCCTAGCTTCGTGGAGCATTTTGAAGAGCTTCTCATACTGCTCTTGGAGGACTTCATTCTTCATTGCTGTCTTGTTGTTCTGAGCCTCCAGCTTTTCGATCTTAGCCTGAAGAGCAAATCTTTTTCGTTCCTTCTTTTGTTGCTTCGCACTAGGTGCGAGAGGGGTGTCGTTCTGGGTGCTGTGGCTTCCTTCGCTTCCCATGTTGAAGAGGGATGCCTGATCAAAAGAAAGTGTACGAATGGTGGAAACCAGCTTGACAAAGCTGGAGAGAGTAGGAATAAGTGTCTTTTCCCATAGACGGAGCCAAATGTTGATGCACAAAATCAGCGAAGACTCTGGTTCAACAGAAAGTTTAAAGATTGTGACCTTCGCTAGATTGCTCCGGTCACTGATATGTATAAGTATGTAAATGGACAAGGGTAGGGAAGCAAACACAAGACGTACGTGGTTCACCCAAGGTTGGCTACGTCCACGGAGTAGAGGAGTTCTTATTAGTAGTGAAGGGTTTTCACAAGTACAGAGGTTCAAGCTCTCAATTTAGTGAGTTCTAGTGAATGATTCAGTACAAATGACATTAGGAAATATTGTGGGGGAATGCCCCCTATTTATAGGAAAGCTTGTAGCTTTGTTACATTGACATGTGTCATCTTGTGATTGGTTCTTGATGTCGACACGTGTTGCGCTCTGATTGGCTTCTGATCTTGACACGTGTCGCGTAGTGATTGGCTTCCAGGTTGGAGGGAAACTCTTCTGGATCCTTGACGGTATAACGTTGACCGGTCCTCAGTAGTTTCGGGATCTTTGGCGGTATAATGTTGACCGGTGCTTGGTAGTTTCGGGATTGGTCAAGTATGGTACAAACATGCTCCATCACTTCTCTCAGCCAAAAGCACTCACACGATGCTTCATGCAGGGCGAGAATCTCAGCATGGTTAGACGAAGTCGCGACTAACGTTTGCTTGGTAGACCTCCAAGATATAGCGGTGTCCCCAACGGTAAAGACATAACCCGTTTGAGAACGTGCTCTATGTGGGTCAGACAGATATCCAGCATTTGCGTAACCAACAAGGCGAGAATCGATCCGAGGGCTATAGGGGGCGGCACCACTCGAAGATTTACGGGTATAGAACAAGCCCAAATCCGTAGTACCTTTGAGGTAGCGGAAAATATCTTTAACACCATTCTAGTGCCTGCGTGTGGGCGCATTGCTGTATCTAGCCAATAGATTCACAGCGAAGGAGATGTCGGATCTAGTGCACTGAGCCAAGTACAATAAAGCCCCAATTGCACTTAGGTAAGGAACTTCGGGTTCCAAAATCTCTTCCTCATCCTCCTTTGGACAGAAAGGATCTCGTTTAGCATCTAGAGTCCAAACGACCATGGGTGTGCTCGAAGGCTTCGCTTTATCCTCATTGAAGCGTCGCAACACCTTTTGGGTGTAGTTCGATTGATGTACTAGGATTCTATCCGAACAATGCTCGATCTCCAGGCCGAGCCAGTATCGAGTTTTCCCAAGATCCTTCATCTCAAATTCCGATTTCAAGTGTGCAGCAATTTCCTCAAGCTCTGCGGGAGTCCCGATGAGGTTCATGTCATCGACATAAACTGCAACGATTGCAAATCCGGAATGTGACTTCGTTATGAACACGCATGGGCATAGTTCGTTGTTCACATAACCCTGACTCGTCAAATATTCACTCAGACGGTTATACCACATCCGCCCGGATTGTTTCAATCTGTAGAGTGACCTCCTCAACCTAATTGAGAGAGTGTTCCGTGGTCTAGAACTATTTGAACCAGTCCATGGAAGTCCTTCTGGAACTTTCATGTAGATTTCCGTATCTAGATCCCCATAGAGATACGCGGTTACCACGTCCATAAGCTGCATATTCAGTTTTTCGGAAACTACCAAACTGATTAGGTAGCGGAACGTTATGACGTCCATTACGGGAGAATACGTCTCCTCGTAATCAATTCCAAGGCGCTGAGAGAAGCCTTGCACTACGAGGCGTGCTTTGTATCGCACTATTTCATTCTTCTCATTACGCTTCCTCACGAAAACCCACCTGTAGCCAACAGGCTTCATGCGTGGTGGTGTAGGAACGATAGGTCCAAATACCTTACGTTTCGCGAGCGAATCGAGTTCGACCTGGATTGCTTGTTTCCAGTTTGACCAATCGGTTCTACGTCGGCATTCATCGACGGAATGTGGTTCAATGTCATCGCTAAGCATGATGTCAGTAGCTACTGAGTACGCGAATGCATTGTCGACGATCATCTCATTCCTATTCCAAACCTCATCCAATACTATGTAGTGGACCGAAATCTCGCGATTCTCGGGAGGCCGGCATGTTTCGTCTGAAGCATCATCGTAATCTAGAATAACCTCATGCGTTTGAACGGATGAGTGAGCGATGGTCGGATTCAAACTAGGGTCACTAGTTGGTGCCGTTTTCCTCTTCCGGGGTTGTGAATCCTTTGAACCAGGGGGTCTGCCACGCTTCAGGGTCGGAGCAGATGATTGGCTAGCTGCCAATGTACCTTCCGGCGTGGAAGGTACGGCCTCCCCACCTTCGGGGACGGCCCGGCCTTCCCAGGCGGGTTGTTGACGTACACGGGGTACATCTATCCTTGCAGGTGTGTTTGCAGCGGGTATATGTGATCTTGTCACCTTTGCTAGATCATTAAAAGCATCCGGCCTGCTTTGAGCAATGCTTTGAAGATCTATAATTCGACGCACCTCAGTTTCAGACTGGGCAGTGCGGGGATCTAAATGAGACATAGTGGGAGCATACCACGACAATTCGCGGCGTTCTACGGGAACGTTAGCATGCTTATCTCCCCCTAACGACGGGAAGACTGTCTCATCAAAGTGACAATCCGCAAAACGTGCGGTAAAGAGATCTCCTGTCAAGGGTTCTAAGTATTGAACAATTGATGGCGAATCATAACCGACATAGATTCCTATTTTTCTTTGAGGACCCATTTTGGTAGGTAGTGGCGACGCTATTGGCACATAAATGGCGCACCCAAACACCCGTAAATGCGAGATGTCAGGCTCGTATCCAGTGACCAACTGTAACGGTGAATGTGGTTGGGTAGCGATGGGCCTCAGGCGGACCAACATAGCTGCGTGCAGTATTGCATAGCCCCTGGCAGATACCGGCAGTTTGGTTCTCATAACCAAAGTCTGAGCTATCATTTGAAAGCGCTTTATGAAAGCTTCTGCCAAGCTGTTTTGGGTGTGAACATGGGGCATAGGATGTTCCACATCAATCCCTACTGACATGCAATACTCGTCAAAAGTCTGTGACGTAAACTCTCCAACGTTATCCAATCGAATCGACTTGATCGGATAATCAGGGTGGTGAGCCCTTAGCTTAATGATTTGAGCTAGGAGTTTAGCAAACGCGGCGTTGCGTGTGGACAACAAGCAAACATGTGACCATCTTGTCGATGCATCAACCAACACCATAAAATATTTAAATGGTCCGCAGGTTGGTTGGATAGGTCCACAAATGTCCCCTTGAATCCTCTGAAGAAATTTAGGGGGGTCGTGAATAATCTTTGTGTGGGAGGGTTGAATATTCAACTTCCCTATAGAACACGCTTGGCATGTCGAGACCCCAGCATAGGGATGTAACTTATGCCCGTGAGAAGATTTGAGGATACGGCGCATCATGTCACGTCCAGGGTGTCCCAAACGATCGTGCCAAAGCAACAAAGTGTCCTGGAACTCAAGCATAGGGCCGGCCACTGTGTGGGGTTCTATGCCCCGAATGGTCATGATGTACAACCCACTTGGCAGACGTTCCAACTTCTCATGAATATGCTTCTGGCCATATTCGTACGAAGTGATACAAAGAAATTTAGAACCATTATCTTTAGTGGTTTCAAGATGTTATTTATTATCTCGAATATCTCTAAAACTCAGCAACGTTCTGCCGGAACGTGGAGAATAGAGTGCCTCCTTAATGGTCAAGATTGTACCATTAGACAACATGATACGTGCCTTTCCGTATCCTTCAATTAGGTTGGATGGGCCTGAGAGAGTTGTCAAAGGAGCTTTCTTAGGTATCAAGTTAGTAAAATAGTGTCGTTCACGCAAGATGGTGTGCGTGGTTGCACTATCTGCCAGACAACTAACTTCCCCACTAGACATACCTAGAAAGAAATTGATTGAATTGGTCACATGTATAAATATAAGTCCATTCATTCAATTAAGCGATTCGAGAAAATAAAATCCATTTCAATAACAATCCATAATTCAAAACAAACCAAAACCAAACAAATTATTCCAAATACTTAGAAAAATTGTTCAAACCTAACAAAATAGGGTAGGGGGCCGGTCACTCCTAGTGGGTTCGGCCACTAGGGGTACATGCCCTAAAAATCATGTCTAATTTATTCGTCCATAGGTGCTGACGCCTCCTGGAAATCTGATAACTCCATTGATGTAGTTGCATCTTCCGGATGATCCACATGTGCAAAGTTAGACTCACGACGGGAATGATACTTGGCAATAGCCTCAGGGGAAGCTCGGCATATGCGTGACCAATGATCCTTTGATCCACAACGATATCACATGTCCAATTCAGTAGAAGCAGCCTGAATGGGAGCTTTGCCCTTGTTCTTGAAGTTTGGGACCTTAGGGGCGAGTGGTGGACGCTGCTAGGTCGCAATTCTGCCCTTAGGTGCGGCACTCTGTTGACCTTGGGCCCGTGGGTGGGTTTGTCGCCTATTTCCACGGCCATGACGAGTCTATCGTCGTTTCTGGCTGCGATAGTTAGTCGCATGCGCTTTAGGCGCGGCGTGCGAGCCAGTGGGTCGAGCTTGATGGTTTCTCATCAAAAGCTGGTTCTGCTTTTCAACGAGAAGTAAAACAGAGATCAAATCCGAGAACTTGGTGAATTTCTGTGCCCTATATTGTTGCTGCAGGACAATATTGGTGGCATGGAAGGTCGAATAGGTCTTCTCCAGGAGATCTGATTCGGTGAGTTCCACTTTGCAGAATTTCAACAAAGAACAGATTCTACAAACTTCAGAGTTGTATTCATTCACAGACTTAAAGTCTTGGAAGCGAAGATGCTGCCAGTCGTGTCTTGCTTCAGGCAAGTATATGTCTTTCTGGTGATCGAAACGGTCAGCCAGAGCAAGCTAGAGGGTGCGTGGGTCCTCTTCAGCAAGATACTCGGTCTGCAGTGCATCATGGATGTGTCTTCGAATGAAGATCATTGCAGTAGCCTTCTGAGCTTCGCCAACAGGTTTGTCAGCGATGGGAGTCTCGATGGTGGCTCTAATGCCCTTTGCAGTTAAATGGAGCTTCACGTCTTGAACCCACTTCAGATAGTTTCTTCCAGAGACTTCTAGAGCGGTGAAATCGAGCTTGTTCAAGTTCGACATGTCCCTAAAACGGAGGGAAAAACGTGATTAGTCATATGGTAAGCCATAAACATATATCGGAGAACATACAGGTTCTTTAGACATGTATTGGTTTAATTTATGCATGAAAACTACAGGTTTCATGTGGTATGTTTTGAATGAAACTTCAGGTTTCAAAGGCACTAAATTTGAAACTACAGGTTCAATTTAGTATTTTTATGAACGATTAGTTCATAATGAGAGGTTCCTGCAAGAAACACATAATGCAATATACTAACTTAGTGTAGTGGATTTGAGTTTCTTCGGGAACTCAAGTGTGAGAGCTTCGGTACTACGAAAGTATGTGATGGTTCAAAGTATAAAGAGAAATTATTGAATCGTTAATGTCCAAAAGTGATCTTTAGGTCAAGAATTTTGGATTCATTATCAGATTAATGGACTGCATGTCACTTTTAATTAATTCAATAAATCGGGCCATACAGGGTCGATTGTAGAAGCAAAATAATATTAGCATAATATTATTGGATCAAAATTAAAGCCCCAAAATAATTTTGGGCTTGTGCCATGGGTGTAAGGCACGGTTGGGTGCCTTGAGTAGAAACGACAAGGCCCAACAGGGATTCGGAAACATGGCTGCAGGCCACGGGGAGATAACCTCCCAGCCGTAGCTGGGTTTGGTCTTTGGGCCAAGGGGGTTGCACGGTGCAGGCCCAGCGGGAAGCTGGCCTTGGGTTGTCACACGGGGGAGCCTAGTAACTGGGCCGAACGTGTGTGGCGCTGGGGAGGTCTTCGGGCCTCGCGCGGGAAGCCCAGCCGAAGGCTGGCTTGTGTGCATGTGTGCATGTGTGCATAAGGCGCCCAGCCGAGGGCTGGCAGGTTTGATGCAGGCCGAGAGAGGCCATGGGCTGCAGGTCCAGCAAAGAAACCAAAATCAGGCCGAAGCCTGTTTTCTTTTTGGCACAGGGATGGTGCGGTGCACCCAATCTTGTTCCATTTTTTTTTCTTTTTCAAATCCCTTAGGGTTTAGGAAACCCTAACTTGCTTCTAATTTGTTCTTATACTTTGACTCACAAATTCCACATAACAATTTAATTGTGCGATGCATGAAACAAATATATATATGAATATATGAATATATATATCGGAAGGAAAATATAAACATAGGGGGTTCATGCATCATGGGGAATGTTTTCATGCTTCATGGGTCGTTTCAAATATCTTACTTTATTTTAAGCGTACCTGAGTAGCAGAAAACAATGAAGCCTTTGAATGTAGTGGATGATAGCCTCCTCCTACGATGCGTCAATTCCTTAGCTCCTGGTAATTCCTTAGCTTCTGGCAAGAGCGTGCTGATAACGTGTTGTAGGCCTAATTGATTGAGCGATCTAGGGAGAGAGTGAGAGAGAGAGGCCGGCCACTTTAGAGAGAAGAGAGATTGATTTAATTGTGAGGTGTATTTTGATTCACCCCATTGTGCCTCTATTTATAGTAGTAGAAAGGGTAAATAGCTTTCCCTTTAGGATTACAACATTTAATAGGTAATCTAGTTCTAATAGGAATATAAGATACTATCCCATATTCTCCAGGATTTACACAATCACATTCCTATTCTAAATATGACAGCAACAATATTGATGTTTTTTTGTGTGTTTTTAAGAATAGTTTTCAAATACAAAGTAAAACACAAGATTTACGCAATAAAATTAAGAGTTTTACTATCATCACAATCAATATCTCAACCAATTGCCACTGCCTCCACTACCACCACCATTACCACCGCTATCATCACCCCACCACCATCACCATAGCCAACATATTTGTCATCACCATCTCCCACCACTACTGCTGCCATCACTACCACCGGCACCATAATCCCACCATTGTGGCCATCAGCACAACCACCGCCAACCTCCTTGCCATCACCACCTTCCACCATCGCTACCACCGCTACTGCCACCACTAACACCATCATCACCACCACCACCACCAACATCACTATCTTCATCACCAAACCCCCACCACCATGGCCAGCATCTCCACCATATCCCCCGATAGCTCTCAACCACCATTGCCACCACCACTACTCACCACATTGTTACCACAACCACTCACCGCAACCACCACCATTACTCCTCGCTACAATCACCATATATGGCACCACCACTCCCACCACCAATGCCTAAACGCATTTAATTGTATTTGTTGTTTTCATTTTACAAAACAGTTCATACATTGTTTTGTAATACATCACCAAACATGCCCTAACAGTCTTTTCAAATTTCAAGTAATGAATATTGTATCAATGCTCATAGCATTTTCATGTGGTTTTTTCTACATTCTTTTACTTTTCTCGGCACTAATTCTTTGTGTGTTTGTTTGTTTGTTTGTTTTTGTTTTTGTTTTTTTTGTTTTTTTGTTTTTTTGTTTTTATTCTATATAAGGTCTATATATAATGCATGTAGGAGCTTCTTCCAGATCATACAATTAATTACAGGGACCAGCCCATATTGTGTCACAGACCATGCAAGCCTCACAATCCATTTTTCCATAAATACGAATGAATGTCTCTAACTTCGTGCCTTTCCAGATCATTGAATGTAAACGATACGGATACATCGTTCCGTTCAATCATTCAATGAAGAATTTAAGAACATGGAGAGTACGTAGCACTGTAGCAGTGGTCGATTAAGTTTTGTGAATGAAATATATAGGTGCCTCCTTAGAACACGGACACTTCAAACTTTGTTCTTATTTTTGCTTCTCTACGTGTGATTCAATTAATCTCTTAGTTCATATGCTGATAAAACTAGCTTGTTCATACCAGAAGCTTGCAGACATTTACTCCCAACAGTTATGACTCTTTTATCTTCTCTGCGACGCATGGTTGCATGAGAAACAAAAGATTAAGATCTGTAATCCTGTTGACATCGACGCATAAAAATTACGAATGGTTTCTTGTTAGATATACGGTATTCCTATGTTGTCGGAATCATGATTGCATATTTAAACATACGCTTAATTAACAGACTTGAGTCATGGTCAAATAATATAATACGTTCGATGTACCATCTCATAACGTAACATGTTAGATTGTCTCGCGAGAAAAAGAAAACATATACTCTCATTTGATGAGAAAAGGGTACGAAGCAGTATTTTATTATGTTGGTAGGGTACGAATATTTTGTTTTAGGAAAAACAGGCTAGATCAGTTTGAAAGATTAGAGTTCATTCCAACACCAGAAGCTGCTGGTTTGGTTAATGTGTGCAGACACATAGTTGGCTTGTCTATTGCAAAAATTTAGAGGTTGTTTCTGTTTGGTGAGCTTTTATCAGCTAGAATTGAAGGCAGGCTTCACATAGAGAGGCATATATTGTCATTGTGGGCAAAAACCAGCAGACCTAATTAGTAAAGAGTAATTGAATAAATAATGAGATGAGCTATGTCCAAATTCACGGCTGTATACAGAAAGGCTTTGTCCTGGCTAGCTAAAACTCTTTAAAACTTATTAATGTGCATAACTAGTTAACCTGCACATTACCCTAAATATTTGAGGCTCTTTCTTTCTTTTCCTCATTAAAATCAGCACTATTCCTTGTTAATAATACACTTCCATAAAACTCAGTTATTAGGGAATGAACCACCACTGCATAATTGTGTTCAACTACGTCCTGTACGTACGCACAGATGAATGAATACAGAAAAAGATCGTGAATTAGAAGTTTCGAGCCCAGAACCTCCTCCAACAAGAGTTCGATATCATTTTAGACAGTCGTTCGAGTGGCTAGGAAACGAACAACCATGTACATCACCACAGTAAAAAAAGGAATTAATGAAAGAGCAATGCTTATTTCTTGAGTATGTGCAAGATATCCTTTCAACAACAACCACCATATATTGTTGAAACCAGAAATTGACTAGACGAAGCGGGATCCTGGAATTGATGAAGGCAAATAGTACTCATCCTTAAATGGTCATTAATAGGGTACCTTAGAGCTGTAGTTGATTTTGAACAAGAGCTACCACTTTATCTCGTGCCGTTAGCTAGCTGAATTTCTATATTCCCATGAACTTGTTTCCATTCCTTTGATGATAATCAAACTTGCTACTCTAAAAGAGATCGATCGCTTTGATTACTATACTTCTATAGTTCTATATTAATTAGAGACTTCATCTTTCTATAACCTCAGATAACCACTAGCACAAAAAAGTAATGTTGTTAAGAAATGAGATAACAAAGTATAACAAACTTAATTACATTATATCTTGATTTATGTTGTCAAGAAATGAGCTAATAAAGTATATCAAACCTAATTACATTATATCTTGCGTGCATAGTCATCTTTCTATAACGTCAGATAACCACTAGCACAAAAAAGTAATGTTGTTAAGAAATGAGCTAACAAAGTATAACTAACTTCTATCCGCGTGAGAGCTTTCTCTCTGAGTGAGAGGTTTTCTCACTGTGTGTGAGTGTTTCTATTCACAGTTTCCAGTTCAGCAGCCGATCTTTGCTTTGGCCAAGGTCGGTGGCAGTCCTCTTCGGTTTTCTTTTTCTATTTTTTCCCCCTTGTCTCTCAACCCTTGTGCCTCAAATTTGTTTGTTCCTTGCCCCGATCGGAAAATTTGGTTTCCCGATCTCCATTTTTCTTCTCCCCATTGTATTCCCCTACCATTCATCCACTCTTTTCATCTTCTTTCTCTCCCATCTGGGTTCGCTCTCTCTTGACTTCACCTTGGACCCGATCCGCTCCCACCTTGTTCTGCAGTTTTCTACGGCTTTATCGGAAGATGCGTAGAGCTTTGGTTCGGGTGTTCGCACCATCACCTTCCACATGTGTGTCGTTCTTGGCACTGTTGTCAGTGGTTCAACTGGATTCCTCCCTGGTTTTCTACCATTGGTGGCGGTGGATTGGGTTCGTGTGGAGTTTGATTGAGGGCGACGTCGTCTGCTTCTCTTTTTGTTGTTGGGGCTTGGTTGGTTTTCACCTATGGTGCATGATGGGTTGCTGGTTTGTGGTCGCCGGAGCATGCTTTGGCGGCGGCTGGGGAACCTTGCGGCTAGGGTTTTTAGTTTTTTTCTGTGTTTTTTGTCAAGCTCAACTCTCGGGTTGGGTTGTTGTTGTGGTGACCCAACTTTTGTTTGTGTTTTGTTGTGTTTTTGGGCCTTTGTTTTGTATGTAAGTTGTTAGTAATGAAAGTAACCTTTTATCCAGGGAGAGAGAGAGAGAGAGAGAGAGAGAGAGAGAGGATCACATATGTGGAGTAGCCTCACCTAATCTTACTGTATGGATGTCGGTAAAAGTTCCAAATCGGAGAGTTAATTAAGAAATTCCTCACAAAGTTTATTAGGAGTTGTGCCATAACTTTTATTGCCAATTGGTTTTGGGGTTGAAACCTCAACTTTTTTCATGGTACTGGAACATATATGCTTACATATTAAAGGAAGTTAAGTTTCCACCATAAAAATATTTGGTAATATAGGGAATAGTCCAACTTACTTATAAATCTACGTAAGGTCTTTCCTCTTATCAATATGAGGTTCCACCATAAAACCAATTGACAACATAAGGAGTAGCTCAACTACTTATAAGCACATGCAAGGTCCTTCCTCTTATCAAAATGAGATTCATTTTCAACACATCTGAAGTCCAACGACCACATCTGCTCAACGTCATCAATCCTAAAAGCTTAAGTTGTTAGGGAATTGACCAACGATAAAAGCTTAAGAATGTCTGCATTCCCCACTAACACGGCATCATTTCACCGTACAAAGGTAATAATCAGGATTGTTCATTCTCATTATCATCTTCTAAAAATCATCTCTAATAAAACTCATTATGAGACTTTTTAGTCATCTGTATGAATAAAAGAAATTGACTGGCAACTATCGTCATGAAGGATGCAACGTTAACATATGGATGGCTAAATTTTTTCATTATCGAATGATTTTTTTAGAGATGATCTTTAGATGATAATAAAAAGAATAAATTATTTTAATTAATTATGACATTTGGATGGTGAAATGATGTCATGTTAAATAGTGAGAAACAGAGAGCTTTCTTCTTTACTGGGAATGGTGGAATTATCAACGTGTATATCAAGCTACAGACGTAATCCATTACGAAAAATGTGATCAAACAATCTATTAAACCATGTGGTACGTGCATCACAGTGCCTATTTGCATATGAACCACAAGCAGATGATTCCAACATCCAGGTAGTAATAAGCACATTTATACTGTCATGAAACTCGTGGATAACTTGAAAACCCTTGTAGTGGTTGACTTGATTAGGTGAAATTCGGTCCAGCAATGCATACAACCAAGATCTAGCTAGCTACAGCTGACCCTATATATACATCTTCAATTCATCCAAGCATCTTTTCGGAATAAAACATAAATAAAATTAATTTGACACAGGTCCTTGGAGGAGAGAGTCAGAGCAGACCCAGGCCCTCCATGTTTCTCCTGATAGTATATTGGTGAGAGTATTAAAGATTCCAGGACACCTAAGCCATGGTTGACGAGAACTTGAGAATTAATTCTTATAGGCATCTTTTGTTTGGTAGAGAAGATTGGTTTGAATAAGACTGTTCATTATATTGAAGGTATTTTAAACATAGAAATGAACGACAACTTTCTTATTTTGTCCAAGTTTAATATTACTCATGAAAAAAAATAATCTTACCATTTTTGTGGGAATTAGTAGTGATAGAAACCCTCAATTTGAAAAAAAATATGAAAGTTGTTCATTTCTTCTTTCAAACTGGCTTCAATATAGTGAATATATATAGTCCTATCCACGCCATTCTTCTCTAACAAACAAGGCCATAAGGAGCTGCATGTGCCAATTAATTTAAACTTATGTTTTCATGCTCGTACATACGTACGTACTTACGTACGTACATACATACGTATACATACATACATACATACATACATACATACATACATACATATACATACATACATACGTATACATACATACATACCTATACATACATACATACATATATATATATATATATATCCGTTTTGAGATTTGAAGGACATTTCAGTGAACTAACTCGTTATATTTTTAATTACCTGGATGACCATCTTACACCAGAAGCTCACGAGTATAAGGACTGAAACTGTGACATTTTCTGGACCACATGTACATACATGGTCGTCCACTCATACATTGGTGACCCAACATTTGAGGCTTCATTTGTTGGTTCTTTGTACAAGCAATATAAATTGATGATAATGTGTTGGGTAGGTTTGTTTTTTATGTTGTCATATTTTTATCAGACCTAAAAGGCGTTGGAAAAGCATGTGAAAGTGAATATTTAAGATGACCTACTATATCTATTGTATGCATTTGTTACGTTGGTGAAACTCACATTGGCAAACCAGTTAGAGTATGTGTGAGTGAAAAACATTAAAATATCAGGAGAATTTAGACATAATCATGAAGAAATGAATAACAAAAAGTTAGATATGCGAGATTAAAAATGCAACACGTGAGATATTTGCAAATGACTGCTTGAAATGAGTCATTAACAAATTTCTTTTACATAGCTTTGCAATGTTCATGCGCTGCATTTCTAATTCCTCCTATTTAACTTTGTGTGTCAGATTTCTTCTTCATTTGCATAAAATGCCTTGTAGTTTGGGAGTCTCTCACCCAAACATACATGTACTATTGGGTGTGGTAACTATTTGTAATAACTTTTTGGTATTTCAACCTCCTTGGTGTTATGTTCCAAAGAGAATCTAGTACTTTTTTAGTAGTCAAACAATTAGATTACTCGATCAACTAAAATATGTATGGGTACATACTGTTTTTCACGATTCTCATTTTTTCCTTCTGCACTCATATCTTGTTTTTAGGAGTTAGATTCATCTTCCATTACTCAATATTTTAAGGCTACAAAAAGATGGAAGAGTGCATGAAGAGGAAAAAAAAGTAGCGAAAATCACTTCTTATATATTGTACCTATACAAGGGATCATTCATATACCAAAGTACTGGGTAGAAAAGGAGGAAAAGCTCTTTCTCCATAGAGCTTTCTCAGCTTATAGCTAGATCCTTCTACAGTATTAGTAATCCTTAGTAAGAATGAGATACCAACTTAATAGTAAGAGGGCCACAGTTTCTACTTCCAAAAGATGAGGAACGCTTGGTGTGACTAGTAGCGTAATGAGAGCTAATACTTACATAATAAACGAGAAAATTAGATATAAGGTTAATTATGTAGAAGATTATTGGGTTTTGCTTTTTAATTTAGGTCAGTTGACTTTTGACTAACTTAAGCAACTTTCTTACACTACAAGAAAAAATAATTTGCTAGACGGAAGAGCTCCGTCGGCATAAAAGCCAATTTGTCGGTATAGTATTTACCAGATAGAGGTTCGTCGGTAAAAGTTAGTAGGACCAAGATCATCACTCAAATATTTACCCGACGGACAAATAGATCCGTTGGTTAAGTAGATAATTGTCCGACAAATTTATTCGTTGGGTAGAAACTAATTTATGCGACGGCCTAGTGATCAACCAACGGAAAGGAACTCGTTGGTGTGTCGTATTTAAATAATGTTGTAAATTCCAACAGACAACGCCGTCGGGATATATGATTTAAGAGAGAGTTCAGGAGGCGCCGCGAGGAGGAAGTAGAAGAAAGGCGCTTAGTGTTGTAACATATCAAACCTTTGCCCAATAGAACGGTTGGTTGGGCAAAGGTTTAAAAAAGATGACACGTGTTTAAAACTCTAAAATTTTATCAGGCAAACTTAGAAAGTTTGGCGGGCAAAGGTAGTTTAAAACAATTTAATTTTGACGAAAAAAATTTGGGAAATAAAATTTGCCCGATGAAAGTTCAAAAAATTTCGCTGGGCAACCTTATATTCTAGGGGCAAATTTTATTTTTTGGGAAAAAATTGAAGGGAAATTTTTACGTTTGCTCGACGAAATTAATAGTGTAGCCTGACGAATCTATGTTGGTGTGCCCAATGACTTGAACCTATTTCGTCGGGCAAACATCAAAAATTTATTTTTTCAAACTTTTTTAAATTCATTTTCAAACGGTTAAAAAATCATTGAATTTGATGATCAAGTTAATTTAGTATGTGGTTTTCCGTTACCTAATCCCCAAAAGTTTGTTTTCGGTATTTTTGGCGTTTGTGATCTCATGGTATATACAAACAAGTTTTAGGGTTGTATCATTGAAATTAGTTTTATAGCATCCCGTCAAACAATAGATTCAACAAACACTAGAGTTTATCCTATCCATCCATTAAGTAGAACGTAAGATTTAGTGGTATCCACTAGTATAAATATTTTAAATTGATGATCAAGTTTGTTCATTGTATTCTTCTAGGGTAGAGGAATGTAGTTCTAAAAAAATTGTCAAAATTAAAGCTAAAAAATCGTTAATCGTGATTTTCGTTTTGTAACCGTCGAAGGATTTCGTCCCGTTACCTAATTTGACACACTCCGACCCCAGTAACACAAGTTACAATGCCGAGATATGCTAGCCACCACTAAATTGACCATATGATCCCATTGTGAGATGATGCTACAAGCCAACTTAATGACAAAAGCCATAGTACAATAAATATGATGTGAGTGAATTTGAACCAATACATTCATTATTAATAAACAACAATCACTACAAAGTCTTCCTAATCAACCTCCCCACTTGGGGACACAAGTTCAGGAATACGATCCCCTTATTATAACATCACATCAGAGCATATAGTAGTCTTATAAAACAGTAAACACATAAAAATGCAATGCCATGCATAATCAAAGGTATGATCATGCAATTATTACAAACTAGCATAAACTGCAGTAAAGGAATCGTCATCAAAGTCGAAAAGTGGATGCCTCACTGCCATGCCCACTTGTCACCACTGGAGTTCTCCTTATTCTCGCTATGTTCTCAGGGGTCGAAAAACAAGGTGTGAGTGGATCAAGTTTATCTAGTTAAAACCATTCAAACATAATAACCCCCGTTTTGAAAACACATATATGGTAAAAAACTACATATATATAAATATATAATACTATAAATAATAGTAATCAAGTTCATGTTACATCACTCGTCATATCAAAGAAAGTAATCACAATCACATAATCAAAATAAATTAAATGTATAGCAAGCAGGTGATTAGCCATATACATGATCGATGACTAGCATCTACCACTACTACGAAACCATTTATTAGTGTTGCTATGATAACTGACAAGAAAAGATATTATTGTCGGATATTACGGAAAATCCAACAGAAAATGGATGCAGTGGCGGATATAATAAGCGATAGAATTGCCAGCGTCAGGAAATGAATTTTCCGATAGAAAATACTCTAAAACCGACATAAATTGTGTCGGATATAACCGACAGAGAATAGTAATAATGAATAAATAAGAGTATTCTCCGTCGGATAAAACCGACAGAAAATACTCTAAAACCGACAGAACTTGTGTTGGATATAACCGACAAATTTTTTATTAATAATGAATAAATAAGAACATTCTATAAACCACTTAGAAGGTTTCTCTGCATATCGGTTTAAGCCAAACATATTTTGCCTAATAGGTGTCTTGCTTGAAACAACTCCATCTTTCAGCGATACAGAAACCTCTCCTGCTAATCCTAATACTCCTCCGTGTCCTTCCAAACCCTTCGTATCATGAGATTGAGCAAAGGATGCAATTTCTTTAGGATCAATGCCAAAACCAGCATCTTTTACATCTTTGGAAAGATTATATCCCCCACGATTGCCAGCTGAATTGTACAAAAAATTATACATGACTTAAAAAAGGAATAAGAAGTTAGAATGAAGGAGATGTCACTATATAAGAAGGATATAATACCATTGATGAATTGCAATGCCCTTTTTTGTACGTAAAGAGCTACACGTATCTTTTCCTGACAAGAATCAACAGATGCATATCGAAAATGGTAGATTAAGAAAATAATTAAAACCAGTAAAAAATTACAAAAAAAAAACATTAAGAGATTAGGTAACGGAACAAAAGTTTTCGACGGTTATAAACGAAAAATCACAATTTAACGGTTACTTTAGCTCTGATTTTGATGATTTTTTTACAGCTACACTCCTCGACCCTATAAGAATGCATTGAACGAATTTGATCTTCAATTTAAAATATTTACACTAGTGGATACCACAAAATCTTATTTTATACTTGACGGGGAGGTATAACATTAACTCTAAGTGTTTGTTTAATCTACCGTTTTGATGCGATACGCATTCTACGAAACTTTTTTCAGCGATCCAAACGTCAAACTTGTTTGTACACACTCCGAGATCGCATTCGTAAAAAATCACAAAAAACAAACATTCAGAGATTAGGTAACAGAACAAAAGTTTTCGATGGTTATAAACGAAAAATCACAATTTAACTGTTATTTTAGCTCTGATGATTTTTTTACAGCTACACTCCTCGACCCTATAAGAATGCAATGAATGAATTCGATCTTCAATTTAAAATATTTACACTAGTGGATATCTTATTTTATACTTAATGGAAGTATAACATTAACTCTTAAGTGTTTGTTAAATCTATCAATTTGATAGGATATGCATTCTACGAAATTAGTTTCAATGATCCAACCATCAAATATGTTTGTATATACTCCGAGATAGCATGTGTAAAAAATCGCAAAAAAAAAAAAAAAAAAAAAAAAAAACATTCAGAGATTATTCTGGTGACCGCCCAAAATTTTACTTTGTTCGCTTTGGTTATATCCGACAGGGCCATGAGTGAAAAAAAATATATATTTAAACCATATGTTTATTTATTTATTTATAATCAATATAACATTTTAAAATAATCAATTTCTGTCGGTTATAACCGCCATAATACTAAAATAATAACCGCCAGATGTGTCTGATACCGATTACATCGCATCTAGATATGAAAAATGTAAAACCTTATCTCTAAACATAAAATTTAATTTTTTTTTATATTTTTAATTTTTTAAGTTATCTGTAATCTTAATCTAGAAGCTGATATTTTAAATTTTTTTATATATTTTTTAAAATTATCTATTATCTTAATCTAGACCATGAGAGTTGTACAAACGGTAAGTTCTCCGATTTAATGAGTAATAAAGTAAAATTATACGAAGGATTTACACAGAAAAAGATTTTGGAGACTTGTATACTTTCAGGTTTGGATTACATATTGAAAAGGAGATTGAAAAGAAAACAACTTGTGAAAATGCGGTTATTTAAGATAAATTTAAGAAAATATTTTATACTTTACATATCAAATTGTGTATGATCTCCAATTCGATATGTCTCAATGTTGTTTAATTTATATGATGTCTGAAAAATATATCAAGATCGGCAACATTGATCTTGAGTTTATATAGTAGTTTAGGAATTTGGAAGGTTTGGGGATGTAAATGAGAAATGGTCAGGGAGGAGAAGCCAATCAAGAACAAAAAGAAAAAAGCGAAAACTGTGTATGATTATCGTTTGAAGGGAAATGACGGAAAGGACTATAGGTCCTGCAGATTTGAATCCCACATGTCCATGAGTGAAAAAAAAAAAATTTAAACCATGTGTTTATTTATTTTTAATCAATGTAACATTTTAAAATAATAAAATAGTTACTTTCTGTCGGTTATAATCACCGGAAACGAAAATAATAAAATAGTCAGTTTATGTCGGTTATAACCGCCACCATTAACTTAAAAACCCCCGGAATATGTTAAAAAAATAAAAAAAATAAAATAAAAAATACTGACGGTTATAATAATTTTATGGCGGTTGCATCCGACACTAAATATCCGCTAGGAATTTATGTCGGATATAACCAACAGGATTTCATTGTTATCCGATTATTAAACCGTCACCATCATCCGACACCTAAAGCTAATATTGTAGTAGTGTACTAGCAAATCTAGCATCTACTAGAAACATAAGTACCTGCAATAAACCTACAGTTGTAGCTAGCTATACGATATGTATGATGACCATGTGGTGAAAATAAATCACCAATAATCTCAGGATATCATTTAAGTTTAACTAGATATAAGTCTCCTTCAAAACTATCGATAATAGTAATATGCATCAACATATAATAATAAATTAAAACATTTAATGTTCGAAGGGATCCACTCACAAGTAAGTAGAGCGTCCTTCCTTGTTAGGCTCCTTGCCCGACGAAGGCGCGGTTTGGTTGTTTTGAACTACAACCAGGAAAGAAACGAAAACAAATTTAATAAATGGGAGTTTTAACGAAAAGCCTGCAGTACTGTTCACTTTAACGAAAAACCACATTTTTACACTAAAAAGTCAAACCTGGTACTATTCACTTTACTCTTTATTTTGTCCTTATCGTTAAAACTCAAAGTTTTCAAGCCTTTTTCATTAGTTTTCCTTTTAATAAACCCCTATTAGGTGGTTTGGTGGTTTATTAGATGTTGCACAAACATCCAAACATTAGATACAGGTATTTTGAGACGAAACATATATAATAGTAAATGGTTATAACCAAAATAAGCAGTTTGGTTTGATTTAAGTGATTTTCTTATGGGCAAACAGGGCCAAACTAAAACAATTACGATTTAGTTTGGTCTTAGATTACGGTTTTTCAGTGTTAAAAGCAAATCAAACTGCTCAGATTAATTTCATTTGGCCGGTTTAAATGGTTCAAGCAGTTTTTTTGTCCACCCTTAATTTTGAATGCGTGTGTGTAACAACTTGCATTTTCTACTTAGTTATTTCTGTATGTGACAACTTGCATATCAGATTTTGCTTATATAAGAAATAACAATTAGAAAGAGAAGCCCCTCGAGCAAGAAATGCAGCAGAAGTCCCAAGACCAAGAAGCACGAGCCTCACAAGGGAGAGTGTACCACCAAGACTTACACTCATGAGATAGATGCTCAATTCAAGCTAAATTAGGTTCCTGATAGATACGACGAAATGATATATTCTAGAAGTTGCAAGTCCCTTGAATATTGAACATGAACACCAAAGTAGTGAGATACCAAGGAGTAGACCATGTCCCGTTAATTGCATCAATAAGATTAAGTGAAAGAGCAGCATTGAGGCCATCAAGTAAGGCCTGTCCTGCAATAAGAATATTAGCAGCACCAATTTTACAGTCACGAATGACAAAGGCACATGCAGATTGAGAAGAGGACATGACGGAGTCATGGAAGCTCAGCTTAATATTATTCCCCGGCGGAGGACGCCAGTGGATAGAAGTGTGTGTTGAGATGCACCGGCCTAGCAGAAGAGTTGGCAGCAACATAGGTTTGTGAGAAGCAGAAAATAAATTTGGAACTCGTTGTCTGAAATCCAAATCTGCCAACAAACTAAAAGAGTAACACGCAACGGAAGGAGGCAAAACACCATGACAAGAATTTTTATGCTCTAAATAGTTAAGCCAAGCTGATCAAAGTAACTGTATCTGCATTTTTCCTTAACAAAACAAATTCCCAAAACTAAGTCACAAAAACAAAAGAACAAGATTAATGGTCCATTAGCCTAATAATTCTCATCAACTCCTTTCCATCTGTCAATTAGAGTTAGTCCAATTGACACATGCAATTATTCAATAACAATAATTACCCTGGTCCAATCCCATTCACCACATTCACCCCAGCAAAATTTGCCCAACAGCCCCCACCTCCAACAGAAATAAAGACTTTCCAGTCAATATGGGCATTGAGACCGACATAACTCCTTACTTTGGTGTATGAGATTGACATAACTCCTCACTTTGGTGCATGAGATTGAAAATCAATAGAAGTGGTCCTTGAATATGTCCACCATAAATTATTTTGGTTCTTTCGTGAAAAATATGTCAACAACATCGTTAAATTGTCACGTGAGCGACCACATGACCCTTTTTAAGGGTATTTTGGTCAAGCCAACACTTTTAGTCAAAATGTTCTTTGGGGTTGACATAACTCCTCACTTTGGTCACTGATGACAATGAAAATTGATAAAAAGGTCCCTGAATTTGTCCATCATAAATCAATTTGGTCATTCCGTGAAAATTTATCAATATCCTCTAAATCTTTACATGAGCGACCGTGTTACCACCTTTTAAAGCATATTTTTGTCAAACCAACCCCTCCACTTAATGAGGATACTTTCAGATTTCAACGAAAGGGACAAAATTAATCATTTTTGTTGACAAAATATGTCAATATTCACATTAAGTGGAGGAGTTGGTTAGACAACAATACCCCAAAAAAGGTAATCGCGCGATCGCTCACATGACAATTTAACAGAATATTGACAGATTTCTCATGGAATAACCAAAATGATGTACGATGGACAAACTCATGAATCACTTCTATCGAATTCCATTGTCAGGGCCAGAGTGACATTTTGGCTAAAAAGAGTAGGTTTGATAAAAATACCCTTAAAAATGTAGTCAAGTGATCGCTCATGTAACAATTTAACGATGATGTTGACAAATTTTTCACGAAATGTCCAAAATGATTTATGATGGACAAATTCAAGGATCACTTCTATCGATTTTCAATCTCATAGATCAAAGTGAAGAGTTATGCTAATCTCAGTACCATTTTGACTAAAAAATCATAAACAAATAATTCATATCAGGATTGTGAGATCCCACATCGACCAACGGAGAGGGGGTGATGTGCCTTATATGTACATGCTCCCCTCCCTATAGCACGAGGTCTTTTGGGAACTCACTGGCTTCAGATTCCATCGGAACTTCGAAGTTAAACGAGTTCGGGCCAAAGCATTCCTAGGTCGTGTGAGTTCCTAGAAACAAAACCGTGAGGGAATGGTAAGCCCAAAGCAGACAATATCGTGCTACGGTGGAGCCGAGTTTGGGATGTGACATGGATAGAGAAAGAGTTGAGGAAATAAATTATCAAATGTGATGGAGTTCATCATTAATTTCTAATTACTATAGGATCTGATTTTGGTTATTATAATCGGCTACTCAAGTATGAGTAGGAATTCCTATTTAAAATTCGTCGTATTCGAAATATAAATTTTATGCTTATAAACATCATTTCTGCAAAAAAATGAATTAAAACTAAAGTCGTTTAGCCAATCTATTGTAGCAAATTCATAAACGGTTCGTAATGCTTTTACCAATTTCGTTCATCTGTTTTATACAGTTCGATGTTTAAACGACCTTAGTTTGATTTTTTGCAGAGAAAATATTTATAGAATAATTTATAATAGAAATAATTCTAATCATAAACACGAAATTCTGTGAATCGACAACGACCTATTTTAAGTAGAAACTTTAGGGTAATTACACTTTACCATCTCAGGTTTGGGGTCGATTTCAATTCCTTACATCTTTAAAACATTTCACTTTCATACCTCAAGTATTATTTTATTTCAATATAATACATCCGTTACATTTTCCATCCATTGATCTGTTAAGAGCTAACGTGGCTGCCATATTTGTGCCATGTGGCTGCCAAATTTGTGCCACGTGGCAAAAAAAAATAATTTTTTTATACATTAAAAATAGGGTAAATTACATAATACCCCCTCAGGTTTGAGGTCTATTACAACCCCATACAACATCTTTAAAACATTTCAGTTTCATACCTCATGTACTATTTTATTTCAAAATAATACTTCCGTAAGATTTTCCATCCATTGGTCTGTTAAATGCTGACGTGGCTGCCACATTTATGCTGATGTGGCTGCCATGTGGCGAAAAAATAATTTTGTATACAATAAAAAAATTATAATATTAACCCTAAAAAAAAAAAAAAAAAAAAAAACAAGAAAAACCCAAACCCATCATCCTCTGACGCCAAATCTAAATCCAATCCCCTCTGTCGTCGACTCCACGCAAAACCAACCCAAAATCTATCATCTCTCCCCACTCTATCTCATCTCACCGAATTTCACATGGCTCAGCCGCCCTTCCCCTAATTTCAAACCCTCAGACACAAATAAACATTGTTGTTGATCTGTGTTGTTCAATTTTGTCGATGGGGAACCAAGTCGAAGATCCGATACCAAATACGACGGTGGCGAGGCGATGGGTTGCTTCAATTTAGAAGATTTTCGGTGCCCCTTTTCGCTGGAAACCATGACTAATCCGGCAAGGCACATCCAAAACTACGAGGTTCGAGTTCTTCGATTCTCGCTCGAACTGGACGGATTTTTTAGTGGAACGGTTTGCCATGGCCTGCAACAACACCTCGATTGAGTTGCTTGGGGAGGCTGAGATGGACGCATCACAAAAGAGAAAGAAAGAGAAGAGGTTGAGATGGCTGCGGCATCATCGTCAAATCCGACGAATGAGGGAGGGATTGATGTTCCAGAAAATCACGGCCAACAACTTGAAAAATCCTATGCCTTTGCCTCCCGTCAACGACAGAGAAGAGAGCTGGCTCCAATTAGGGCTTCTGTGGTTGGGGACGGCGGAAGAAGAACGGGCAGGGGGTTTACTATCCGACGACTCCTCGGGCGGCCAACCACCCAACCCCTTATCCTCCACCCCTAAGCCCACCGCTTCCTCCAGCTCTACCGCCACCGCTGCCCACCTCCGGAGCCTCTCTGTCGAATCTGACTTTTTCGACGGCCTGGGCATGACTCTCTACGGGTTTGGGAGTTAGGTTATTAGGGTTTCGGAGTGGGGATTTTGTAAATGGGTTGGTTGGTGGGTAGAATTAGGTATGGAAGTGCTTCAATGGGGATGAACCGCGGGCTGAGCGTTGGATTGTGTAAATGGAGTTGCAGATAGGTGATGGGGAAGGAAGGGGATCTGGGTTCGGGTTTTTCTGGTTTTTTTTTTTTTTTTTTTTTTTAATTTTTTTAGTAGGGTTAATATTATAATATTTTTAATGTATAAAATTATTTTTTCACCACGTGGCAGCCACGTCAGCATTTAACAGACCAATGGATGAAAAATCTAACGGAGGTATTATTTTGAAATAAAATAGTACATGAGGTATGAAAATGAAATGTTTTAAAGATGTTGTATGAGGTTGTAATAGACCTCAAACCTGAGGAGGTATTATGTAATTTACCATTAAAAATATTAAAATATTAACTCTATTAAAAAAAAAAATTGAAAACCCAGATCTCTTCCTTCCCCCTCACCTCTCTCAACTCCCATTTACAAAATCCACCACTCAGCCCGCGATTCATCCCCATTGAAGCACTTCCATACCTAATTCTACCCACCAACCAACCCATTTACAAAATCCCCACCCTCATGTCCCTCGCAAACCTCTCCATCTCTTCCCTTCTTCTATCCTTGCACACCTCATCCTCCTCCATCTCCGCAAGGACATCGTCCCAGTTCATCCAAAATTCGCTGTCTCTGCCACCCCAGAAACCATCCACGTCTTCCGATACAATCGCGTCCACGATATCCTGCAGCCCCACAATCCGACGGCTCACCTTTCTCCTCGCTTCTCTCACTGCGGGGTTCACCCCGGGCACCGAGTCTAGCTTCAGCAGCAGTTGCATCAGGGACTCGTTCATCCTCAGTTTCTCACGCTTGCTTGTCCTGACGGCGTCGACAGTTTCCTGTCGTTGGATTAGGCGCTGGTACTGGTCAGCCTCGGAGTGGACGACTGCGATTGTTTTGAAGTGGGTGCGAATAAGGTGGGCCTAGTAGACCGATTGAATTTTGATGGCTGCGGTGGATTGTAGTAAGTGAAGGGTGATGGGAATTGGGGTGTTCGAGGACTGGATGGGAATTTCAGTGGTGGTGGGAAGGGCAGGTTGGTCGGGGGGTTGCGGGGAGGTGGGGGGTTGCGTGTGAGGTGGGGGTGGGGTAGGATGGGGTGGGTTTTTGGATGGGAAGGGATGTGAAAAGAGTGGAGGAGAGGGAGGTGATCGGGGGAATGGGTTTCTGGGTTTTCAAGTTTTTTTTATTTTTTTATTTTTAATTTTTAATTTTTTTAATAGGGTAAATTATTATAATATTTTGTAAAAAAATATTATTTTTTGCCACGTGGCACAAATGTGGCAATCACGTTAGCTCTTAACGGATCAATGGATGAAAAATGTAAATAATGTATTATATTGAAATAAAATAGTACTTAAGGTATGAAAATGAAATGTTTTAAAGATGTTATAAGGAATTGAAATCGACCTCAAACTTAAGGTGATAAAGTATAATTTACCCAAACTTTTGTTCATCCCTTAAATAGTCAATTGTTATTCTATTTTTTAAGCTAGCTTTCAGTTACCCCACAAACTGTAGTCCTTTTTCCAGGTACCCAAAATAGTAATTTTCTAGCACAGTTTCACTCTGTAAATGTAGGTATTCAATCATGTAAATATGATTTTGATTTTTTACTTCACCTTTACTATTAACTAACCTTTGGGTGAAGCACGAGAAGACTTATATAAAACGGATTCGTAGTCACAATATTGTTTGTGTCGAACAATATAATGTCATATGTAAATTTCTCTTTACATGACATTACATTATTTAATTAAAGCATTATGTAGCGATAAACTCGTTCCATTTAAGTTGCTCTTTCCGAAACAAAAGAGGAAAAACTCAGAGAGTAAAGAAAGAAAGAAAAATCGAAACAACAGAGGTGTAGCTCCTAAGTAAAAAGGATAGAGAGAGTGAGCTGTCGTTTGTACTAATGGAAGAACATGATGAGATAACAGAGGAAGGTGTCTAATCTAACGGCCACGCCTTCCTAACTCAACCGTCACATTCATTTCACCATTAATGACTTTTCCAGTTGTGGTTCAAATGATCTTAAATACAGCTGGGAGAGCTGCAGCATTCCCTTTTGTATTATTTACTTTTATAATAATAATACGTGTATATTTTTTGGAAAAATATTCTCATGCATGGGAACAAATGTTATTATTTATTTATTTCATGAATTTAGAGGTATTTTTTCTAGGTATATATAGGTGTGCACACACACAACAAAGCCAACCAGTGGAAGCCACATAGAGGTTGAAGAGGCAGCTTCTTCTTGGTGACTGTGAGTGAGAGAAGTGCTTTTCTGTGGCCTTTGTCTGCTGCCCTTTCAAATGGCCTTGGTTTGGGCAGTGAAGAAGCAGCTCCTTCTGCTTTTGGCTTTTGGGCTCTTCAACTTTCTCTCTTCTTCTCAAGGTTCTTTTTCCTCCTCTCACTTCTCCTCCGCCACCTTCTCTTCTGCCTTCACTTCTTTCTGTTTTTACTTTCTCTGTTTCTACAAGTTTTTTACAACTCCATGAAATAAGAGTGGAATCACCGTATAAAAGTTACCCTATTTTTATGTTGTCGAATTTTTTTTGTATTCATCTTTACGTGGTTCAAATTTGCTTAATTTGCACTAATCATGCATAAATATTGTTTTGGGGTGTTTTTTCTTGCACTAATCATGATGTTTGGATGGTTGGCATACAATAAGTAGAAAATATGCCCATTTGGTAATCTCCTAATTAGATGGACTAACACTAATTAGGAGATGATCAAAGGAACATTCAGCTAGTTTGTTTTGGTTTTAACTTTGAACATTGTTGGTTCAGTTCACTCTTTTCCTTTCCCACTAGGAAATGCATATATAAGAACTTAAGAGGTTGTTGGTATTCGATTTGAAAATAGTTAATGGTTTCAAAAATGATGAACGTAACTAAATTACACGGTATGCATGAGTTTCGGAAACAAAAAATTGGATCCAAGAGGACGCTGAGAAACCCCCCAAAGACTTGAGAAATTTGTGATACAAATTGAATTTACATGATCGTTTTTTGTAAATGCAGGGAAGGGGTATTTGTATGAATTCAGGTACCCATTCATCAAGAAGGCAAGCTCCTTCTCATCGGTATCGTCATCTTCGTCAAGTGGGCGGAACAATGGCTATGACTACATAGTTGTGGGAGGAGGCACAGCTGGGTGCCCATTGGCCGCAACCCTCTCAAAGAGCTTCAATGTCTTGGTGCTTGAAAGAGGGGGAGTCCCTTTTTCCAATGCAAATGTATCATTTCTTCAAAACTTCCACATTGCTTTGGCAGATACTTCACCTACTTCTGTATCCCAATTTTTCATTTCAACAGATGGAGTCATCAATACTAGGGCTAGGGTTTTGGGTGGGGGCTCTAGCATCAATGCCGGCTTCTATACTAGAGCAAGCACAAGGTATGGTGAAAATCTATTCCCTTTTTGGAACAAAAGAAAGATAATTAGGCAATTGTTCTTTTCATTTGATGGTTTAAGTGGGGGTGTTTAGTTGCTTAACCAACTGAGTTCAAGTAGATGAAGGACAAAATAAAGGAAAAAAAATTGTTGGTTTGTTTTTAAGCCTCAAAGATTCACCACCCTCACGGAAAAAGTGAGAAAAAGAAAAACTTGGTTGCCCTTTCTTTCTTATATGCAAATCAGAGTTTGACACATGTTTAAAAAACTTTTCATTTTGTAATTTTTTTGTATACGTGCGAGTGTTTGATTTGCTGTTATAGAGGAGCTAGTTTATTTTTACCTAACTTATATGTTTTTATTTTTAAGAAAAAGTGCAAGGCTAGGTAGTGTGTGTGGGTTTTTTTTTTCATTTTTTATCTTTGATGTTAAAACATTACATTATGGTCATCTGAAAGTATGTTACTTTTGATAGGTAAGCATTGATTTTTACAATTAATGGATGCCTCCCTTATTGTTGCTTCCTTGCCATGTTATGGTTGTTAGTATTGTCATGACTCCCGCCACCCCACCACCCACTGTTGTTGTTGTTTTTTTTTTTTTTTTTTTTTTTTCCTCTGCATTAACTTTAACAAAATACTTTATGCCCTTATTTTACCATAATTATCATCTACATTTAGAAAGAAAAAAGTCATTATCTACTAGAGTCCAACTAAATGAATCTTGTCTCGGTATATTTGATGAAACTTAATGGTGTAACACATGAAAGCTTAAGCAAAAATGTGTGCCACTTAACTTATGGACCATTATGCAGATCTGAGTTTAATCAAGTTGGTTAGAGAAATTTGCTCCACCCTATGTGCCTAAGTTTGAATCTCCATCCCGTAGTTAAGAGAAATTTAATATAATTATCCTATATTTTCAGAAAATCATGGATCGTCCCAAAAACAGACACACATATATAATTTGGGTGCTATAATTGATTCATTAGGGGCTCAACCCATGGATGGTGACCATACGATTTTAGTTCATGACAATGCATGCGCATTGTTAAACTATATCAAGGCATTTATCGTAGTCTTTTCCTTTCTGTTTTCTTCTATAGACTAAATGCTAGTTGTGTGCCCCATGTTCTAAAACTTAATAGGCATTTTTATGAAGGGATGTAGACTAGGCGGTGAGATTGTTAGACTAAACAAGTGTAACATTTATGGCGTGTTTACCTAATGGGATTGAAGTGGGAAGAAATAGAATCACACTCCTCTTAATTCTTAAAGCATTCCAGCGTTTACTAACATCAATTTCTTAATTGACCAAAAAAACATCCATCTCTGCTTGCCAACTCACACCATGAAGACTACCACACCCTCACACCTTCACGACAACACCAGCAAGACCACAAAAATCACAAGTTTTACTAAAAAGAAAAAGAATTAGCATATAAAAATAGAGATTATTTAGAGAAAAAAAGGCATTTTAATAATCACATTAGTTTTTATTCTGATCCATTTGAATTAGTAAACAGCTTATATAAACCAATACCATTTATATTCAAATTTTTGACACAATTTTAATAGAAATATGATTCTAATTTCACTCTATTACAACTCATCCTTAATTCAATTTCTCTATAATTTACTTTACCTTGTTTTAGTTACGGGTTAGTAAACGAGCATTAAGGCAACCCTAGTCATTAGTTAATGCATTCCAGCGCTTAATATTCAAAGTGGTTCGTGGTCTTACAAGCACGAAACAATACACGGACCGAGTTGACAACCTACCTGTACGATTTCTTCCCTCTAGTTTTATCCCCACCTGCCCATATTTGACCATAGAAAAAACTAAGTGCAATTATTTTCTTTTCTTTTCTTTTCTGAGTTGGAAAAATAATTAATTTTAAAAAACCCTTTGACTTGGAATAGAGGTGACATTTATATATTTAAAGGAACTGATAATTGAAAACCTTTTTTTTTAATTATCTGACTAAATAAATCAAAATATAATTATTCATGTGAAGAAAAAAATGCATGTGATTATCATACCCTTACTTTAACGGTCCAAGTTGACAAGGTGATCCATAAAGTATAGTCGTTGACGTATTAATTGTGTAAAAAGGTTTTTTAGGAATTGGATCCCTTCATGAGCAAATGGTAGGGATCATTATGATCTACTAACACGGACCGTTGTATTTTGATTTAACGGTTACAATTATTATAACTTTTAGAAGGACCCCCTATTTGTAACCGTTGGATTAAAATCTAACGATCCGTGGTAATGAGTTATGAAGATCCTCACCATTTACTTTGAAGGAGATCTAATTTCTTTTTTCTAAAGGAACTTTGACGATACGAGGATAAGTTTAGTTATTATTAATTGAATTCAAATGAGGGGAACCAAAGCCTGATTCTGACTACAGTCATCATCTCATTAAGATTTGATGTGTGTGCTTAATTTAATGTTATCTGTTTTTTTTTTTTTTTTGGAAACAATTTAATGTTATCTGTTTTTGTATAATGTTGAAGCCTGATTCTGTGTGCGCTTAATATTGAAGTAATGTATCTAAAAGTTAATACTCAAATGTGTGTATCAAAATGTACGTACCGAAATGCATTATATTGAGTTTATGTACTTATATGTTTGTATCGATCGATATACTAAAATATTCAAATGTATTAATGTACCTAAATGAAGAACACACAAAATTGTTATCGGAATATATATTATAAAAAAATTAGTTGCCTAAATGTGTACATTAAAATATATTATGATGAATGAAATGAAAATTAAATTTAAATGTAATTAATACATTAAAATAGGAATAAAACGATAAATAAAACATCAAAATATAACAAATAAATGAGATGATTAAATGTACTAGGGACTAAAAATGGATTTTAATCTTACACAATGTTATAGTAACTTATATTTTTTTAAGGATTAAAATGAAGTTTTCTATGTGTGTGTGTGTGTGCAGGTTTATAAAGAGAGTGGGATGGGATGCCAAGATAGTCAATGAGTCCTACCCATGGATTGAGAAGCAAATTGTTCACCAGCCCAGGCATGAGCCGTGGCAGGTGGCCTTAAGGGACAGTCTTTTGTCTGTTGGAGTTTCACCTTTCAATGGCTTCACTTATGATCACGTTTATGGAACCAAGGTTGGAGGAACCATTTACGACCGCTTTGGCCGCCGTCACACTTCTGCCGAGCTACTGTCGTCTGGGAACCCTCAGAAACTCACTGTCTTGGTCCATGCCACGGTTCAAAAAATTGTCTTTGACACATCAGGTAATATTTTGATAGCACAAAGTAGGGTTTAGAGCATTTAGTTGGTTGAGAGCAGTCACTCTCGCACCCAAGGTCCTGAGTTTAGTTCCTTTTTTCCCCTAATATTGCTTGTCGAATGTAATCCACATTCCATCAACTTAAGCATAATTATTTTCCGAATTTAGAGATTAAGCAAGCAGATTATTTTGATTCATGTAGGGAAGAAACCAAAGGCAGTGGGAGTGATCTTTAAAGATGAAAAGGGGAATCAGCACCAAGCATTGCTTGCTGATAAGCCACAGAGTGAAGTGATATTGTCTACTGGAGCAATTGGTAGCCCTCAAATGCTATTGCTAAGTGGGATTGGACCAAAAGCTGATCTCCAAAAATTGAAAATTCCAGTGGTGCTTGATAACAAGTTTGTTGGGAAAGGCATGGCTGATAATCCAATGAATGCAGTGTTTGTCCCAAGCAATAAGCCAGAAAAGCAGACACTAATTCAAACTGTAGGGATTACCAAGAGGGGTGTCTACCTTGAAGGCAGCAGTGGGTTTAGCCAGTCCAAGGATAGTATTCAGTGCCACCATGGAATTATGTCAGCTGAGGTAAGTGACTTATTGGTATTTAATAACGAAGCTCGAGAAATTTTTGTGTTTGACCCTAACACTGTCATGTGGTATTACTAATTAACATGTTATGTCTGGTAACATCATAGATGGTGTTACACTCACACTACAAAAATTCTCATGATGCTCAGTCCTTGTAAGGTTCCCATGCGTTTAAATTTTGTCATCTATGTATTTCATGAATTTCATTTTCGTGTATTACCCTAATAAGTAATACCATTACATAGTATTACTAATCTCTGTGTTATAACTTATGGTAGTGTTATTGTTATACAAATTGTAGATTGGGCAGCTATCTACTATTCCCCCAAAGCAAAGAACACCAGAAGCCATTCAAGCTTATATTAGGAGCAAGAAAAACTTGCCCCATGAGGCATTCAAAGGAGGCTTCATTTTAGAAAAAATTGCCAGCCCACTTTCCAAAGGTGACCTTAGCCTTGTCAACACCAATGTTGATGACAACCCCTCAGTCACCTTCAACTACTTCAGCCACCCGTATGATCTTCAACGCTGCGTTGATGGAATCCGCATGGCCACGAAAGTTGTGCAGTCGGAACATTTCACAAACTACACAAAATGTGACAGGCAGACTGTGGAGAAGGTGCTTAACATGAGTGTGCAGGCTAATGTTAACCTTATACCAAAGCACACCAATGACACAAAGTCCTTGGAGCAGTTCTGCAAAGACACTGTGATCACTATTTGGCACTACCATGGAGGGTGTCATGTGGGAACTGTGGTTAGCCCTGAGCACAAGGTTCTCGGTGTAGACAGGGTCCGGGTTGTTGATGGCTCGACGTTTTCTGAATCCCCGGGGACTAATCCTCAAGCCACTGTCATGATGATGGGCAGGTATATATGATCACATGAGCATTAATATCTTTAGATGAAATCTCCTTCTGCTCCTTAGGAAGAACTGAAATTTAATATATTTAGACGAATTTATGTAGAGTTATAAAAAAATAATATATTGTGTATGGTACGGTGCAGGTACTTTGGAGTGAAGATTGTGAGAGAGAGATTGGGAACAGCAGCTGGTATATAATGTTAAGGACATAAGGCCTAAGTAGCCAGTAGGATTTTAAGAGGTGACTGAGGGTTAGTTGAAAGAGTGTTGTGATATAACTTTAGTTGTTTGATTCTTAGCAAGCTTTTGATGTGTAAAAATGGCTTGCCTCCCCTGGGAAATCCGTGCTATTATTATCTCTTAACTCTATAATCTTGACTAAGTGGGTTGGTATTAAGGAGAATGATCTCGAAAATTCAAGTTTTAAGCTTTTGTATTCGGGCACAAACAGATTGAGAAACGGTGTTGAAAACATCATGGATAAGACTCTAGCAAAAGATGTAGTTGTTAAGATTGTGATGGTACAAGAACAGTGATCACACATGACACCCTCCATGTTCTCAACAGTTTTCATAGAGCATCCTAGGTACACCAGAATTGTGAACTTTGGTGGGTCTCTGTGCTGAAGGGGAAGGCTAAGGCTTTAGATGTAAAAACCTTAGTGGACTCAATTGTGAATTTGGGCTTGTTTGCTATAGAGGATTGAATTAAAATGAATTAACCTTATAAATTCAAGGCATTAAAGGTAGAAGAAAATGATTTTTCCCTTTGAGGGAATTAAAAGGGGATTAGACACGAAGAAAACTTCTCACGTCTAATCTTACTATTTTGGGGATGATTGGAATGGATAATTTTTTTTCTTTAGAAATATATTTCCTCCCTCCAAAGTTGGTCACAATTCTTCATTTATTCTTTTTTTTTTGAAGGAAAATTTTCATTTATTCTTGAGTGATTCATTTCTTACCTTAAAAATTTATCTATTTCAATACAATCTTCTTCGGCCTTGGTCTGAATATCTTTTTATCCTCCATATGTTTGGGTGATAAAATTTTAAATTCCAAGAAATTTAGGCGTTGTAACGAAGAAATTGATGACAAATTGTTACATGGGAGGGATTAGAAATTCACCACATGAGCATTACAAAAGGCATGTGAGAATTATTTACAAATGACTACTTGAAATGAGTCATTTACAAATTCCATGTTCAAGGCATTGCACTAAAATTGAAAGGGATAAAGCAGATACCAATTTATATAGATTGTAATTGAAGGGCAGTGCACTTAAATATGTCTATGATAACCCATGTTCACTCATGCTGCCTCTAGACAAACTTCTTAGTCTCTGCCAAAACTTCACTTTTCTCCCTGTCCTCAGAGGTCCCGAACTAGAATACCGCCTGAAAGACCCGAATTCCTGCCCTTCAACCTTGAGTCCCGCCACTGATGCACTTAACAAATCCGATGTCGATGGTATCCTGGTGTCGAGGCCAGCACCAAATACAGCCGGCAGCTCCTGCTCGTGCAGTGATCGTGATACTTCCAAGTTACCGCTATCTATACGAAGGGAAAGATCATCTTGACCACAACTTATTGAACCCCCCGGTTCTTGTGTTTCGTTGAACTCATTACATACTAGCTTTAAGGCCTGCACAACCTCACCCATGAAAGGGCGGTGAGATACTTCTGGTTGTATGCACATTGAAGCAATTGCTGCCACCTTGGTCACACTATCCCATGAGATATCGGATGGCTTTAAGGCTGGGTCTATAACTGTTTCTATCCCCTCCTTGCTTGTGAGAAGCGGCCGTGCCCAAGCAACAAGGTTTTCTTGGCCTGGAGGTTGTGACAGGTCCACTGGCTTTCTCCCTGATAGAAGCTCAAGAAGGACTACACCATAGCTGTAAACGTCGCTTTTCACTAACAAATGGCCGGTCATTGCATACTCTGGGGCCAAGTACCTGGAATATGAAACAAGATTAGTTATGTGTACACTAACCAAATTACATACATATTTATGAGAGGAGTAATGTTCTCCTAACATGTCAAAACTCAGGAAGTGACGAAAATTACGATACATATTTGATGGTAAAAGGGTTCATACCCAAAAGTTCCCATGACATGTGTTGAAATATGTCTCTTCCCTTCGTCTAATGCTGCTCTAGCCAATCCAAAATCTGAAACCTTGGGTGTAAAATCGTATTCCAACAAGATGTTGCTGGCCTTGAAGTCACGATGTATAACACGAGGGTTTGAGTCTTCATGGAGATAAGCTAAGCCCCGAGCTGCACCAAGGGCAATCTTTATTCTGGTATCCCAATCGAGCGGATCAGTTTCCTTGTCAATGCCTGTGAGGACACGAAAAGGGGTCATTCACAATTCAAAGCAGTATCCAACGATACAAGTCAACGAAAGAAATGTTGAACTATTGGCATAGAATTAAATTTTTTGAACTTTGAATCTACCGTGTAAATGGGATTCAACACTCCCATTTGGAACGAGTTCATATACTAGGCAACGTGCATGGCCCTCTATGCAGATACCAATCAATTTAACCAAATTTCTATGGTGTAGACGGCCAAGCATCTCAACTTCTGCCAAGAATTCGCGGCTACCATGATGATCATCTCTCTTGAGAACCTTGACAGCCACCTCTCTTCCATCATCTAAAATTCCACCGTAAACAAGCCCAAACCCACCTTCTCCCAGTATTCTCGAGGCATCAAAAGTATTAGTTGCTCTCTCTATGTCATTCAAAGTGAATGTTTTAGCAGATCCAGTATAGTTCATGGTGCCAGAGCTCAAGGATGCTGATTCAGAACCACGCATGCTTCCAAACATCGCTGACCTCGGAGGCCCTGTGAAGTATATAATGTCATTATTTTAGAGTAAACTGTGAAGAATGCCAGAGAATTTCGATTATAAAACAAAAATAATTTCTCAAACACATTCCCAAAACATTCTGAATACCTGAGAGTTTTGTAGGAGAGGATGATAAAGTTTGTGCAAAATTTTCCCGTTGTCGGGTGCAAGGTCCACATTTCAACAACAAAATCCAAATAACTCCCACACATAAAAGAAAGGCTGTGAATGATGATAGAGCAATCACGGCAATCATACTTCTCCCAAGTCCACCTTTTTTTCTCCTCGGCACATCGACACCTAAAGGTTTTATTGCCCTTCCATGGTTGTCATTTCCGATGTATGGCCCATCATCTATAGTAGAAATGGTTGACGGTGCTGAAGGGGGAGAAGGTGGGAGACCTGTACATGTGCAAGAATTTCAGAAGTAAGGGATCCAGATAAAGGACTAAGAGGTACGTATTGGAAGTTTAACATATTTCCACTGCAGGCTCGTCATTGAAGCCTTTCCAGAAGTCAAGGATCAATTTATAACCTGGATAGTGCACATACAAGACTTCATAATCTCCAAAGAGCGAAGGCTTTATGGAAACCTGTCTGCGCCAGAATTTTTCGTAGATTTGGAATGCAGTAGTGCCATCAAACGTTATTCCTGTGGGTACCAAGTTAATGAGGACAGCGCTTTTCTCTAGCTGCTGACTAGCTGCATCTGCTCCCATAATTCGAACTTGGCTACGGTTTATTGCCACACTGGCTGCAATTTCCTCAGCCAGCTCTGTAACTAAAGGGAAGAATGTGTATATTGCAACACCTAGTTGGAGTTTAACTTGAATTGGCCTCACACAACCACAGCTTGATCCAGGAGGTGTATAAGTCAACGGTTCTGTACATGTGATTGATGAACAATCTACAAAAACAATTAAACAGAGTTACTACATTTTGAAGATAAATAATTGTGAAATATTTTTAAATCAATAGAACGGCTGAGTATGTACCTTCGTTGGGAGGTGGGGGTGGTAGTGCTAAAATTGGTGATGGTTGTGGAGCCCTTGTCGTCTTGGAGGAAGAATCGACGGGAGAAGCTGCAGGGGGGAAGATGGGCACTAGAAGAGACGAAAAAAATCACAATTTAGGTTAATGAAGTAAGGACTTTTTTATGAATGCTACCAAAACTGAAGTGAGGCTTCCCATACTGTTATAGTGGCTTGCGAGAGTTGTCGGTGATGGTGCAGGTGCAACCCAGCTCCTTGACGGAGAGAGTGACTGAACAGGTGAGACTGAAGGGCCTATACATTTTCATAATATAAATAATATATGAATGATCTCATTCAAGAGTATAGAACTGCATATATGTGGTAGACACATTTTGTTAGAGATTTGAACCTTGTCCATTGTAAGTGTTTGAATGAAACGGATAAGTTGGTCCTGGAGCAGAGCTGTGGAACTTTTTTCTACTGTGGTGATGTCTTTGATGTGAGACCGAAGGAGAAGATACGGGACCATGCACCCATTTCGTTGCTGGACCTCCGGAGGGTGACAGAGAAGGTGGAACTGCAATACTTGAAGGCCTTATGGCATCGCGAGGATGGGTGGCTTCAACAAGAAAATATTTTGGTCATTGTTACATCATTACACAGACAGGAAATATCTTGATTTCTCATTTTCACAGGCTATATTTCTGGCAGTGCAAGTTAAAACCAACAGTTCGAATAACTGAGAACTAGAAATACATCGAGGTGGCTCTCAGATGGTGAACACGAAACAAGGTAAACTCCAACCTAATGCACTTCAGATAAATAAATCATTATAAAGAGGCAACAAATCTTTACTCATATATATGGGGGAGGTAACCATGAAAGGGACTATGCATTTACAGAGGAATCCTTAGAGCGAATCGCTTTCGGAGTGGAATTTGGAAAGCAACCGATACGGACGTGTAATTCGGTTGGAAAGCTATAAATCAAAATTCTGATTTTACAAATCGACACCATTTATGAAAATAACTATAATCTATAAGTAAGTTGGTGTTTCTCATATCTTGTTGGACAACTCAGACCAAGCTATGAATTTTGGATCATGCACCCTTCACCATTACACTCACCGACTGCTGGAGCTACCACAAAACTGAATAGGTAAAGAACCAGTTGAGTACATAATTCAGTCTCGCAATTTCGGTCATTTTTCGGAACTAACAATCACAAGAAATTCGAAAATGTCCTGCTGGAGTGGCCTAGAATTTCCTATTGAGCTCATGGACTTCCAAGCACAAGAATTAGAGTGATGAATAAACCTGACAATTATCTAGTCAATGAAACACTCCAAATGCCATTGCAAAGGATCCATGCAATTGATCATTGTATTCCATGATCGAATGCAAAAGTAATTATTGAGAATCTATTTCTTGATCACAGAAACACTCATTTCAGAGAACCCAGATCCCAAAATTGATTCACACTTCAAAATTAATGAAAAAAAAAATGTAGTAAATCATATTGCATAAACTTGATCAAATATAATTAAGTTTAAATACCAACACCAAAAAATCAAACTTGTTACCTGCAGATCCATGAAACGGTAGAGCACCAGCAATCAAACACATTTGCAGAAGCAGAAGATGCAATTGCATGCCCATTTCACCACCAGAGGAGTTGGAGCTAAATTCTCAAGATCTCTCAGCTCTCGTGCAACCATAAAACCGAGGAGCAAAAAAAAGAAGAGAGAACAAACTTGCACACAGCACTCTGAAGCAAAACATGGATGTAACCTTAAGAAAGCTACCTCCAAGGCGAGTTTTGGACTACAGAAGCAGACCCACAAATAGTACCGCAGAAGTAATGGGACACAATTTAGTCAAATTACGAGAACAATTAGGTGGGAAAAACCCAATTTCTGTTTTTTGGAGACTAATAATAAAAAGCTGTTGAATTTGGAAAGTTTGGAGGGTTCTAATGGAACTGTGTATTTTTTTTTTCATGGGTGATTAAAGTTTTGCTGCAAGTGATCAAGCAAAAAGCAGCACAGTCAGTGCTTACTTGAGTCCAAGTGAGAAACTTTTGTGTAATAAGAAGGTGAGTGGAATTGTGGAACACAAGAAGAGAGAGAGAGAGAGAGAGAGAGAGAGAGAGAGAGAGAGTGTGTGTGTGTTACAAGATTAATAAAATATTAAGAGATTGTTTATATAAGTATATAGAAGATTAGTGCATTGATTAATGTGCACATTCTTGGCTTATTTTTTCAACTAATTGCCCGCCAATGATTCTTGATTGGATTCAGTCTTTCAGGTATGAAATGGGAAGGCTTTGTTAGGTAAGAGTGCAACTTTCAACTGTGACTTACGTGAGCAATTGGCTACATTCTATATTGCTAGTGGTCTAATGGCATTTTCTTTTTGCTTCATTTTAAAAGACCATAGTATTTTAATTAGATTGTATTTTCTTTTTTGTATATAAGCGATACAAGATAAAGGAATCGAATACATATTTCAAGTGCAAGGTAAATATTCAATAAGCTATGAGTTTTTCAAGATTACATTTAATGTATTATTTTTTTTATACAAGCAAGATTGGTGTTGAACGGGAATTTGATAAAATAATTTATAACTTATAATTACATGGTTTCATTTCTAATTCATATTAGGGCCTTTTAGGATAAGCCTTACTTTTGTTCGGCAACATGTGGTTAAGTTGGTAATAATATCGACGTTAGACCATTTGGCCTGCCTCCCTAAAACTTTTACAATTAGAAAAAGATAATCGAATATCAAAACTTCGAGTGCAAGATAAATGATATTTTTCTACTTGAACTAATCAAACACAAAAACTTCATCCGCATGATAAATGATTTTTTTATATATCCGACATGATAACTGATTTTTTTTTATCAGACATGGTAAATGATCGTTTAGCTACTTAAATTACGAGCTCTTAAAAATAAGTGTGTTTTGGGGCAGCTAAACACTCTCCTTGACTTAAGTTCATTTATGAAACTCATGCCATATTAGTTATTGGACCAAAATTTTCGTACATGCAAATAATGTGATGTACTATTCTGTGGTGAAGAATTTATGTCCTACAAAACCCCACACCACATGCAAAATGTGACAAACTTGCATGCGATGCCAAATATTTGACAATCATTCATGATTTGCTTAAATTTCTAAATTTTAGGAACCAAAATTGATGTCCCAAAGCAACAAAATAATGACATCAGAAGCATATAAAACATATTGGTATGTGCATTTAGATGGTAATGGATGGTGTTCCCATAAACGACAAGCCCTAAAGGTTTGGTAGTTGTTTCGGACCATGCGATGGCCATGGCTCTACCATATTTTAGTTTACCCTCCAAGCAAACATGGGCAATCACCCACCAGAAAAGTTTGTTTCAGTCTCTCATGTGTCGGTGTAATTGACTGTCGGTGAAACCCCTTCTAATTTTTCATGGAGAAATATGCTAAGGGATTCCCTTACAAAGTATAACTCTCCGTGAATTTTCCGTCACCTCACATTTTAACGTTAATTTAAGCGATAATATTATAAATCATTTTGTCAGGTAGCAGAGAGTCTCACTTTTAACATTTCTGTTTTTCATGTAATCTTGTGTCATACGACTTATTTTCATAGAAAAACGTATTGTGAATGACGATAACAACACGTGATATAAGAATTACAATATGTATGAAGTTACGAATTTATACTTTAAAAATGACACATGTTATAAAATGAAAGTGATTGAACATGCGTCCGCGCGCGATATACAAGTTCCGTAAATAGTTTGATTAACACCTCAATGATTATGGAAAGAATTTACATGCTGAAAATGATATTGACATAGAAAATATATCAAACAGTTTTGTGACTTTGTCCATGATGCTTTAAGCTTACACCTCAGTAAGTCACTGTGGTTTGCCATTTTCTAGTGGTTGTCAAAATCAATTATATATGCGGATCTGTATAACATAAATGGACCCCCCTTCTTGGCAATCACCCAAAATATCAAGAATTTTTCTTTGGTGTTGACCTAAATGTTCTTGAAGTATAATTTTAATTAGGAGTTAGTTGGTTTGGATTGATGGGCTGGTTTTGAACTTTTGTGTTGTTTTACTTTGGCTTAATTAGTTATGTATTTTGTAAGCCAACTTGTGAACATCAATTTGATCCCAATCAAGTGAGTTTTCTTCTTAATTGGAGACCAATTGTTTTTGGGCTCAAACCAACTTGATCAAACCCTTTTCTTTCTGGGTTAGGGTGATCATTTTAGAATCTTAATTTTAAGCCCATATTTATTGGGTTGGAGTAGAAAATGGTTCGAAAGAGAGTAGAGGTGACACATCAACCTATTGAGTTATTAATGGGTACCTGTTAAGATCCGTTTAATTTTATATCACCATAGTATAAATTGAAATTGGTATTGGTGATGATGGTGTAAGGTGAAATTAAATTAAATGAATGTTATCGGGTACATTAACAACCAATGGATTGATTTGTCACCTCTTGAAAATAGGTAGATCACTTCCTCAATGCAATGTTGTCTTGATAGAATGGAGAGGGGTTGATAGATGTTATCTTTACTTACATTTTTGGGAGTGTAAATAGTATGGATAATGAGGGAATGATACGTAAATTGTTCAGGTATATAGTATGGATAATGATTTCTTGCTGAAATTGGAAATGGAACACATTTTTAAGACGAGACCCAATTATTCTTTTCGTTTCTTTTTGTGTTAATAAGGGAATGATACGTAATGAAACCAATACTAATGTGTTGTATTCTCATACATGATAAGTTAACGTGTGCCATTAGAGTTATGGTTGCTTGGATGAAAGTTTAAATGTCCAACAAAATTGGAGATTTAAAGTAGCCAAGGACTTGTCTTACTACACCTAGTAGTCATTTTGTTTGAGGATGTATATCATAATTCGTGATGAATAAAAAAAGAGAAATGAAATGCACACCATAATAATCAAAGTGATAAATGATTTTTAGTTTTTTAGTCACAAAAGGTTTTGCAAGGAACGATTAATTCGAAAAATAATTGCATTTTAGAGTGAGCTCCTATCGATTTGTGGAAGGGAGAAAAGAGAATGAAAAAGGAGTGGAGTGGAGGAGTGTCTCACCACTTGGGTGGCAAATAAGTTGATGTGGCTGCCACTTGAGCAAATTTGGGCTAGTTTGGTAATATTGTACTTAAAAAAAAAAAAGTTGCTTCGGCTATGCTGTGAGAATAATCAGCAACTGAGTATTTTGTAAACCTTTTTGTTAAAAGTACTTTTAACGAAAAAAAATGTCTGATAATTTGGTAAACTTTTATATAAAAATAGGGATGGGCAAACAGATCACAGACCTGCGGGTCAACATATTGGATAGGAAACAAAGCGGGGTGGAGGAATTGATAAGGTAGGGTGGGTTCAAAAATTAAGAAAAAGAGGACCCCGGACCGACCCGTTTCTAACATGGAATCAATGAAAGTCTTCCCCTCTCCCACTCGAGTCGAGTCCTTGACACACAGCAGCCACCAGTCCATCACCGAATCTCCAACTCCCACACTCCACAATATGGATATGAAAAACGAAATCTAAAAAACCAATTGAAATAGCAGCATTTCAAACATTTTTAATTAATCTACAAGCCAAAGGAATACTGATATGATTTTTACCACCTGCAAAAATATGGTTAAATCACGTTGAAATACTTGCAAGGGAACGAGATAATTGTAGAATGAATAGCTCAAGAAAAGCTGTGAGATCCCACATCGCCCAGGGGAGTGATCCTTATATGTATATTCTCATCCCTACCTAGCACGAGGCCTTTTGGGAGCTCACTGGCTTCGGGTTCCATGGGAACTCCGAAGTTAAGCGAGTAGCGCGCGAGAGCACTCCCATGATGGGTGACCCACTGGGAAGTTCTCGTGTGAGTTCCCAGAAACAAAACCGTGAGGGCGTAGTCGGGCCCAAAGCGGACAATATCGTGCTACGGTGGTGGAGCGGGCCCGGGATGTGGTGGACCCCGGGTTGGGATGTGACAAAAGCCGTTCTCCACATAAATTGATGTGAACAACTTGTATTTAAAATCAATTCTTAATTAACTATTCGAAACAAGATTTAGAAAAGATTTGGAATTGTGAATTTGAAATAGAAAGAATATAAAATAAAAATATCTAAATTGATAAGAATTAAAATAGACAGTAAAGAAAAAAAACGGTTTTGTAAATTCAAATCTAAAAAGGCACTAGGATTCAGCTGTCACCATTAATAATCCTATATAATTCCACCAATAACTTATGAGTTAACACATTCAAACTTAGAAGGTTAGGTTTTTCTAATGCATATTGATATTCAAGTTAGAACGTTACTTAACATGCAATCCGTCTGTAATATTCAGATCAAATATGAACATGCAAGACTAATTAAGTTTTGTGAAAATCTTTTGAAAAATCATGCACCCTTAAGAGCATGATATTTGTCTTAAGTGAACTTATAATTATCAATCACAAGAAGCCCCTACTCATTTTCAGGGTGATATTCCAACAAAAATTGCATCAAATTACTTGTCTAAATATCCTAATGGTGATCAAGCATTAAGATATATAGGTAGTTTAAACACGGCGATTAATAATTCAAAGCAAGCATGCATAGTATCATAAGCAAAATGACAAAAAAAAAACTACATATTTCTGCTAAAGTTCATGATCTCGCCCTAACAAGAGCAAATTAGTTATGCATATTCATAATTGAAAGGAAAAATATTATTAAGATGAAAGTAAAGAAAACACCATTACAATTGAAGTACAAATTGTCCAAAGCTATGCCAAAAACGTTCTAGCCTTTAGGGCTCCAAAATCAATATATAAATAGACCTAATGAATTCTACCTAAAATAGATCTCCTAACAAATCTGGAAACCCAATTAAATTAATAAACTAGAAAATACAATCCTATTCTAATTTGGATAATCTGGGCAGCCAGAAAGTCCACACGTTTTATGATCAAATATGTTTCAAATCAGGCTTGCGAGGTGGCATTGGAAAGAACAAAACACTACCTACACTTTTGCAGAAGGAAACCTTTCCCAAAAGAAACGTCATTTTATAACCCAAACAAGCCCAAAATGTCAAGCTACCAGCATTGCGTGATTAACCTTCTTTTATTTTCCACAAACAAACGGCTAGGAAATAAAGTCTGGAATTTTGATACAATCATATTGAAAGACTCACTAATCCACTACAATTGGAATTACGCTAAAATTCCTTTGTTTCATCAGTTTTTTTAAAAGTAGATTCACATGTCCAACTATTAAAATATAAAGTAAAATATCAAAATTCTCTCAAAATAATTAATAAATTATAACTGAGATTAGGATAAAAACATAGATTAATATCGACTCATCAAGTACCTCAGCTCAAAAGGCCATTCTAGGTACGAACTCTTATAAATGTCCATCAAATCTTTCACCACTTTCTCATGTTTGGGTTCGATTTGAGTTGTCGCCACAACTAGTTCCTACCGAAGTTTCAAGCTTTAGCAAACTTAACAAAAAAAATATGAAAATTTTGAAGGAATTGAAAGCGACCCAGTTTGTCAACAATATCGATATTGGAGAGCTTCGACAATGATTTCTTGTCAAAACTGCGGAGCTCTTTTGCCATTTATTTAAAAAGAAAACCCTTTAGGTAATAATGTTTCTGGGACCAACTTCAACCCTTGAATTCAAACCAAAATATTTGGGTTTAAATCCAAAAAAATGCCACCCAAAGCTAAAACCTAATCTTAAAAATTTCGTTTTGGACCTAAATTTAGGTTCAGATTTGATTGAACTAAATCTTGAGTGGGCCCCATTTTTTAAAGGGAACATTAATGAAGAGTTTCCGATACTGTTCACTTTAACGAAAAATCACATTTTTATACTAAAACTATTCACTTTATCATTTATTTTGTCTTTATTGTTAAAACTTCAAGTTTTCAAGTCATTTTCATTAATTTTCTTTTTTTTTTAAATGTGGCTGAATATACGAGTTAATGGCCCGCGTGGTAGGAAGGGACCCTAGCTGTCCAACGATAAATGTGAGTATTTCGATTTCTAGACCGTTGGTTATTAACCAGGGAGGAAATAGCGGTCCAAATCAAATTACATTTTTTGGGGCAATCCTTTGAAATTGACCTAATTAACGGTCCATATATGTTTTTGTTAAATCCAACAGTAAAAAAAAGAAGGGGAAAACTTGATATAAGTCCAATTTTTTGAGCTAATAGTAGAAATAGTCCAATTTATTAAAATAAGTCCAATTTGTTATATTTAATTATTTAATTATCAATAGTTATCTGTTCAATAATAAGATTTATTATAAAAATCAAATTTCTTCCTAATTATCTCTTTGCTTATTTCTTTTTATTTATCTTTTTGTTATTTCTCGTTCTTCCTTCTGCTTTAAACCTATTTATAGATTTTATTTTTAATTTTTTTAATCAACCTATATCACAGGTTAATTATATTTATCTACCTATATGACAGATTTTTTTATTTTTTATAACCAACCTGTCACAAATTAATGTGTCTTACTTGTAGGTATGTTATGTTTTTTCTACCTTTTAATTAGGTTTCATATCACGTATAGGTATAATATACATTCATATATTTGTTACTTGAGTTCGGGTAGAATGTTTTGCAAATAAATTTATGTTAGTATATTAGTTTTTTTGTTATAAGATATTAATTATATTTTTTTGGAGTTGGAAAATGCATAATATTAGAATATTTTAATTGATTTTTAATATTTTAAAAAAATATAAATGAGTATAAAAAAAATAAAAACATATAATTAGATAACTGGACTCACTTCTAAAAACATTCTACCTTTTTGGACCTGGATCTAAAAGCCCCAAAAAAAAAATCAATGGTCAAAATTTAAATTCAACGGTCAAATATCAAAATACATATTTGGTGTGAAGTTAGGTTGGTTGGTGTGATTTGTTCGGTTTTGAAAATTTTGTCCAAATTTAAATTTTTGTATGTTAAAACATTCGTAAAATTAAATTAAGATAAGATAACTCATAGTTACCACAAAAAAAAATTAGGATTAAAACCATTCTACAATAATAGTGCTTTTTAGATCCTGAAATTTAGTTTTTGAGGGTTGAGTGACATTCACTCAATGAATTTCACTGTTCACAAAGCTAAATTTTGTCTTTTAATTAACATAAAGAGTAATGCTACATTTACCATTTACTTGTATCATCTCTCTAATAGAAGTAATAGTGTTCATCAACGCATGTGATGTGGATACCATATCTACAAATGATAGCATAAATAAATAATAAAATAGCATTTTTAGAACTTAAATATTAAAGTTTGGATCCAACAATTGGCTTTGGTCTTAATAAGCCACCGTTTTGTAAAGAAACCGTCTCATAATCTGTCAAGAAATAAATTATAACAAAAACAGTTTACCTACCGTATATCTCTCAGCTGGCACTAGTTGTCATCAGTTTGAGCTAAACCACTTGCTTAATTATGACTTAGTATACAATTAACAATGTCATTGTTATAATATTATGTTAATCTCCATTGGATGCTCAAACTAATCATTAGTAGAAGAATTATTTTAGTCATTGTGCTTCAATTCCTAATTTATTTTCTAACAACAAAAAAGTTATAGCTCAAATGTTTAAGAACGTCTAATTTTACATCAAAATTCTGTGTCCGAATCCATCTTCAACTAGCGAATATTTCATAAAGATTTGATTAGCATTATTATTTTAGTTTGACGTTATCTACCATCCACGAGACAGGTAACCATGCCAACTAGAGTTTAGCTACAGATTACAAAACTTTAAGCAAACAGAAATAATAGAAAGCTATAATGACATGATAAAAAGGATATCTAGAAGTAAGTCACTCTTGGATGAGGTTACTTTTGAGCGTTATTTTATAAAGTAGTGCCTCTTTGCTTTGTGAACAGAAATCTGAAATTTATTTATTTTTACGGTGGTGGGTTTTTGGATCTGAAAATGTTATGAAGTAAGATTCTATTCCCTCGTATTCTCATCCTCTTTCTTTCCCTCATCTCAAACATTACTTTTTGTCTTATTATTTTTGTAAAAAAAAATCAATATGAGATGTTGACGTAGCTAATTAACCGAACAGTTCAAGTAATAGGGGAGGTGACACACCCCGATCCGGAATGTCCACCAGGACTCCGAATCGAGTTGTGCTGGTTGACACCAGGAGGGTGACGAAGCCATAAAGTGTAGTGATGTGGAAAATGTGAATAAATTTAAACATAAAAGTGCCTAAATATAAGAGTGTGCTTGTGAGCTCCCACATGATGTCAGAGCATAAGTAAAGTACAGTAAAATAGGATGAGAATTATACCATCGAGGGTAATCTCCAATACCAAGATTTGCCAAGAATCTTTGTCGACACGAAAGCTCAAAACTAAAACTTGGAGGGGCGAAAAAACAAGGGTGACTAGGCCTTAAAATAAAGTTTTGTAAAAACCTTTTCGAAAACATAATAACCCCTCGCCGTAAAACAAGTATAGTTTCCAAAATATACATAATACGTATAGTAAGAAAATATTTACCGTAGCCTGCAATATCTCAAGAATTCAATACGGCACAATATTTCGTAAGTAGACACATGACGTCCGTAATCACATAATCTCGCATAAGTAAACATATCATATTGAGTGCTCATTGACACATACTGACATGAGTTCATGTAGAGTTATTCTAACATGAACATGACTAGGTGTAACAATGATATACGATATAGTACTACAATCACGTGAAGACCGGAACTATGCGCAGCACATACAAGTCCTAATTGCCTATAACAATCTAGGACATGACTGGCACCTACAATGGATCCAAAGTGAGCGTACGGTGCGATGTGTACATACACGTGAAAAACTGGCCCTGGTCCGGACGAGTACTAACACCGGTATAACATAAATATAGTCATGCCACAGTGATTCAATAATTCTAGTCCACATAATATTATCCATAGTCGTAATTCTAATTGAGGCATCTCGTAGGATTTATAATGATTTCCTATTTCTCATCGTTACGTCATTTCATATAAATGTTAATTTTAATTACGACAGTCATATAGAAAATTCATTACTGGATGTATATATGGAAACTAAATAAATATATGTATATATCAAAGAAAAGACCCACTCACAAATCATGTCGTCCAGTCGAACCCGCCTCGCGACATCGAAGATCCTTGCGATGTGTTTCACTTAGAAACGAAACCATTTACGTAAATATAGCGTACTAATGTAATTACACGTTTTTGTACAAAGTATGGCTAATAAAGGAACTATTTTAAAACGGTCGAATTTCGAAAAACGGATGGCTGATTCGGATTCGGAATGTCGAGAAATCTAAGGAGGGACCTCGGGTTCCTCCACGCACGCCCACGCGCCTGCGTGTACCATCGTACTCGCCTTCCTCGTGAAGGCCTGCGTTTTGCAGGTTTTGGGTCCTACTTCCAGAGCTTCTATCGAGCTCGATTCTCCACCAAAATCAATGATTCAAAAGCCATTTTGAAGTTAGAAATGTAGAGAAAAAAACCATACCAAAGTGGAGCCAAGTTAACGTCGGTGTTGGCAAAAAAAATGGCCTAAAGGTGGCTGGTCAGTCACTGGAAAAAACTAGGGAAAAATCCTCCCAGTGCATGTTCTGCATCAAATCGTCCCCCAAACTCATTTTTAAGGTTAAAACAACATAAGAGCTTCAAATAAGAAGGATTTGAGGGTCTCGAGGCTCACCATGGTCAGAGAAACGAGTGAACAGTGATAAAATTCACTGTGTAGATCCATTTTTCTCACTTGGGTGCTCTGAGCAAACTGGGTACAAAGGTGGTCGTCCTCCGCAAGGTTGATGGTGACGATATGGTGGTTGTTTGGTCGTAACGTTCACTGGAGTATGGTGAGATGGTGGTGGTGCAGTGCACGGCTGCATTGGTTTTCACAGAGGGCGAAAGAGTTTGAGATGGGGGAGAGTGGAGCAACTGGCAGAGGAGTAGACACGGTGAAGGTGTCGGCTCGTCATCGTGGTGAGTGGTGGCTCGCCTCACGGCCTATCGATGCTACAGGCGGAGGAGAGAGCTAAGGGAGAAAGATGAGTCGGGAGAAGAAAGAGAACTGAGAGGGTTAGAGGGAAAAAGATGAGTTGGCAGTCAATGAGTGGAGAAAGTAAGGTGAGGGAGATTTAAAAAAAAAGTTATGAGATTGTCTCGAGAGATGGGGAGACACGGGAGAGAGGTGGAGGAATGAGGCATGGGCCCCACATGGCACACAGCCCAAATCATAAAAAGAGGAAACATGAATAAAAATTATCTCCTATAAATGTGAAATTACTAAAACGCCATTTACGATCGTAGTTCCGTAAAATTTTAACCGTAGCTCCGATTTCGATTCCGCTTGCGCCTACGTGTTTGTAGTGACGAGCACTACAAGGATACGCTAAAAGAATGTGTCATACGTCTCTCAAAACAATGGTCAATGGAAGTCAAAATCCTTGCCTCTAGGGGCATTTTCGTCAATTCATACTTTTAAATTTGATAAAATCGTAGAATTAGGGACGGGTTGTCATAGGAAGGAAGGAGAGAGAGATTAGGAAGGGAGAAAATCCCTTCTTCAAATGTTACCCCGTATGTGCATGTAAGTCAACGATGCCTTTTTGACACTTTTAAACGAACATGCTACATAATTAGAAAGAAATTGGTGCTATAACATATACTATTTATTAATAAATTCCGTTTTATCAACTAAAAGATGGTAAAAAGATAATTTAGTTCTTTATCCACAATTCAATAAAAATATTTAAAGAAATCATGGATATTAAGATAATTTCATTCCCACAAATTTTTTTACTGATTTTTTTTAGGGAGTTTTAACGAAAAGCCCGCGGTACTGTTCACTTTAACGAAAAACCACATTTTTACACTAAAAAGTCAAACATGACACTATTCACTTTACCCTTTATTTTGTCCTTATCGTTAAAACTAAAAGTTTTCAAACCATTTTCATTAGTTTTTTTTTTTATTCCGTCGCTCACATGTCACCCCACATCTCTTTAAATCCCAAAATATCCCACCCCACATCTCTCTCCAAATCCCACGTTTTTTCTCTATCCTCTCCCACATTGCTCTCCTCATTTGCTCCCATAAAATTTCAAATTTTCACACACATAATGTGTGGTATTTTCTTATATACATATAATTCTTTAATTTGAGATCAGAATTAAAAATAAATTTCATTAATTAACAATAAGAAAAGTAATGGATAGAAAAAGTTGGGGTAGAGAAAGTGTCGCACAATCAAACCCAAACTTTTGCTTAAAGTTTTTATCAATCACTAAAGGGAAAAGGCAAGGCAAATAAGAAGAGAAAAGTACTTCAATCCCTCGGTCATGAACGTACTGTCGGTCGAAGACTAGGCATACATCTTTTGATTGAAATTAGAATATTGTCCCAAATCCCAATCATAAGTGGAAAAATTATAAAAAATAGAGTGGTGTGTAAGTAAATGGGATTTTTGTTTTTGTGGAGGTTTGAAATAAATCTTCTTATTGTTTCATATTTGGAGAGAAATCAATACAAACACCAAGGACATGTTAAACAAAAGGAAATAAGTTACTCTAGTTATATTATCAATACGTAAGTTGCAAGTATTGTTGTTGGGTTCCTTGGAGTTGTTAAGAGATTAGACATTTTCAACACATATTCATTAGACAATAAATCAGACCTTAGAGGACTTTTTGACGTGGTAGTTCGAATTTGTGTATCACGACTTTATATGTCTCATTCATGTAAATATATATACAGACCCCTTATCAAGAGGCATCCCCATTTTTTTGAAAAATGGGGACACCCTCTTGACCGTTGGATTGACTTTAATGAAATTGTGTGGTTGAGATTAAAACACAGGCCACACAATCTCAACCACACAATTTCATTAAAGTCAAATTCAACGGTCAAGAGGGTGTCCCCATTTTTTTAGAAAAATGGGGATCCCTCTTGTGAAAGGATTCATATATATATATATATATATATATATATATATATATATATGAGTGATACTAGACAGCTCAAATTTATATATTTTGTAATCACATAATATTATGATTAATGGTTGGTCTCATTTTTTAAATCATTAAAAATGAGTCAAACCATCAACTATCACATCATGTGATCTGGAAAAGATGATCTAAAAATTTGATATCTCTCTCTCTATATATATGGCTATTGACTTGTGAGTTGAAATATGCATATCAACATCTGTATTTGAACAAGCATTACAGATTTTTTAGACTTTGTTGAATCGTAAATAGAATGGCTGTTCTTGGCGTAATTTTGTTCATTATCTTAACAAAGGATTACAAAGATATTCATTATGATTAATCATGCATGGATGAATGCTTTCCCTTTATCGAATTTTTTGTAAGTGATTTTATGAGGGTAAAGTTTTAACCCCGTTAGCTTGCCAGTTGGATGTATGTGTTGGGTTTGATGAAGGAAAATTTATCTGTTCTCTACACTTCGAAAGCAAAAACATATACATGGTAAATTTATCCAATTCTCTACATTTAACATCGGTGCGGGTGATTTCAGTAAGAGGCCGGTGCAGGTAAGACTGACGAGGAAGGAGGGAGCAGAGGTTGGAGTTGGAGTTGTTGGACTGTTGGAGTCTTGGAGAGAGAGTTGCAGCCATGGAAATCTGGAACAAGAATTTGTAAAGTGCGATAGGAGTCATAGGGATAGTAAAAGGAAAACTGAATCATTAGGGTTTGTGAATTGGGATGGAACGGAGTAAGTGATACGGTACAGAAGGTGAATTTTCAATTTAATGACTATGCAGATGTGAGATAGTTGATTTCATTAAATAAATCAAATGGTTATGATTTTATTAAATGCAGATAAATGCACTGATGTTAAATGTAAAAATACGGAATATAATCTCAGTTTTAATCTCGATTCTCCCTTAAATTTAATCTCAGTTTTTCTTGACCCGAGCCTCATATATTCCAGGCTTCATGCCCCTTATTCGACATTTTTCACTTGCTTTTACTGCTTTCTGTCTTTTAATTTTCATTCCTCCCCTCCCTAGCGGTGATACTTTCATCCCCATCCCACCATGTGCTCGGATCGCGGACTCCGATCATAAATTGGATATCAGATCTACTTCCCTTCCTCACTTCCCCTTCTCCAACTGGCATATCCCCATCGAGGCCAAGTGTTGGGTATTTTACATAGCCCTAGCCTCACTCCCTACCCATATGTTACTTTGTTTGTATATATTTGTAGAGTTGGTGAAGGGGACTTGGATTTGGTGTCTACTTTCTTGGTTCGGAGTTTGACTTCCTCCAAGAATGTGACGGCGGTGGCAATGTGGTCTTTGCTGCTAGAGAGTAGGGTTTTTATTGCTTGTTTTTGCAGCCTTCGAGTCTAAGCTTGTGTGGGCCTCCATCTTCGATTGCCACTCTCATTTTGCTTAAGCCTTTTACTTTCCATGTAGTTGTTTATCTGGTTCTTTTTTAGCCTTGTACTAATTTTTAATGTAATAAAAGTTATCTTCGTGATATAAAAAAAATTAAAAAAAAAGGTTGACCTTACTTGTTTATGATTACTGCTATATTTTATATTTTTGTTAGTTGGATGGTAATGACTGTACTAGTTGCAACAAGGTTATGCAGAAATATATGATTACTATATACAAACAGGTAGACGATAAATCTGCGTCATGGATAATTTGTCCTCCACTTCCATGATGAACAGTGAACATCAACTTCACGACGCATACCCAGCTTTTTTGTGTGTGTGATAGAGTCCAATCCAAAGCAGGTAGGGTGGAAATATCTGTACATACCTGTGCTTCACTTCATCCAGGCGCGTTAGGTGCACACCATATTTACCAACCAATTTAACGTTGTGGCACATAGATAAGTTAAATTGGCTTTTATTTCATATGTGATTTATTTTGGTTTGAAGGATCTCTCATTCGTTTGAGAATAAATCTTACATTAATGAGAAAATAAATCTTGCATAGGTTTATAAGTAAGTTGGAATACTGTTTATATTACCAATTAGTTTTATGGTGGAACCTCAACTTTTCATGGTATTAGAGAAAGTTGTCTTACATATGAAGTTCAACAGCACCACGTGCTCAACATCATCCCGTTTGTGTTGTCCACGTATTAGGCTTGAAAATTCGTCACACGTGATATAACGTGTTGAGAATGAATCATACATTTATGAGAGGAGGGACCAGTGGATTGTAGCTTATAAGTTATAAGTAAATTGGCTACTTTCTATATTACAAATTGAATCTCAACTTTCTTCATAGATCACTTTTACTTAAATAATATACATATATATATACATGCTAGCATTCGATTTGTAAGTCAAACATATACGCAAACTTACAAAGCTCTAAGGATGGTGTATATTCAATTGAGATTTTGAGAGATTTTAATTCATTTTACAAACCTAGAGGTATTCAATCAGGATTTTAAGTGATTCTCTTAAAGTTTAGGTGCATTCAACAAGGATTTTAAAGGAGTTTATAACATTCCAGGTGTATGCAATTAGAAATTGATTTAAAAAATTTCAAAAAGTTGGGAATTCAGGGGAATTCGAGAAATTTCACAGTGTATTTTAAGCATTCTCAAGTTTCATCTCTCCCCTGAGAATTTGAGGGGAATTCAACTAAACTCCATCAAAATCTATAGATTTATAAATTCATTAAAATCCTTTTAAAATCTCAGTTGAATTTACATGTGTTGTAGGCCTTACCTCTATTAGAATAGTGGTACAAATGTGGTATTAAAAATATGGTAAGCCAAACTTGTGGCCAGGAGGAGGCTGAAATGTCTCTGTGAATTTTTCTGGCCTCCGAAAGGAATGAATAATCGTAGCTTGACATCAGTTGTCTCATTTAAAAAAAAAACAATTCTTATATTAATATGGTGTATATATACTAACGTACACATAATGTACACATGAATTGATGATATAACTTCTAAGGGCATGTTAAGTTCCCCATCAAATTGATCTGGAACATATGAAAAGTTGTGGAAACAATTCAATTTGGAATTACCAATGTGTACAAGAGAATGTAGGGCGCTAGAAACGGATGCAAAGCACATCAAGTCATTGGAAATTCCAAAAGTACAGTTTTAACGAAAATCAAGTACGTACAAATATTTTTTTAAAATTTATATTCGGTGATACTTTACACATTATAAATTTTAATAGATTTGAGCTAAGGTTAACTTACAAGTGAAAATGAATATCACAAAAAATTATCATTCATAGGTGAGTTTAACATACTAATGTGGTATCAAACTGGTGATTCACATAATCGAATATAAAACTTATTACTTACAAGATATAAATGAAGAAAAATATTTTTTTTTTAAATTACTTTTACATAATTTGTTCTCCACGCGCAGAGGTAGAAGTGTGGGTATGATCTAAAGATTATAATTAGGCTTTGGTTATAACGTTGCTGTCACTCTGCCTTTTTCAATTGCGCTGTTCCACCATACATCACCTCCCCACCCCATCTCTCTCTCTCTCTCTCTCTCCCTCTCTCTCTCCATCTCTCTCAAAATCCCTCTCTTTCTGAACCAAACCAAGCAAACACTTCGTCCCCATATCAAAAACAATCAAACACCTTCCCAATCCTTCTCTCCCATAAACACACAATGGCTGACAGAGTCTACCCTGCAGCCAAACCCCCCACCGACGCCGTTCCCACCGCCACAAACCCCGCCTTCCCCTCCACAAAGGCCCAACTCTACAGCAACGCGCGCCCAGCCTACCGTCCCCAACCACACCACCGCCGCCGCAGCCGAAGCCGCTGCTGCTCCTGCTGCCTCTGGATCATCTTCATCATCCTCCTCCAACTTGTCATTGCGGCCATCTTTGGAGCAGTCTTCTACGTCCTCTACCTCCCTCAACGCCCCACCTTCTCCGTCACCGCCCTCAAACTCCAAACCCTAAACATCACCACCAACAACCAGCTCACCTCCAGCTTCAACCTCAACATCACTGCTCGAAACCCTAACAAGAAACTCGTCTTCTTCTACAACCCCATCGCTGTCTCCATCTATTCCAACGACGTAGATGTCGCCGACGGAGTCATTCCCGCCTTCGTGCATGGGAAGAAGAACACGACGCTGCTGAAGGCTAAAATTTCTAGCAGCCGCAAAGACCTCGATAGCAGCGAAGTGAGCACTTTGAAGGCTGACATGAAGAGCAAAAAGCGGGTTGCCGTTGAGGATGAGGTTGGACACCAGAGTAAGAGTGAAGGTTTTCGGGTTAAAGACTCCGAAAATGGGGATTAGGGTTAAGTGTGACGGGATTAGGGTCACTTCTCTTCCTACTGCTAAAGCTCCTGCCACTGCGTCTACCTCCAACGCCAAGTGTAAGGTTACTCTTCGAGTCAAGATCTGGAAATGGACTGTGTGAGGGGAAAGTGGTTAATTGAAAAATTAAAGAAAGAAAAAGGAAAAGGTGTGCGATATATTTTCTTTTATTTTAATTTCAAAGTTTTTATTGTTCATGATTTTGTTATATATATTTCGAATTTATTTTCTGTGATTTTTGTTCTTACGTTTTGTTATTGGAAGAAATGGAGGTGGGGGTTGATATTGTATAGTTTGTTAGGAAAGCAAGTTGTTAAGTTTCTTATTATGTAAATGTTATTTTAAGAAAAAAAAATTGGGTCTTACTAATTAGTATTGTCTGTTTGTTTGGAGAAGTATATGTTAGCTGATAATTAGTAATGTGTAGCTGTACATTTTCCATTTAGTCATACTATGAACTGTAAATGTGCTGTCAGCTGTGTTAGCAGAAGTCAAATATTCTTATTAAAGGCAAAAAAAAACCCATAAAATAATGGGTAATGTTAAGAAAATAAAATTTTAAATCAAATGATTTATCACCAATATGAAATAAGCACGTTAATCAATGCTTAAGTAATAATCTAATAATCAACAACCATATCAGTTGGTTTGTAAATTTGATTTAAAAAATTTGATCTTCCTAGTATTATCTTAAAATAATTAACATGTTTGGACGAGAAATTTTATAATTAAAAAAAAAAAAGATTAATTTGAAAATGACTAGATACATTACATTTGAGAGAATCCAAATTAATGACTCATTGAAAGGTGTCGTATAAAAGTCTTTTGTTTAGTGTCTCCATGGTGTGTAAATGTATAGTGCATGAGATAGTCCATTGATAGTAATTTTGTTATTTTTATTATTACTAGCATATGGGCACACACTTTGTGTGTATGAAGACATTTTTTTAGAAAATGAGAAGAAGAGAGGGAGAGGGAGAGGGAGAGGGAGAGGGAGAGAGAGAACGTGGGGAGTGGGAGGTTTTTTGGGTTTTTTTATTTTTAATATTAGAGGTATGTTAACATCACATGTAGGTGAGGTTCAATAAAAAAAACTGTAAAATTTAGACCTGTGAAATTACATTATTACCCATCATTTTTTTTGTGTGATAGAAGACTAATTTGTCTTTTCATCCTCTTTTGGTTGATAAAGAGGGTTTCATTAATTAGTAGAGATTAAGAAAAGCAGAGTGAGTTTTTATTTTATTTTATTTTATTATTAAGGAAAGTGGTGAGAGTTGAAAGGACGCATGGATAGAAACTTTTATCTACTACAATATTGGACAACATGCACATCATTGATAATCACTGTTCTAAAAATCCCCGCCTAGCACCGCCTAGGCCCCGCCTAGGCGCTAGGCGGCTGGTCACCGCCCCGATTAATGCCTAGACCGCCTAGGCATCCGCCTAGCCCACCCAGACCTGCTGAGGCGCCCGCCTAGACCGCCTAGGCACCCGCCTAGCCCGCCTAACCCGCCTAGACACCTGCCTAGGTTGCAACTCACTTAGATAAAAAATAGATAACTTTCTTTTTGCATTTTATTTTTTCCAATAAATTGTAAGAGACTTATTGAATACTTAAATAAACACACATTATATGTTTGCTCCCTATGTTTTCATTATGTTCCAATACTTCATAATATAGATGTCATTCTATTTTCTAGTTTATGACAAAATTATGTATATTTTAAGTATAAACAGACACTTATTTACATGAAATAGAATAGATTTACTTAAATCCGCCTAGTCCGCCTAGTCTCCGCCTAGCCGCCTAGGCGCTAGGCCCCATCCCGCCGCCCGACTAGCGCCTAGCGCCTTTTAGAACCTTGTTGATAATACTTTTACAACATATTTTTGACATTTACGATTCTTTGGTACTTTGAAAATCCCTCGATTAAAATATATAGGGTATAAGAAAATCCTTTCACACATAACTCTAACATTAGGTGAGATCACAAAGTTTTTTAGTGTCATATATAGAAGTTAGAACCTATACATCATACGAAAGCGGTGAGTAAAATATTGAGGAAAATAGTTGAGTTATACTTATATATATGTCGAAACATATAGTTTCAAGTTGTTGTTCTACTCGTTTTCTTCGTGTTTTGTGTATGGTACAATACAATTCATCAATTTTGTCAGTAATGGGAAAACCACTTTGGCAATTGAAAAATAAAAAAAATTGTAACAAAAAAATTTGTCGGTGTCGGTGGGCGTGGCTTCAATAATTGAAGTTGAATTTGGAAGAGTTCAAGGTAGGGAGGGTAGGGCCCCGATAGTATTTTTAAATTTTGGCCTGCATGTGTTTGGAAACATGGGAAGCACTGACTCTCTGCTGCCAAATGACAGAATTCCATATATGTGCGCCGAACATGTCATGGCTCATGATTCATCATGTATCAGTAACTGAAAAAGCTTAAGTTGACTTATCGTCAAATGCATGAACAAATAAATACCCTACCACTCAATTGAGCACAAGATATTGTTTTAAAACTCCTATCGTCTACAAATTAATCCCTTCAAGCTCATCCAGTTTCATCCAATAGCTGCTAGACTGTACGCTTAAGAGTTCTGCTCGGTATTCACTTAATTTTACGATCTAACAATATTCTTTTCGACCTATAGTGGTATATTTTTTGTTCAAATCTCATTTTTGACGAGTTTAATATTAATTTATTATTTTTGACCTGTTGTGTGGCTTAACTCAAATCCATCACCCTCTTAATGTAGTTATAATTATATTTCGTTGTATTAAAGAAAACAGTCTTGGCCGGTAACTTTTTCGATTATGTTTCTTAATTTTATGGGAGAAAGAAAAAAGAAAGGATGAATAGCACGTGTTGAGTAAGCATGGTTGGTGAAAATATGTGCAAAAAAACTATAATTGAAATGAACACTAAAAGTTAAATTCTAAAGCCAATTACAAGTTCTTTCCATTTCCAAGTTTTTATTTCCTCAATCCATCCTTTTATGCCTCCCCCATAATTATAAGTAATAAAAATGGTGTTTGGTGACAGATGCCAATCATAATCGTAACCTTGATTGTGATGTTCTATCGAAGATGAAAGAAGCACTACCGCAACTAATTAAAGTTGTGCTTTATCTTATCAGGAAGACCAAAAGGATTGTTGGAACACAAATTATACATCATGCTGCATATAGATCCACATGATCCTTGTAGACTCGTTGTCGATATGATGCGATGGTGCTTGTGCCACATGTCTAGGGATGAATATCTAACCTACGAGCATTTCTTTTTCTTATGGACACTCTCAACATATATATGGCAATCTTAATTATTTGACACTCCCCTTTACGATTAAGAGGTCACTACTCTTCTCATGCAAAACTTCACGCGTAATATAGATTTTTCTCTTATCTTATTATGTACGCTATGCAATCTGTGACGAAATGTTCTTTTTTTTTCTTTCCGTTTCAAGTCACAAATGGTATGGCATCGAAGTTGTATGTCTGTCACTTTCTTCAAAAATATAATTGTCTGTAATTATAGAGAACCAGAAAACAATGTATATCTGAAATATTACTTTTCATTTCCACAGTTGAATAATTACATCAGTATAGTATTTATAGCCACATCAGCTATGTACAAAATATCTTTCTAACAAACATGTACACATAGCACAACACATTTTGTTAATTAAAAATAAAATGTAAACAGAATGTGTGTCATGATTTGGCATCCTCATCTTTACACCCTCTCAAGCTGAGCTTGGAAGAAGTTGGAGTTCCAAGAGATAACTTGGATTGAAGAAGAAGAAACCTGATTCTTGGTTAAGGATTTGGTGTGAATATATGCAATTTGGTCCTCAGTACAAACATACTGAACTTGAATCAGATTGGCAAGAACTAACTCTCGAATGTAATGATAATCTATCTCAACATGTTTTGTCCGAGCATGAAATACAAGATTTGAAGCAAGAGAAATAGCAGATATGTTATCACACCAGATTGTAGGTTTGAGAGATAAGGGAAAGCCAAAATCATGAAGAATCTTGCAGATCCATGTAATTTCAGCTGCAGTGTGCGCCAGAGATCGATATTCAGCTTCAGTTGAAGATCGAGCGACTGTAGGCTGCTTTTTAGCACTCCAGTTGATGCAGAAACACCTCTTCCTTTAAGTCACCATGAAGAAAGGCATTGCTTATATCAAGCTGATGCAGAAACCAATTACACTGAACTGCAAAGGTGAGCAGAATTCGAATAGTAACTGGTTTAGCTACAGGGCTAAACGTTTCTGTATAATCCAGTCCTGCTTGTTGGTGAAAACCCTTGGCAACTAAGCGTGCCTTATACCTTTCAACAGAACCATCACGTTTTTTCTTAATTCGAAATACCCATTTGCAACCTACCACATTTTGAGAAGGTGAAGAAGGAACTAAAGACCAAGTTCCAGTAGATTGAAGAGCATTGAACTCATTCTGCATAGCTAATCTCCATTCACTGTGTTTGGAAGCTTGATTATAAGTAGTGGGAATATAATCAAGAGTGGATGACAACGGGTGTTTGGTAGCAGAATAGGCTTTGGGTCGAAATATACCATTTTTGGATCTAGTAACCATAGGATGGTTGTTGGTTACTGTTGCAGAAGATGAATGTTCAACAGATTGATCAAAAGATGGAGGGGATGAGTGTGAGGGAGCATGTGGAACCACAGGTGGAGGAGGTTAAGCAACATTGGGAAGAGGTTGAGTAGTATGTGAGGATGAAGAAATAGGAAATTGAAGATCAATAATGGAAGAATGAGGAACAGTGGATGGGGAGACCTGTGGAGTATGAACTTGTGAAAAAGGAAAAGATTTCTCATTAAACAAGACATGCCGAGCCGAGATATGTATACTCTATCTGTGAGGGGATCCAAGCATCTGTAGCCCTTATGTTGCAAACTATAGCCAAGGAAAACACATTCCTTACTTTTACCATCCAACTTAGAAGAGACATAGGGTTTTAACCAAGGGTAGCAGCTACAACCGAAGATTTTAAGCCGAGTGTAATCTGGTGAAGTATGAAATAACAATTCCCATGGAGAACAAAGAAGACCAGATATAGGCAAGCGGTTAATCAAATAGAGAGCAGTGGATATAGCTTCAACCCAATATTTGTGAGGAACATGAGGTGCAACCAAGAGAGTTCGAGCTGCCTCTACTAAATGTCTGTGTTTCCATTCTACACAGCCATTTTGCTCAGGAGTATGTGGTCAACTAAACTGATGAAAGATACCATGCTGTTTAAGATAAACTTGAAATGAAGAACTAACAAATTCACCCCTGAATCTGAACGAATAGCCTTGATTTTATTTCCAACATCATTTTCTACATATGTTTTGAAGTTTACAAATGTAGAATACACCTCAGATTTTGCTTTCAATCGAAAAAACCAACTATACTTAGTATGATCATCTACGATCAACAGATAATAGCAAAAATCACTAACAGAAATTACAGGAGCAGGGCCCCAAACATCACAATGAAGTAAGGCCAAGCTGTGAGATGCAAAGGAGTTTGCAGCTTTGAAAGGAAGCTTGTGGTTTTTAGCTATAGCACAATCAGAACAGAAGAATTCAATTGAAGATGCACCTTGCACAACAAGTTTATTCCCAGAAATAACCTTGCGAAATATAGGAGAAGAGGGATGGCCCAAACGATTATGCCATATCTTTACTGGAGCTTTAACACTGACTAAAGCAGATACAGTGAGTGAAGAAGGAACAATACCAGAGATAGAATGATGAGTTGTAGTAGACTGCAGAGGATAGAAATCGTCTTTAACTGAACCCCGCAAAAGCATCTTCCCCGTAGAACGATCTTTAACAACGGATCCATCAGAATGAAGAGTTAATGAACAATAATTGTCTCGGAGAAATTGAAACGCAGACAACAAATTGTGCTTCATGTGAGGAACATGAAGAACATTGTTCAATTTAAAAGAAGTAGTAGGTGTACGGAATGTAGAGGAACCAACATGAGAAATTGACAGACCTTTACCATCACCTATGTATACTTTGTCTTCACCAGTGTATGGGGTGAGAAAGTTGATGTTTGATATGTCATTGGTGATGTGTGAGGTAGCACCAGAGTCAATCAACCAAGTAGGAGAGGACTTGGCATTGTAACGTGCACACATTGCTTGGAGCTTGGCATGAGGAATGTGGCCAGAGATTTCTGGATTCATACGGTCAAAACAGTCAATAGCTTCATGACTTGGATTTCCACAGATTTGACAAGGGGCTCGAGGACCAGAAAAAGAACCACGAGAGTGAGCTGTGGTATTGGTGCGATTGAGGCCACTGTTGAAATTATGTCCTCGATAGTTGCCACGATTACCACGATTATTGGAGAAGCGATTGTTCTTTCCACGATTCGAGTTGTATCGAAAAGACTGATGCAGTGGTTGATTCTGAACTGCATATGCCTGAGGTGGTGTGGGAAGGAGTGGTGGTTGAGCTTGAACCGATAAAGCATGAAAAGGTTCAGCATGACTTGATGAAGCAGCTTTCTTGCGACGATTCATAGAAAGTTATTTGGTGAGTAACAATCCATGCAATTCATCCAAAGATGTGGAAGATAATCAGAGCATGATTGAGTTAGTGAAGGACTCAAAATCATCAGGAAGACAGGCAATAGTGGCTGCAATTAGATCTCGATCGGAGATTGGGGCTCCAACAGCAATTAGAGAGTCGGAGATCTCTTTGAGCTCTTGCAGATAGTCAGACATGGATTGCGAACCTTTTTGAATGCTTTGAAGTCGAAGTTGATGAACATGTGCATAAGAAATACCCCCAAATCTTTGCTCGAGTTTGAGCCAGAGATCGCGAGAAGACGAAACTCCAACTGTGAATGGAATCACCTCCTCAGACAGTGTGGAATTGAACCAGATCAGTAGGTTTTGGTCTTTCTCATACCAAATTTCGAACGCCGAATTCAGAGTACGATCAGGCATAAGTGGTGGTGGACAAGGGTCAGTGCCATCGACGATCCCAAGAAGCCGATATCGCCGAAGAATTGGGGCAAATAGAGCACGTCATGGTATATAATTGGATCGCTTGAGCTTGATTGGCACCATGCTGCCAATGTTTTAGATCGTCAGAGAGGTATAAGGAGAGAAATTAGGGTTTGCAATTGGTACTGACTCAGAGGGAGAAGAGGGCTCAGATGGAGACGCCATTAGAGATCAAGAGAACAGATCAAGATCGATGATCGGAGTACGAAATTAACAAAAAAATCGATCGGATTTTGGTAGAGATCAGAGAATTACAGCGGAAGAGAAGAGGATCGAGAGAAGTCGTGAGGCGGTTGGCGATGAGACCATATAGAGAACCAGAAAACAATGTATATCTGAAATATTACTTTTCATTTCCACAATTGAATAATTACATCAGTATAGTTTTTATAGCCACAACAGCTATGTACAAAATATCTGTCTAACAAACATGTACACATAGCACAACACATTTTGTTAATTAAAAATAAAATGTAAACAGAATGTGTGTCATGATTTGACATCCTCATCTTTAGTAATAGCCTGCATGATGTGCATGATCCTAGGGGGAGGGACTCTACCGAGTTTTGGTTATTACTTCAGGTGGTGTCGGGGCCTATTATTTTAAGGTTGTAACCTTAATTTGTATCACTTTAGAGAGCTTTAGCTAGTAGGTGGGGACCGTATTGCTCATGATTTAGGCTTGTGATTTGTTTTAAAGCTTGTTGTTTGGAGTACTTGGTTTGAGATAAATCGTAAGTCTGATGCAATCATCTTCATTCTCTCACCGTTGGCTTATACAAGGACATAGGAGAAATTGGTTAATCACTACTGTTTGCACTTAAATATACCCATTTTACTTATTTGGGCCATTTGGGGAAAATAAGACATTTGGAGGATTAATGTGCAAGGAGGCTAGCTTGGGAAAATATTTGTCTGTCAAGTGAGATAGTTTGGTGTTAAAATAATGCTTTTTCCTTTTGGTTTGGATGGTGGAGATGTGCCAAGAGATTTATTTAATCAAAAGAATACAAGCTTGAAGAGGATGGAAAGAGACACTATGCACGCTTTCAGGCAAGAATATGTGATGAAAGAAGCTAGCTTGCGTCTTTTAATTATTTTATTACAAGTGGGAAATAGACATGTGGTGGAAGCATGTGATGGAGATGCAACTTGCCTATTTTAATATTATTTCACAATGCAAGGGAGTGCATCCAGACAGATTCAAGGTTCTTAGCAAGGGCTCTTTCAGATCTCTATATAAAGGAGCAGAAGCACAAGGATTATGGACACTCAAACAACCAATCAAATCAAACTCTACTCAAATCAGCTCATCAGCTTCTTTGTAGACATTTAGCTTTAGCCAAAACATCCTTTACTTTCCTTGTTTATTAGCTCTGCTACTCACCGGTAGTATCGATCTCATTTGTAGTTTTTATGTGCAACTCATTTCCAGTTATTCAATTTATAAGCAATCTACAATATTAGTCATTCACATTCCTCTGTCATTTACATTCCCAACAACCTTGCCATTTACATATTGTTCTATCGCTCCATATAAGTAAAGTCCTTATCTTTAAGGCAAACAAAGAACCTTGATTTGAGCCACTCCCACTCAATGGCACAATCTTTTGGTTTGAAGTCAAACTCAGGCGCAACCTCAATCATTCAAAACCCCCGTCTACTAGCAGCATGTAGTAGTGGCACGCCTTGCACCCACCAATTTCATGTTTGAATAAATTCCCGGCATGCCCGCAAGGCCTATGGTGAATTTAGGGAGTGAACATATTGTGGCACGCTCGGTGGGACCCTTATATGGAGTTAGATCATGAACAATCCATATGTTTATGATTTTTATCCACATGTTTCGACCGCTACGTTCCTGAGTGGGAAGACGATGAAGGTGTTGAAGAATTCTCGAACTATGGCTATGAAAATCATATGGAGCCAACCTATGAGTTGCCAACTTATGGGTACATGGCTGAAGAGTACTCAAGTCCCATGGAGTATGATTGTTGGCCAACTAATGGCTACCAACTAAATAATAATAATCTTGAAGATTGGCCAACTTATGGCTATGATAAAGGTTATTATTCTTTTGATGACAATCACATTCATGAATACTATGATAGGCCAACAAATGGCTTTGAGTATCAAAATGCTTCCAATGAGTACATAGAGCCAATATATGAGATGCCACATAATGATCATCCGGAAGAAGAGCTCTACAATGAGGATGTGGGCAAATTAGAAAAGGTGTCTGAACTCCATGTGGCAATCATTGAATACAGTAAAGAGGTGACCAAGTGTTTTGAAAGAATTGAGGAAAGATTTGAATGGAGGAAAGTTATACAACCTTGGGAGAACGCTATGCAACTTTCGGAGAAACCATGAGAAAGTTGATAGATCAAATGTGTCAAATCTCCTCTACAAAACAAACTCACCCTACTACAACCAAGGAAGAACAAATCATACATAAAGGAAGAACAAATCATACATATTGGTGAAGGTCAAACAATGGCCCCACCTAATGAAAAATCCATGAAAATGGATATGGTTGTAGGAGACCAAACCGACATATCGAAATCGATAACGGCTAAGATGAAGCTTATGGCTACTGAAGGCCAAACACCTACGCTTGGGGGGCTCGAACCTACACCTCATGTGGAGCCCGAAGAAGAAGAAAATAGTTCTCACACTCTTCTCCACCAACACAAGCATGTCGTCCATGCCGACATCTCAAGGAGGACAAAGCTTGGAATCAAACATGAATTGCCACCTCCTATGGTTCCCAAGCTATATAGCATAGCCAATTTAAATGGTGGATCTGATATCTCTACACTCAATTTTAAAAAGAGAAAAAGATTTGAGTGTTAAGAGAAAAATAACACTTGAGCAGCCAAGGGACTTCACCCAACTTGCCCGAATGGCTTTCCTTTGTGTTGTCCTTATGAGCAATTTCTTCCGGTTCCTTTCTTTCTCCTTTTCTCTTTCTGTCCTTTTTGTTTTAAATATATGTTTCTCTTTTCTTCATGTGGTCCGACGTGGATCTCTCTTTCTTTATCTCCCTCTTTTCTTCCTTTCTCTTTCTTTGTCTTGTCTTGTCTTTCACTGTGCCACGAAAGGGCTTTATATGTATATCTATATATTATATATAAAAAGAGAGAAATGAAAGTGATTTGCTCGAATGGGCTTGTCATATATTATATTATATTATAGTTCTGAAAAGCACCAACAAAAAAAAAATATAAAAAAATCTGTTTTGCTTTTTTTTGGTTGTTTTAGTCTGCCCTAAAGGGTTCTCTCTCTCTCTCTCTCTCTCTCTCTCTCTCTCTCTCTTCTCCTTTCCCTTTTCTTTTCTTTTTCTTTTTCTTCTCTCTTTCTTTTTGCTTTTAGCTTGAATGGGCTTGCTTTTGATTTCAAAAAAGACAAAAAAAAAAAAAAATAATAGTTGCCCAAGTTTCTCTCTTCTCCCTCTTTTTCTATGTTTTCCAGTTTGCCCGACTTCGGGCATTTTTCCAGTTTATTATCTCTGTAACCAATGAGGATGCTTCCATGTTTTTTGGTATCAACGAGAAGGAACACAAGTCAAACAACATTCTTTCTAATGCTAGTTGCATTACCAATTGCCTTGCTCCCTTTGCCAAGTTTATCAACGACAAAAAAAACCAAAGAGGTAGACGTGCCTCTTCCTTCAACATCATTCCTGGCAACACTGGAGCCACCAAGACTGTTGGAAAGTCATAGCAAACAAAGTTGCCATTTATGATTTGCATGTGGAAGGGATTCCACTCATTGTGCCTTTATTGACATGGCAGACTTTCAAATGTTCCTATTTGCTACAAAAGAAAACATGACTTGGTGGCAAGGCTTTTTCCAGGTGATCTTCATGCTCAATGTCTCTTATGACTGTTATATGCTCAATCTTCTGGGAGAGCCTATGAGAGTTGTAACTTTCACAAACTTTGCTCAAATTTGTAAAACTTGGGGGCTTTTGTTTGCACCTAAAATATACCCATTTTACTTATTTGGGTCATTTGGGGAAAATATGACATTTGGAGGATTAATGTGCAAGGAGGCTAGCTTGGGAAAATATTTTTCTGTCAAGTGGGATAGTTTGGTGTTAAAATAACGCTTTTCCTTTTGGTTTGGATGGTGGAGGTGTGCCAAGAGATTTATTTAATCAAAAGAATACAAGCTTTGAAGAGGATGGAAAGACACCATGCACGCTTTTCGGGCAAGAATATGTGGTGAAAGAAGCTAGCTTGCTTCTTTTAATTATTTTATTGCAAGTGGGAAATAGACATGTGGTGGAAGCATGTGGTGGAGATGCAACTTGCCTATTTTAATATTATTTCACAATGCAAGGGAGTGCATTCGGACAGATTCAAGGTTCTCAACAAGGGCTCTTTCAGATCTCTATATAAAGGAGCAGAAGCACAAGGATTATGACACTCAAACAACCAATCAAATCAAACTCTACTCAAATCAGCTCATCAGCTTCTTTGTAGACATTTAGCTTTAGCCAAAACATCCTTTACTTTCCTTGTTTATTAGCTTTGCTACTCACCCGGTAGTATCGATCTCATTTGTAGTTTTTATGTGCAACTCATATCCAGTTATTCAATTTATAAGCAATCTACAATATTAGTCATTCACATTCCTCTGTCATTTACATTCCTTTGTCATTTACATTCCCAGCAACCTTGCCATTTACATATTGTTCTATCTCTCCATATAAGTAAAATCCTTATCTTTAAGGCAAACAAAGAACCTTGATTTGAACCACTCCCACTCAATGGCACAATCTTTTGGTTTGAAGTCAAACTCAGGCGCAACCTCAATCATTCAAAACCCGTCTACTAGTGGCATCTAGTAGTGGCACACCCGCACCCACCAATTTCATGTTTGAATAAATTCCCGGCATGCCCGCAAGGCCTATGGTGAATTTAGGGAGCGAACAACTACTTCTTTCAGGAATTTGACTATAATATTTACATGTATTTAATATAATAATCATCTCGACGGTTCTAATGGTAATTGTATTAAACACATATATTCATATGAGTTACATATGATCATCAAATAATGATTGTATTAAATACATGAAGTATTGTAGCTAGTCCTTTAACTTAAGTAATAATTTCTAGATTCTGTTTTATATTTTTGTAATGCGAAGTGCATTTCTAATCTCTTCTTGCATGAGGTAACACTCGCTTGAAAAAAAAACCCATTAGTAAATTAAATTGTACCTACAAATTAAGGAAATGGCGATAGAACAAAGTTATTTAGCTAATTTTTTTTTAAACAAACGATATTATCTACTTTAAGGGGTGGGAGAGTGGGTTAAGCCTCACAATGGGTTAGTAATAATATGGTTCAAATTTGCTTTTGCACGATAATCGAATCTAATACCTCTCACTTACAAGTGAAGATGAATATCACTAGACCGTAATACTAAGTGGCATTGAGCTTTAAATTATCCCAGAAAATACTTGTCCTTGTTAGTTGGAGGCCTCCAGACGGACACAAGATGAAGCTGAATTTTAATGGTTCAGTGTTACTTCTCACCAAGCTAATTTGTGCATTTGTGGTTCTAGTTCAAGTGGTATTCCTGCAATTACTCAGCGGAGGATGGACAAATCAAATAATTCAAATATTCTTGTTGCAGAAGAACAAGTCCTAGTTGATGGTCTTCAAGCGGCGCTTTTAAAGGGTTCATTTACTCAGTGGAGGGAGACTGCTCAAGGTCCTTATGTTGTTAACGGGACCATTACCAACCCCTGGTGTTTGAGCACCCTGGAGTATAACATCCACAAGCTTGCTTGTAGATTCCAGGACATCTCGTTTTATCATATCTATCGGAGGTCTAATTTTGTGGTGTATGAATTTGCGGATGTGGGTCACGCTTCTCTACTAATGGTGTTTGGTTATAAATCTCGCTATTACATATAATACCGTATGTTTGAACCAAATCATTCCTCGTCAGTACTACGATTTAGTGACAATTCTCTTCACTATTCACTTGTAAGTGATAGATCTTAGATTCAATTCTCGTTAAAGACAAATTCGATCCAAATTATTATGTGGTCAGCATATTGCGAGCTTAGCTCATTCTCCCACCCATAGTGTAGATAATATTGTATATATTAAAATAAAAAAAAAGATGAGTGTAGCAATGAGACTTATAATTTTTTTTTTTAACAAACGATATTATCTACATTGAGGGGGTGGAGGAGTAGGTTAAGCTTCACACTTGGCTAGCCATAATAATGTAGTTCAAATTTACCTTTGGTGATAATCAAACCCAAGACCTCTCACCTACAAACGAAAAAGAATACCTTTGGACTGTAAACTAAATGGCATGAGTTATAAATTTAGCTGGCTGGTAGGGTTTTCTTTGTAATTTTCTGTTTCCTAAGGGCCCAATACTCCTTACCTTAATAAAAGGCTTACAAAGCTCAATGACCAGCCCAAACCTATATCGACTCATCAACCTAAAAGGCTAAAACCCTACTAAAATCCCCTCACTTTCAAACCCAAAGAGACTGAAGAACCCTTTCACTCAGTTTATCTGCAGTGCGGTTCCTTCCGACCATGTATCGAATAGCTTCAAAATTAGCTTCCTCCGTCGCTTCCTCTACTTCCAGGAAACTGGTACCTGCACCCCATTCTCTTTTATTTTCTCACAAGATTTCAATTTTCCATTCCTTCTCCGTTTCCTATCGTTTGCTTTCCATTTCTTTCTTTTTCTTAAAACACCGTTTGGTTGCTGGGAAAGTTTGCTGAGAAAAAATGTTGCATTTTTAGTGTTCATGCTATACTTTTGGTTTCTGGGTTATGAAATTTGGCCACAAAGTTTAGAACTTCAGTTTGATTTATTCTTTTCCTGCATTTTCTTAGCAACCAAACGGATCATTTGGTCATTAATTGAGTGGGGCGAATCAAAATGAAAGAATTCAAATTTTTGACGTTTTCTTTATTTACTGTATTGTTCTGGAAGGCTTTGTTAATTGATGTTCATAAACTTTTTGTTTTTGTTGGATGATGTTATGAATTGGAAAGGTGGGCAGTAGGGTTATAAGCAATAGGAATTATGTGGCAAAAGATATCAGTTTCGGGGTTGGGGCTCGTGCCGCTTTGTTGCAAGGTGTCTCTGAGGTTGCCGAGGCTGTCAAAGTTACAATGGGACCAAAGGTATTGGATTCTGATTCTTAATTTTTTTGTGTGGTTATGTTGTCATACTTCATTACTATAATGTCTACCTGCAGACCTCAATGTATAAGAAATTTCTTTACTAGTATATAAGTTGCAAGTACAAGGAGCAACGGTGGGAATGAAAATCTCAAAGTAGCTAAACGTTGATTTGGAATCCCTTTAGTCCTACATGTGCCTTTGATTTGTTTCAATAAAAGTGAACAAAATGGTACGCTCACTAAGGTTTTATCTTCTATTTCTTGCTGGCTGATTGATTTAGGGTCGCTATGTGATTATTGAGAACACTCATAAGGATCCCAAGGTCACCAAGGATGGGGTTACTGTTGCAAAAAGCATTAGTTTCGAGGGGAAGTACAAGAATGTGGGTGCAGATCTTGTGAAACAGGTTGCTAAAGCTACTAATACTGCTGCAGGAGATGGTACTTATTTCTTAATTGAAAGCCTCGATACATGTTCTAAATTATTGACTTTGAATAACATATGTTGCTTCCTTTTGAAAATCCCTCAACTTCATGGCACGGTGTTAACCATCTGATTGCAGGTACGACTTGTGCAACTGTCCTGACCCAGGCAATTCTCATAGAAGGTTGCAAGTCAATAGCTGCTGGGGTAAATGCAATGGATTTGCGCATTGGTATCAATGCGGCAGTTGATGCTGTTGTTACAGATCTGAAAAGCAGAGCATTGATGATATGCACACCGGATGAGATTACACAGGTGATGTGGGTTCTTGGATAAAAATGTTGAATTGCTAAGTCATACTTTATAGACCTTACTATTCTGAATTGAGGGCAGGGAATAAATGGGATATACTTCAAAAACCTCTTTGTTTTCGTAATTGATTGAATCTTCTTCCTATAAGTTTGTGAAAGTAGTGTTCTTTATCTAGTCTTCTTGCCCACTTTTCTCTCGTACGATGTTTCTTTCCAACAGTCCATAGCATTATGAGGGCAGAGTGAACTTTTGAGGCATGCTGAGGATCTTAATTGTTTTTCTATTGAATACCAGTTAATACATAGGTGGATAGTTTTCAGTGTTCTCATGCATGTTTGTTCATTGATCTGACTAGATTTTGATATGATAAATAAGTTGCACTGAATCTTTTCATTGGACATTTATGTTTGAATATGTTATGAATTAGGTTGCAACTATTTCTGCAAATGGTGAACAAGAGATTGGAGAACTGATAGCAAAAGCAATGGAAAAAGTTGGGAAGGAAGGAGTCATTACTGTCGCCGTGAGCATCTTTTTATTTTAATTTTATTTATAATAATATAATTATTTTGTTTGACAAACGTTTTAAGTGTTTGTTAGGCTGTTCCTCTAATTTGCATATTTTCGTAGGATGGGAACACTTTGGATAATGAATTGGAAGTGGTGGAAGGGATGAAGCTAGGCAGAGGTTATATTTCTCCTTATTTTATCACCGACCCAAAGACTCAGAAATGTGTAAGTTTAAATCTTTGTAACTCTACTTCACGTAATGGTTAGCTCCTAATCATAGTACAACATCATCACATGTCTGTTTATTCTTTCGAAAGTAAATTATCTTTTTATTCCCCTGAGCACCAGAGAAGCTGCAAACATCTCAACCTTTATCCTATTATTCCTGTAATTAATGTATGGTCCTGGTCACGTAGTCACTTTATTTATGGGTTGCCATCTTTATTGAGTTGGAGGTTTATCTCATAGTGTTAGGGTTACTCAATGTGAATTTCATAAAAAGTATATGCTTTCTTCTTCCGTCTTCACCCATAATTTGATTTGACCTGCATTGGGAAACCATAATTTTTATGCTGCAGGAACTGGAAAATGCACTGATCCTCATTTGTGAGAAGAAAATTTCAGACCTGAATTCACTTGTGAAAATACTAGAGCTGGCAGTAAATGTAAGTTTCCATTTTCTGATTGTTTACCTTTTATCCGCAACGGTAAGCGAATAATCATTTGAAATTTGTAGATAAAGATAGTCATCTCTTATTCCTCCTTGTATTCAATTTTAAACAGAAAAATAGACCACTTCTTATTGTGGCCGAGGATGTTGAAGGTGATCCACTTGCTATGCTTATACTCAACAAACATCATGCTGGAGTTAAGGTATGCTTTAGACTTCCCGTGCAAAGTTCATCATGTTTTGGATAATACATGAAGTATACGTGTTCTTATTTTCAATTTCGATTATCAGTTGGTTAGATAATCAGATGTACCCAGATGTACATAGACATTTCTTTTGTACTGTTTCAGTTGGACATAATTATTTGAGTTTTTCTTATCAGCACGATCTTTTAACACAAATTGTATACCTTTTCATGTCAACATGCATAATTGTAACTAGTGGAATATGCAGGTTTGTGCCATCAAAGCTCCCGGTTTTGGGGAAAACAGGAGAGCTAGTTTAGATGATCTCGCTGTTTTTACTGGGGGAGAGGTAATAAAGTATTCAAAACGTTAAATTATATAAACATTGACTTGTAGGTTGTAATAGTGTATTTATGTACTCGTTATGCAGGTTGTCAGTGAAGATCGTGGTTTGACTCTTGACAAAGTCAAATATGAAATGCTTGGCTATGCAAAAAAGGTTTGCATTTCACCTCACCTCTTGTCACGCTTCACTTGTATGTCTTGCACATCATGACCAAATTTTTAACAGGTGACTGTCTCTCTTGACGACACAATCATTCTACATGGAGGAGGGGATAAGAAGCTGATTGAAGAAAGATGTGAGGAGGTATATCTGAATCACGTAGAGTCTGCTTTGTAATGTTGTCGGTCAAACATCTTTTGATATGTTAATCATATGAAGATTTTACAGATTTGTTATTCAAGCTTTTTCTTTGCAAAAAGCCCATGTTTCTCGTATTATACATTCTGAAATCGTCAATAAAAATATAGAATATGTGTTAAGTTGTGCTATTTTGGGGAGCTGCTTAACTCTATTATTGATAATGTCGACCCATAAATTAGTGAAGCTCCATCAAAGGTTTTTGAGCAGTCTAAACACCGTATATAATTTTTTTTTACAGTTGAGAACAGCAATGGACAAGAGTGATGCCATGTTTGACAAGGAGAAAGCACAGGAGCGGCTGTCAAAGCTATCTGGTGGAGTTGCCGTCTTCAAGGTAAGTTATTCACCTTTATGAACTGCACTTGTGTGTTTTATGCTCTCACACGCTAGTATATCTTTTTCTAAACAGGTTGGAGGGGTCAGTGAGGCAGAGGTTGGGGAGAGGAAAGATAGGGTAACCGATGCTTTGAATGCTACAAGAGCAGCCGTGGAAGAGGGAATAGTGCCAGGTTGGTTGATTTTCGCAGTTTGTTGGTTAAATATATTCTCATATATCCCAGCAGAATAAAACCATATGATTGTTATATTTAGGGGGCGGTGTTGCTCTCTTGTATGCTACAAAATCTTTGGAGAACCTTCACATGCAAAATGAAGACCAAAGAAGAGGAGTACAAATAATCCAGAATGCTCTTAAGGTTTACTAATCGACTGTATCTCTTGGCATTAACTTTTTAGGGGCTTATTTTAGGTTGTTTTACTGACCTTGTGTATCATCGTTTACTTTAAACAGGCACCCACGTTCACTATAGTTTCGAATGCTGGTTTTGATGGTGCACTTGTTCTTGGTAAATTGTTGGAACAAGATGATCTTAAAATGGGTTACGATGCTGCCAAAGGTTTGTTTTATTCCTCCTTTTTGTTTTCATTTATTTCTAAACTAATGTTTTTGCTAACTTTATGACATTTATTCACTGTGATTGAGCTGTATTGGCCTACAAAGTATATTGAGGTGCTCTTAAACACTTTCCTCCCAATTAGAGGTGGAAATTTTTTTAAATATGTTATACTTCCATGATAGTACTCATCAGAAAATAACTTCCGACTTCCAATACTCGCCTTCGTTTTGATTTTTCTTTATATTTTTTGGAAGTAGCTTATCAAAGTTTCAGTGTTCGCATTTTTTCCGTATGTTTGGCTGTTCTAAACGTTCTCTGCTGCTATCCCCGTCACTTAATCACTGTGCTTGTGAATAGGCGAATATGTTAACATGGTGAAGGCTGGAATCATAGATCCTCTAAAAGTCATCAGAACCGCCTTGGTAGATGCTGCCAGGTGAAATCAGTAGTCGGTTTTGTGATAAATAAACAGCTTTAATCATGTGGTGTTCTTGTATCTCAAACCAGTATGTGTTCTCTATTGCAGCGTCTCGTTGCTATTGACGACAACGGAGGCTGCCGTGGTGGACAATCCAGATCAGAAGAAACCTCCTAGCCGTGTCCCTGATATGGATGCTTTGGGAGGATATTGATCGTAGAAGAGATTCTCAAAAGCTAGTGGTGGTAACTTGGTCTGGATACAATACACCTGAATACGCCAGTTAGATCCGGTCCAAGAGTTGGATTGAACGGTTCTGAGTGTCGGAGTTTGTATGCGTATTCCGGTGTATTTAGAAAATTTGTCAAACATGAACTGTTGTGTAACAGTATCTGGGGACTTCTGTCATCTATTTTTTGAGAACTAGGAAAAAAATTGTACTGTGGAAATTCAATAGAGTTTAATTTTAAAAGATAATAGTACTCGGCTACCAATGTTTTAAAAGACGGAGGCGTGTAGGCGAAAACCTTGAGACGTGAGGCGAAGCCTCATGAGACCTAAATTTTATTAATATATATTATACACAATTATATATAATATATAAAAATATAATACTTTAAATAAATATTCATTACTATTCAAAAGTGCACATGTCACAAACAAATTGAACTCACATTACAAACAAGTTTAACCAAGCAGTCAAATTAATCAGCAATCAAACAAATAGAGTGGAAATCAGACATTTAGTCTTAAGTAAGTGCATATTTAGAGTGGAAATTAGACATTTAGTCTTAAGTAAGTGCATATTTGTATGAATTATGAGAGTTTTGAGTAATATTTGAATAAGATCTCTTAAAAAAAAAAAATAAGTATAAGATAATGTATCTTTTAAATAATATAATGTTAAAAAAAAATTAAAAACAAACAAATGTTTATCTTTTTTACCTGCTGGCAAAATATCCAGGAAAATATGCTTCTTTATCTTAAAAAGAAAAAAACTAAAACTAAAAGATGCTTATCTATTTTGAATATGAGAAAAAAAATAATATAAAAACTAAAAAGTGAACATAAAGGAAGATAGTTGGATTGACACACCCCGACCGAGATCGAGGCATGCTGGCCGTCACGTGAGGGTGACGTAGCCATGCGCACAGTGCGGAAGCGTTAAAATAGTAAGAATTACGAATGAAAAAAAACCAACCTCAAGAGTGTTAGAACACCTGAAGTACTTAATTTAGAACACATTCAGAGCATAAAGTCTAGGTGCAGTCAATGCATAAGAAGTACTTAATTTAACAACACCTGAAGGTGGTCCTACATGAGTGATGGTTTGTCAGAACGTCCGATGTATCCTCGTGAGCCACCAACAAAGCTACCTAATACATGGAGGGGCGCAAAACAAAAGCGTGAGTGGGCAAAAACAAAGTCTTTCGAAAATCATTTCAAAAACAAGCTTTATATCCCCTCGCCGTAAAACCTGTATACTTTCCCATAAAATAGTATATACATATACTAAAACTCATCTGAAATCATCATCATGCTAATATGCCAATAAATCATGAATATGCCATAATATGCCATGCCATAATAATCAACTCATCAGGTAAGTATATCCAATGCTATAACCACTGCAACAGCTCGTCAGCTGATCTCTAGCTCATAAATCATGACTGCACACGAGTCGAACCCACTTATAGTGGTCTATACGACAGGACTGGGTGTGAAATCGTACGCTCTAGTGCTACAATTACGTGAAGACTGTGCGAATGATCATGGGTCTGAGTCAAACCCACTTTCAATGATCACGGGTCACTTACGAGTCGAACCCACTGAAAGTGGTCTATACGACAGGACTGTGCACCTAACTTGGATCCAAGATAAGCGTATGGTGCGGGAGGTGAACATCACGTGAAAGACTGGCCCCTAGCTCTGGGCGGGAGCACTAACATCGGGGTGCAGGTTTATGAGCTCTCAACGCATCTCATTATACTCTTCTTAACTCAACTTGTATTTAACCACACATAAGCTTACCTGATACTTACCTGAGCGTCCATAGCACCAACAATCATACGCATACAAATTCATGATGCATAACCACTCCATAATGCATAACCATTTCATGATGCATAACCAGACGTATATAGGTATTGGCATGGCATTTCATTTATAAAGCATATAAAATGCACTTTCTGGGAAAAACACGTAGTATATAGGTATATACGAAAAACAAAAGCCCACTCACCTGGAGTCCGCGCTACGGCTCCCTAACGTAAACATCGAGGCGTCCCAAAACGTTCGGCGCCTAAAACAAATATCAGACTACAACTTAGAACTCTTAACCATAGAATTCGTAATTCACGTAAAACATATCCTCAAGGATATTCTAGAATCATTTAAGACCCTTAATCAAAAGTCAACCGTCGATCAACGATCGACGGTAGGGTCCATAGCCCCACATACTTGATCCGGAAGATCCATAACTCAAATCTCCGATCTGTAACTTCCCAAGATGCACATTATGCTCCTAGAGAAACATACTAAAATTTCGTTACGATCCAACGGTCGGATCTCCGCCAATTGCCAAAACCAAATGGCGGTTCATATTTTATTTTATGAACTTACAAACTCAATTCGGGAAAATCCGTACATCGGATTCCCGATCCGTAAGTTCCTACATTCTTTAAATATTACGTACTACTACATTCCAAATTTTGGTGACGATCCAACGGTCGGATCGTCGATTCATATTTTCACCTAATCACGAATCATAACGAACTTAAGTTCAAATGACCAATCTACGACAAACAATTATCAAAACTGAACCTAGGATGTTAAACACAGCCTAAGAATGACATTGGTGGCCCACTGGCCACGCACCGCCGCACGGGCCGCCGTGAGTGGCGGTCGGCCGTCCCGACTCGCCTGAAAATTCAACTATTTTTAAAAATTCTCAAAAATTGCAGAATTGAAGATCTCAAAGAGAGGAACAACTTTCATACCTTCGGCCAAGGCCAATTTGGCTTGGAAACACCTCAATTTTGCCAAAATCCGTATGAACCCTAGAAATGGGTGAGCTTCAATTCGACCTCCAAACTTGTTCCAACGCCTCTACCACTGCTTGGGCTTTGTTACTGGGTTCTAAGGGAGTCTAATGGTGGTGGTGGTTGATGGAATGTACTTTGGAAATGGTGGAATCGCCACCACACCCATTTCGGCACACCCTAGTGAAAACCCTTGAAATTCCCTCAATTCCCTTCCAAATTTGTTTGATACTAGAAGAATGAAGGGTTAGATGATGATTAGGAGTGGTGGTTTGGTATAATTTGCAAGAAATCCGGTGGAAAACCACCGGAAAACATGGCGCCGGTCTTCGCGGGTCACGGGTCCTCCCAACCTGTTTCTCTTCTTTCCTCCGCTTCTCACCCTCTCTCCTTTCCTCCTTTCCCTGTTCGATTGGCCGGTCTCTTCTCTCTCTTCTCCCCATTCGCCCAGCTCTCTCTCCTTTTCTCTCCCGGAGCTTCTTCTTCCTTCTTCTGGTTAGGTTGCTTTCTTTCTCTCTTCACCTCCACTGGGCAGTGCCCATTCCCTTTTAATTTTCTTTCCTTTCAATCCGTGCCATCCATTTCTGTTATTCCTTTAATCTGGGCCGTCCATTTCCATAAAAAAAAAATTCCAGATTTTCTAATATAATAAATTCTAAAATGCCCAAACTTCCAACGTTAATAATTTCTTCGATATAGCTCCAAATCACGAACCGTCTGCGCCCACGCGTCCGTAGTGACGAGTACTACGAAGATATGCTAAGAAAACAAATCTTAGGTGGCACGACACAACGATTAGCCTCGAACAAAGCACATGCCTCAAAGGGCATTTTGTAAAATCCTTTAATAAAAATATAAAAATGCTTAAAAATCAGGGACGGGCTGTCACATGGATGATAAATGTCAGCAAAGTAGGGTCATTTTAAACTTAAAAAGAAAAAAATATTAAAAAAGAAGAAAAGAAAAGGTGCTCGCGACTTCATCTTCTTCTTTGGAAGACTGCAACTTCTTCATCTTCTTTAGACAGACAGCCCCCTGATCAGAAAATTTCAGATCTGGGCAACTCAAAAAAAGAAAAAACGGACGCCCATTGAACTCCTCAGGCGCTCCCCAGCTGCCCAGGTGCCCCCGAAGAAGCCTAGGCGAGTTTTCGCCCAGTCCCACAAAACAGAGGCGATTTTCCTCACGCCTCGCCTCCAAGGCCGCCTAGGCACGCCTTCGGGCAAGTTTTTTAAAACACTGTTGGCTACACAGCTCAATTATTTTATTCAGATTTTAGTGTCACAACAACATTATAAAGGAGCTTGTAAGAAAGTTTTAGGCAGCAGTGAAGCTTCGGACGCTAGGACATTGTCGAGTTTAAATAGTCATGATTATCATGTCTTATCGCAATGGCTCTTTCTAATTGGAATTCGGCCCTACTTGGACCACGATGTGGTTGAGACGGTTGTATATTTGTCTTAGTTCTTCTAGCAACTATGTGCCAAAACCTTGCGAAAGTGATTGTTGGGGCCCAAAAATGTCACACACCAATCCAAACAAGTCTCAAGGTCCAATTGTCATGCAAAACCTACATTCAAGCCTAAATACATGCCAAGGCACGAGATTGATGATGAATATATTTACAAACATGCCATGCCATGGTAATTAAGCTGGATACTCAACCCATGCTCATACCTATTCATCATGCCATGCTTCCTCATGCTAATCACTGCCATGCTAAGCCCAAGTCACATATTTGGGGCTTGTCAAGTGGATTGTGGTGTGGATGGTTACAGAAGATTATTGAGCCTACGTGGAATCAGGGTCATGGAAGACTTTGGGATGCTTGGGAGCCCAAAGATCCAAGCCCATACCCTTTGTATGTCATGCAGACCTCATTGAGAAAGAATTAGCCTAGTTTACCCCTTTCCCTAGCAAGCCAACTCCCTTAGTTAGGACTAAACTAGGTTCTTGCATTAAATGCATGTTAAGCACAACAAGTCAGGCATTTAATGTTGACTTTCCCTTTCTAGCCTGCACAGACAACCAACGCCCGAAATCCTTGAGGCGCACTACCAGAAGTAGCGCCTGCTGAAGGCCGCCCTGGGAAAGCCACGTCTCGAGAAGAAGCAAACTGCAGATCTCAACAGTGTAGCTATCTAGGGCTGGGCACGGGCCGGGCCGGGCACAATTTTGAAAGGACCGGACCGGACCTAGGTTCAAAGGAAACGGGCCGGGGATTACATTTTCTAATATAGGAACCGGACATTACCCGGCCCGGTTGAAACGGGGCGGTTCGGGGCGGGTCCACGGGTCCCTTTTTTTTTTTTTTCTTTTTTTTTTTTTTGTTTGAAAAAAAAAAAAAATTGTAGTTGTACAGATTGCAATTTGTGCAAACTGCACTGCACAGATTTGAATTTTGCACAGGCCTACTATTTATTGCCCTATGATGAAGAAATGCCCTGCACTCAGGTCAAAGCGTGTCATTCCCAAGTCAATCGAAAGCAACATTAAAAGCAGAGCTCGAACAACATTTCCAGTAAAAGACATATTACCAAGAATTATTACCAAGAACATTTCAAGTAAAAGACATTTCAAGTAACATTTCAATCGAATCTATCTTTGCAGCTCAAACACATAGTTGCAATCAGTTCTTGCCCACCATTCAAAATCCCAAATTCCAATTTAAAAACCCTAAAATTTCAAGTAACATTATGAACCCTAAAATTAAAGGATACACAGAGTTGAATCTAACATTTCAAGTAACATTATGAACCCTAAAATTAATGGATACGCAGAACAAAAAACAATGTTGCAATCAGTTCTTGCCCACCATTCAAAATCCCAAATTCCAATTTAAAAACCCTAAAATCCGATTCCCTACACCCAAAATTCAAAATTTCAAATTAATAACAAAACCCTAAATCTTACATGCAGGTGTGATGGCCTGGCCCTTGGGTTCTCTGGGTCTGGGATGTTGTCGAGGAGGATGATGGGTGGTGGTGCCGTTGTCTTCGCCGACGAGACGGTTGGTGAGAGGGAGGACGATCGGAGTCTAGGGAACTGTCGAGGGAAGGAATCGAGGGACTGAGAGGGATTAAGAGGGTCTGGGTTTGGGATGTTGTCGAGGAGGATGATGGGTGGTGGTGCCGTTATCTTTGCCGACGAGACGGTTGGTGAGGGGGAAGACGATCGAAGTTAAGGGAAGGGAAGGGAAGGATTCAGGACTGACTGACAGAGTCTGAGATGAGAGTCGAGAGATACGAGAGAGAGAGATAGGAACTTAGGGTTAAAACTAAAACAACGGTTCAGATTAGATATGGTGGCTAATTCATCAATCTGGTCCGTCCATTTTAATTACAAACGGGCCGGTCCGGGTACCCGCGGTTCCTATACTCCAGGAACCGGCCCGAATCGAAAATCACAAAGGCCCGTCCCGTTTCTCCTTTTTAAAACTAGGAACCGGCCCGTACCCGCCCCGAACCGCCATTACCCGCCCCGACCCGCGGTTCCTGTACAAGTTTGCCCAGCCCTATAGCTATCTTACACCAAAATGGGAATAATATGAGGGTTAGGGAGAAAGAAGGGGAAGGCCAAGCCACAAATGGAGATTCCTTTGAAGCCTAGAGAAGAACCCTTCATCTACAAAAGGAGGGAGAGAAGCCATTAGAGGGGGGATTGGAGGAACACACAGAGTAACACATGGAGAAATAGAGATAATGTAGTGAGAGAAAACCACCCAGGAAGAAGCCTAGAGAGTTTCATTTAGCCCAAAAGCACACTCCAAGTCTCAAGAATCACCATTCATGCAACCTTAGTGATTCCCACAGCCTTCCATCAAACATCTCAGCCATTAGAAGCCTTACTATCACATCGAGAAAGCCCAAATCATGCAACTAAGAATGCCATGCAACCATGCAAACTGATAATCTTCTAGCTTCCACACGATGCTTCACTTGATCAAGTCATTATCTTGATCAATCATGCTATCTTCGAGTAGTTGATATTACCGGGGTATTTCCTAAGACAAGCTATCTCTTTCGAGATATTCTGAGACTTGTCACGAATCCGCACCAAGTAAGACAAGAGGACATTCTCAAAGCTCAAGTCCACCTCGACCTAAAAGTCCCCCAACAATAAGAAGCAGATGATATGATTGAACTTATTGTGTACATCCTATGCTGGCTAGAGCAAATACATCAACCGACATTTTTTCACGAGTATGGTTCACGTAATGATACATTTGTCATACAAGGCCAAGCTTGTTGACGGGTAAAATTTAACATAATTACAGAATAACCATTACATAAAATAACAAGTAAAACTTTTGTTTTTGCTAAACAGTTGGAACTTTTATTCATAAAACTGATTTCCTCTTATTACAAATGAAAAAAAGTTACATGATAAAATTAACCTAATAGAACAACCAAAAGAGAAACACAACAAATCAAACGGGACTCCTAAGTCCAACCTAAACACAGCTCCAACTACTCAATTTTGTGTACAAGCTTCACTGTTGAATGATGCTTCCAAATCACATTTTGGGGCATTGAACCTCTTAGACCCAACTCCCCCAGCAGTACGCTTTCTCGGCGCTGCTGGGCACGTCACTTTTGCCAGTCTGCTTCCCTTAGTTTTTGGGGTTGCTGAATCTATTTCTTCCATCTTGGTCGCTGAAATCACCTAGAACACCTACACTATACAGCAACAAACAAACTCAAGATCAATTGAAGACGTACGTCCAAAGCAAAATACTCGACGAGGTTGATGGTGAGCTCGTTGAGAAGACAAACGCCTATATCTATATATCTATATATCTATATATCTGTATATCTGTATATCTATATATCTATATATCTATATATCAATATATATCTATATATCAATATATATCTATATTAGTTTCTTGTAGGGTAGTTTCCTTTCCACAAAACAAAGCTAACTCCTATATAGAACTTAATTCCACAGAGAAAGGGAGAAAAGAACAAAAGTAAGATGTGAGAGGAGGAAGAAAAAAAAAAGAAAAAAACCGGCAAAGGGAAAACCAGTGCGCACCTTATAGCCCTGTTCCCTTCTTCTCCGTTTCCTGCGTTTTCCGGCAACCAAACTCCAAGGGCAGTGACAGAGGCAAAATTTTAAGGTCGTGGGTACCAATGTAAAAGGATCAAAGATAGTAATTACAAAGTTTATATACTAAACGTCTTTTTTAGCACAGCAAGGTCATTAGAAAAATCTGTTCCTCAATTTTTGAGCACATTAATAGCTACTCTACATTTTATGGGTGAAAAAAACAAGAGGGTTTTTTTTTTGTGGTCAAATGAAGATAGTTGTTCTATATTAGGATTTTGTGGTATTAAAGAAGTTTTCTAAATAATGTTTTGTTGTTGTTGTTGTTGTTGTTGTATATTTAATTAAAATGAACTTATTAACTAGGGCTTTATCACTTAACTTAGTTGGTCAAGGTAAAGTGGGATTCCATGTGTTTTTTTTTTATTTGTTCTTTTGTCGTAATCATTGTGTAAAAAAGCTCAAACATAAACGCACCATTTCATTAAATTAGTATGACAAACCAAGAAACTACGACGTTCAAATGAATAATGAGGGTTTTATATGGGTCTTGATTCTCACGAGGAGTATGCTGTAAGCCTGCAACTCATTCATCCTCATTGAATGAAACTGCTTAGACTATAAGCTCCATAACTACATGGCATTTAACAATACAAATAAAATTGCTTAGATTGTAGAACATATAACCCTAGTACTAGAACGGTCCTTTTTGCCAAACATTTGGAGAGTCCTTGAAGGACCTTAATAGCAGTTTTTTCCCAGACCTCGATGGTCCCGAGACCACCCTGTCCCTCTATGAATCCGCCCCTGCAAGGGTGAAGCACCCCAATCAGTCGATGCTTGCTTAGTTTAGAATTATTACTTAGTTTTTGTACTTTAAGGGTGTATTCGATTAGGAGTTTATAAAATGAATTCATGGAAGTCCATGGATATATATTCAATCAAGATTTTGAAAGACTTTATAAAACTCAATAGAAATCTGAGTGTATTTGCTATGGATTTGAAGTAGTTTATGAAACTCCATATGTGTTCGTTTAGATTGGATGTTAAAGTATTTTAAAAATGCAAGATTTTAATGGATTTGGAGGAATTTTATAGAGTTTTTTAGGCTTTAGGAAATCAAGTCTCCCAGAAGATTTCTAATGATTTCATCCAAAATTCAAATGGATAGTACATGGAACTCCATTAATCTACATGGATTTATCTATTTTAAATTCTTTCAAAATATATAAAGCCATTTCTGATTTTTGCTTTGTTTTGGTTGATGTGTTCTTAAAAAAAAAAAAAACTTTTGGTACAAATGTTTTTTCAAATTCTTGTACTTGAGAAGCGGAACGGGTTGTCAAGCGGCCGCTACTGGTTTGTGCCTACTGTGTAGAGTGAGGCCATTGAACGGTAAGATAGTTCGTAGTAGCAATCATACGATAACATAACAGAGTCAACTATATTACAGGCAGCCCCACAAAGTAACCTTATGCCAGTTTTCCTGTAACTATTGTACAATGATTTCTTTTACCATTTATGTACACACTTGAGGCTAATTTTGTACACATAATTGGATTCGATACATGATTGCTGCTACCACAACTGTACACATGATCGCTGTCTAGTGAGTTGGTGTTGGTGGAATATGCTTAAAAAAATTTAATATGTTTAATCCCAGGTTCTATAGTACAAGTTGTGTACGTGTGAGTCTGAAACAATTCCCCTAATGAAGGTTATTACGTGAATGTTTTACGCTGGTCTTTTAATGTTCCCCCTCCTTCAGGTGTATGCCTGGAAGGAAAACGAAACAATTTTTCAAATCAAAGTTATCACTTATCGTATATGTTTTCTTTGTCTGTGATAGTGGCGGAGTCAGAAATTGTACAATGATAGGGTTATCAAACAGAAGCTTCCAAAAATTTGCAATCCCAAATGGAGCACTACGCGTGCATGGTCTCGACCGTGCTAGGTTATTGCAGGAAGGAAGCAACATTGTGAAAAACATATCAATGGAACCCAATGCTTGTGTTTTTGGTGTCCTTAATTCTTGTAGGATGCACAAGAATACAGATATTGCAGAAGAAACCGCCATCAACGTTATCACTATGAACTCTGAAAGGACCGGGAGCTACATTATGCTGTCGATTATATATGCTGCTAGCGGGAGATGGGAGGAGTCATCAAAGTTGAGGATCTCAGCGAAGACAAAAGGGTTGAAAAAAATCCGGGGCGAGTTGGATCAAGGTGAAACGAAAAGTTCTTTCTGTTCTCGGCAGGGGACACTATGCAAGTAGGCTTTGAGTTGATTTGAGGTATCCTTCAAGACTTGGCGCTTCAGATGGAGAGTGAGGGTTATTTGCTCAATAAGAGAATGATTCAACATAACTGGCTACAAATGTAAACATTTCCAAATGACAAATTGGATTGCGTTATTCTTGGAAACTTCAGTTATACTGTCAATATCAATGTCACCATACTATATGCATTGTTGCAATTTGCCACCCCCAACAAAGAAAACTAGTCCATTAATTTGTTATGTTGTTGCGGTATGCCACTTAAAAGCCTAACTCCATCTATTCTTTCGTCCAAAAAGTTGTGAGTGATTCGCACTTGACCTTTGTATTGATGTCTAGAATATCGGTACCAACTTAGTTTGAACATTCACGCGTAAATCACATGCAACTTTATGAATGGAAAAATTGATGAAGTTAGCCGTAGGTGGCACAATGCAACAAAAATTTAACTGAGATCTGTAATGTTTAAGTGGTGTTGGTTTAATTTTCCCATTGTTTGGAGGGCCAAAATCTGTTTTTAGATGTCCTAAATTTTGGGTTTAGACCTTTAAGCATTGGACATGGTCTTATTCTACAAAATTAAAAACTTCTTTATGGGGGAAATTGCGCATTCTCATATCCGTTTACCAAACCTAATAGCACCAATAGGAAAAATACTAATTAATTAAAAGAATTGAGCTAAAAATAGATTACTGGTTCTGTGTGAGCTCAACAACTGGTAAAATATGTGAGGATGAATAAGAAATTCTAATCGTGTGCATGTTAAAAGACTTTTAGCGCTCCATTCGTTTTATCAATTTTTAGAATTTCAACCACTCGAAGGGGCTTCGAACACTTCCCTCTCAGAGGGGGTTCAACCATTCATCGAGGGATTTTGAGGCGTTAGTTGTCTAAATTTCTCGTTGCAAGAATAATTAATGTTAGACAACTAATTCTAATAAATTTGGATATTGAACAAAAAAAATAAAAGTAGGAGCAAAGGTCATTTTATTGAAGCAGTTCTTAAATCACAAAGAAGAATAGCTAACTTACAATTAAAAAACACCTAGGGATTTCTAGCTCAAGTGGTAAAACAACTTTACCCTCGAACCTAACCCAACTATCTACCTCAATTTAAAAATAAAAACTAAATAAATGAAGGAAAGAAAAAAAAAACATTAGGATGACATGATTAATTCTGTGTTTGTCACTAAGAACCTTTGTTGATGATCACCATTAATATCGATCACCTCCCCATTATTTCTCTCATGATCGTCACGACAAGCAATCTGATCAACGAACGGCTTCAAATCCTCACATACATTGGTAATCCCATTCATCCCACCACCACATTGCATGATATCCAAGCAAGACACAGAATCCTGCATGGCCCACATGCTCAAGTCTTCATGCAAATGCTGATGTGGATATGGATGTGGGTCCCCATTAGTACTGTCACTATTGTTGTTGCTATTAGTATTGTTTTGAACAAACACATAAGGCACTCGTTGTTGTTGTTGTTGTTGCGGTTGTTCTTGTTGCAGTGCAACTGCATGGTGAGGAGGCTGAGGTTGTTGAATGCAATAAAAATGCCCTATTGGGTTTCCGTACAAGCTCCAAGGGTCCACTTTAATCGACGGATCGCACGCGTTTTGATCTCCAGTTTCCGGCATTTGAATCGGGTTTTGATGTTGTTGATAAACTTCTTGTGCTTGTGCTCTGCATATGGCTAGCTGGTGAAGAACAATGTCAAGCTCGGCCTTGTTGTACTCGATCAAGCGCTGCAGCTCGCGAATGATTCTGTAGCAACCGCCAACAGGATCGTTGGCGCGAACGTCAGACTGGAAGATGATGGTGCGCATGGCATCGTCCTTGTCCGGCTGGTCAAGGTGTTTGATGATTTTCTTGATGTTGCTGACACCGAAGAGCTTGTGAGCGTTGAGGAACTGGTGCTGGCGGTCGTGGGGGAAGTAGGGGGCTAGAATGCAGTCAGAGGCGCACTTTCTGCGCTGGTATTTGCACGCAGCGCAAGCCTGCGCGTTGGCGTTGGCGTTGCCTTTGGTTGGTGGTGTTGTGGTTGTTGTCGTGGAAATGTGATGAGTGTGTTTATGGCTATGGCTACTACTACTCATGATAAATTTCTTTTCTTTTTTGGGGGTTGATGCGTTGTTGGTGCTGTTGGAATGGGATGCGTTTCCGGCGGGGGTGGTAGAGGCGGTTTTTTTTCTTAATGAGGCTTTTTTTTTCTGGGGGGTTTCCCTTATTTTCTCAATGGAAGTGAAGAGGGAAGGGGCAATGAGGGATGGGGAGAGATGAGAGGAAAGGTGGACACATAAGAGAGACAGAGAGGCAGAGATCTTAACAGTTTCTGTTTGGAAGTTTTTGATATTTTTGGCTAATGAAATGTGATTAATTTAGGTTGGTGTCTTAATCTGATCATTAGCCAAAAATAGAAAGAGGTTGTTGGTTTGTTTTTTGGGTAAAACCAGATAAGCATTGCACAAATCAGAAATATCACACAATATGTGCACGCAAGTAATCTTAATTTCAATAAAAATTATGATTAACGAGTTAATAAGCGTCGAGGTATCGAAAATATTACTATACGTTTCACACACGGTCTAACCCCTTGTGAGGGTGCTGGTGTTTATGCGCAGCCGCACATAAGAATTTCTCCGTGCGTAATGTATGTTAAAGTTCAGAGATTAGAGGAGTGTGCATAGGAGTCAGTCCAGGTTTCACACGGTCTGATGAACCGTGAGGGAGCATTTTGACATGAGGTCTTAGACTAAAAGTTTTGGGATTTATGTTCGTGATTCGAGTATTATCGGACTAAAACGTGCACAAAAACAACGGCAGGAGATTTGATAGCTTACGAAGGAACCAAAAAGTGTCAGTAAATCTCCATCTCATTCCATGAAATTGTCTATAGATACAAAGAGCAGAAGAAATGACAACACTTGAGTAGCTAAAATCAGATACAGAAATCAGCCTCAATGTACAACAATAACTTTAAAAATCTGCTCAATAACTAATGAACATATAGTACACCATAAAACAAATACTATCCAAAGCTCGCCCATGCTTCCTTAAGAATTTCGGCAGTTGTGACCTGAATTCATGTTTCAAAATGGTGGTAAGTAGCTTGTTCCATTACGCTTTGGAGATCGTAAACAATAAACACGCAATTCCTTATTCTGATTTCTGAGACGGGTGAAGTCAGAAACAGCAAAGAGCATATATATAGTTACTTGATCGAAATTCTGAAACAGCAAGGCACCAAATGCCAAGGAAAAAAAAAAATTACGAGTTCTACTTTTAAAAGGAAGGAAAGATGGCTTTACAATTCACAAACAGCTACGGCTCAGACTTGAGGAGGTCTTCAACAGATTTTCTGTACTTGGTCATCAACTCCCTGGAATTCAGTTCGATAACGAGAACAAAAGCAACATGTCATATAATTGAATCAAGAAACCAATATATTTACGTAGTCTTAATACATCCAACAGAGCACTCGAGTGTACACACCTCCTCTGATGCAACGATTGCTCACTTTCTTCGAACTTTCGCTTCTGTCCCTCAACCGTCTACAACCAAAAGCCACATAAATCTTCAACATTCCACTCCAATACTAAGAAAATGCTACCATGCTATATAGTGTGGCATGTTCCGCTACCATATTATTAAACCGAATCATTGGCCATGTTTAAATTCATGAACCAAATGGACTGACAACATAACATGCCGGATACCTTAAGCAAGACCACATTACACATAAAACTATCACACTAAACAATGTCATACCCCCATTGATTATTCTGCAACCAAACAATCAAAACAACTCAATTACCATAGCCTTGGTGCCGATCGATCCAGATATGGAGTTGAGCAGCTGCTGGCACTTCTCAAAATGGTTCTTCAGATCGGTAACCTATCAGAACCCATAACACAATTCATAAATTCAGCCCTAAATTCATCACAAAACTTCAAAATAACAACTTTAACAAAAAATATATTCAAATAAAAACCCCAATTACAAAATAATACCAATGCATCAGACTGCTGATCCCTAGTTCCATTCTCGATCGTGTCAGCTAATTTCTCCACCAACTGCATTATACCAAACCAAACCCAACAAAACTAAGCAAAAATTCAAAACCAATAAGCATTTATGATTGTACATACGTACATACATACATACATATATATAAATGTTAGGGTTTTTGAATTTGGGTACATGGAAGAGATGGAAATGCGAGGCGAGCGACTGGTGATGCTGCTGCTGCTGCTGTTGTTGCTGCTGCTGCTGCTGCTGCTGCTGTTGTTGTTGAAGAAGAAGACGCTGCTGCTGCTGTTGAAACTGCTGTTGTTGTTGCTGCTGCTGATGATGGAGGTACATATGGTCCTGGCTCGACGGCGTAGAGGGGTTACTGTGAGTCGGCACGCTTGGAATCATATTCCAGCTTCCTCCTCCACCGCCGCCACCGGAGTACGAATGCTCCATTCTCTCTCCGCCGTACAGGTTCTCCGGAAATGGAAAAAGGTTTGAACTTTGATTTGTGCACCGCAGACCGCAGAGATTGAATTGAACAAGAAGGAACCTGGTACGGTTCGACATGTCGTACGATTATATGATTAATTGGGCCGATAAAGATTGGGCCTTTAGCCCATATGCAGCCCGGTGCAGAAACTACGTCGTTTGTAGGAGAGAGGACTGAGGCCATTGCCTTTGTGAAGAGATGCAGACCCCAATTCTAGTCCCCGAAGAGTTGGGAGTTATATAAAAGGCGGGGCAGCGTTTTGATTTCTCTCTTCCCCAAATTTGGGTTGCAGACAATAAAAAGTTTTCAACTTGCGCAGGAATCGAGCGTCTTTTCTTTGGGAGGTTCGTTTCCTACCTCCATCATGTATGTATGTATGGATGAATGCATGTATGCAATGTTGGTATTGGGAATTTTGTGATTTTGGGTGATGAAATTTTATGATGATATGTTAAATTACCATCTGGGTATTTGTGATTTGATTGCTTTATGCAAAAGACACCTACTTTTTGAGGTTAGGAATCTGATTGAAAGATGGGAAATTGTTGCAAGGAGAAATGTTGTTTGTTGACCCATTTGATTTCTCTGTGATTTTTTTTTTTTTTATGTGATATTTTGCATTGAGCTACATGTTATGCTGCAACATTATGCCAAGTAAAATTGCAGCCTGCGAAAGTTGTATGTTGATGGACTCTTTACCATTTTGTTTCAAGAAGTTTGAAGGCTTTTGTGTTGCTGAAAACGCCTCGTCTAAGAGACCCGAAATCTCTTAAATTTCTTAACATGAGAATATTTTCTAGGAGTAGGAGGTCCATGAAACGAAATTCTGCAGAAGGTTAGGCATTTATAGAGATTTCCATTTGGGAGACGCATTCGGTAATCGTGCATTCATGTAGGACATGAGAACCATTTGAAGCATATGCCCCTTTCAGTTTCAGATGCGGTGCTGCGTAATCTGTGATTGCTGCGAAATTTATAGCAGGAGTATACGATGTAATGCATAGTTTTCAAGTTGAGGTTTTCTTTGGCCCAACAAGAAAGAGTCTAATACCGATGGAAATTTGCAGGTAGCGGGATAAGATATGGCAGTAAAACCAACAGTTGCCTTGAGAGCTATGTTAGTGGGAGGGATAGCTGCATTTGCCAAAGTAGCTGGTGCAGTCAAGGCTGCCGGTGGTGCCAAGGTGGGCGCAGCGGCAGCTGCCATGACAGCAGCAGCAACTGCAGCTGTAGGAACAAGACAAGACGATGCGAAGAAGTAAACGGAATGAGTTTTTTCTTTAGATGTAATCTGTAATTTCTGTAGCATTCGTGTTGGCTGTCCCGGTGTGTCCCGGGAACAGATTTGCTACATTTGATTTGGAATTTTTGAATGTAAGACAATGTTGAAACACTTGAAATAAACAACACAGGTTTCTTTGATTTTCTCGTTTTTCCTGTCGAACATGAAACCCTGTACACTGCCACTCTGTTAATTATTATCGACAAACACGATAGTAAAATTTTACGAAGGACCAGCATTTCTAAATGGAGATCGACAGTCTGGTTCTCCAAATACACGAACATCTCATGTTAACAGTGGCACTAAAGCTGATGCACATTCGATTTCCCTGGACCACATGTGAAGTCTGGCAGATCAACAAAGCGTAACACAAGCTCCGGGTTTGGGGACTCTAACTCAAATATGACCTGTGCAATCGTAAAACAGAAACAAGTGGATGTTCAAGCCGAAGTAAGCACTGAAAAAAAAATGAGAAACGATATGTTTTTTTGTTGCAGCCACTGGAAACAGAAGAAGATAACTCAGTTCAAAATAAGTGACAGAAAAATAACTTTTGGATCTCATACCACAACATTATTCCCACGCCGAAGGACAGGAGCAGGAACATAGAGGTTACACTGCGGTCCCTTTAACTGCAAAATGCAACATATTTCAAATTCTTAAGAGTAAAAGAATTAATGTTCTGTAACCAACATACACAGGAAAATTTGTACGACAATGGAAATGGAAGCATTGTTTTACCGGCCAAAATCTTCCAATGTTGAAATTGTTAATAGTTACTATCCCTTTACCCCAGCCACTCAATGATATGAATGTATCTTTGATTTCGTCTTCTTTGCTGATAGAAATATATCCAGCATAGAATGCTGGCACGTTCGAATCATTCCCTGAAAAGGAAAGCAAATGTTTTTAATCATCATTTCTCTTGATTACAATTGCGACCTGGCTTATGTCGTGGTTTTGCAACATGGTATGGGAAAGAACATGGAGAATGTATTTGGGACCATACCAGACTTTTTCGGTTTTAATCTTTTGGGCGCTGACATAGTAATGACTCCAGAATGTGAAGCCTGAATTATGGGATTGATTTTAGGAACCTCATTCAGATTTCCTATAGGTATCAAATGCATTTTCCATCTTCGGAGAATTCTCCCGTCAAGATAAACAGGAGATAGAATACCCTGAAAAAGAGAGTACGAAATACCAGTCAAATATCGTCAATTAAGCTAGGAAGCACCTTGCTTTTCAGATGTCAAGCGATAAACTGACAGAACTGCAATTCTAGACTTCAGTTAGATGCCAAATGGTACAATTGAGTACTGACTTTACCTTCCTGTCAAAGATATATGGTCCATAATTTAGACGGCCCATGTTTTCAACCTATAAGAACAGAAGAACAGAATATATCAAATTAGGGGGGAAAATCTGCTGAGGCCTATTTGACGTTAAGAAATGAAAGTACAAATGAACAGAAAAACAAATAGAGACGATATTCAAGTACCAACACAAATAAGCTGATGTTAGAGCGACATTTCGTATTAGGAAGGGTTAGAGGTTGATTTGACCATCTTTCAAAATTGCCAACATATTTTGGTCTTCCATGACCATCTTCAGAAGAGCACATTACAAAAACTTGGGCTCTGTCGTGCACCTGCAAGTTCAAACCCAAAAAAATTAGTAAAACATTGTTAGCTATTTTATACACACTCAACATATAGTAAATAGATGTGTGGCTTGGACTCTGAATAATTGTAATGTCTACAGTACTGAACAGGTAATTAACTTTATATAGTAAGGGAAAGCTGCACCTTTGGTATGGATACAACTCCGCCACCATTGTCTTTTGCAGCATACTCAGTCACGTATAACATAAATCCGAACATCTGAAAATAAGAAGCATTCATCTCAGCGTAATAATTATATCACATGATCACCATGAGCAATTGCAAACAAGTATAAAGCTACAAAGACATAATTTTACACACCTGTCTCGCTGACTCCATAGATATTGGGCTCTCGGATTCAACCACATCAAAGTAATGGATCATATCAAATAAAGTCCCTGTTTTAGTTACGTGAATGGATCCATATGCTTTCTTCTCATTATCGGCTGGAACTGCAGGGATAGATCCTAAACTGTGTTGCTCTATGACCCTCCTAATTGCTGAAAGCAGTACAACATTTATGATAAGCAATCTTGTTGCAAATTTTCAGTATCACATAGCAAGAGGATTTCACTCTTGTATCAACGAATTTACAGCTTGTAGCGATACCTTTGAATTTTGCATTGTTTACATCTCCAGATTCCCTGATCGGTGCATCCTGGGAAAAGAAGGTGTTTCAGTTTTGAGTTTATTGTTTGTAGCTCAAATTAATATCAAGTTACAACAAAGAAGAAAAATCTTCCTCACATAATCATAGGAAGTGAGGTCGGGCTTGTAATCAGACTCGTCTGAACCGGTATTTGCTCCATTATAAAACCCAAAGTTTGTTCCCCCATGTGCCATCTGGAATTTAAAATTTTAAAGTTAACGAGCTTTGCCATAAAGATCTACTTGAAAGAAGGAAAATTATGACTTTTAGAACATACATAAAGCACTGCAGAACCATTTCTTTCCAAAATCTTTTTCAAGGCAGCTGCTGTAAAAGCAGCATCAGTCTGCGCATTCTTCTCTCCCCAATGTGTAAGCCAGCCCGTGTAAAACTCTCTGATGCAAACATTATGAACATTTTGACCGACGCCAACGAAATTATTTGACCAACAAAAAACTTACGAAGAAAGTGGTGGTGATTTCCCGGGGGCATTGAATTCCTTTTGCAACTCAAATATAGGCCAAGCATCGTCACCAGTTGTGAAGTCAACAGCTGCAAAAATAAAGATCAGGTTATAAGCAGAACACACACAATAATGATAAACTAATGATCAAGCTATATGCACCAAGGTGTTTAATGTGTAATAGTTTACGCTGAAGTTGAATTTACCTGAAAAGACAGCATCTCCACGAATTGTTCCTTTCTCAAGTGTTTCCCTAGAACCTCCATCTGTAGTATACCTAAAAACCATTCCATTTTCTCTAAGTGGTGTAATTATAGCACCATTCTTTCGTATATTTTAGTTGGAAATCGGAATCCAAATGGTTGGATAACGGTTAAAACTTAAAACTAGGTCATATTTATAGGCAAAATTAGCAAACACCATGAATGAATCATGACTGCTCTGTGGCATACACATCAAAATAACAACAAAACACATCTCCAAAGAACAATGAACATAAGGCTGAATGACTCACAAAATTGCATCTTCCCCAAGGTGCTTTCTAGCCACTGACACCAGGTGATGAAGATAAGCTTTGTCGTCCCCATATGATCCAAATTCGTTTTCAATCTGTCAGAAAAAAAATACTATTTTACTGTAACTTTCCAAGAATACCATCTCATGTATCAAAGATTTTGAATCTAATTTGACAACTTCGAACCATAACTAAGAAACCTCTAAGATGATATAAAGATCAAAGTAATGCTATCTGTTAAGCATCATGGAGAAAGGCCAAGCCGAAAATTAAAGATCCACATACCTGAACCATTATAACAGGACCTCCACTTCCATAAAGAAGGGGAGCTACCTTTGGAAGCAGGATTCCCCACCATGTATCAACCTTAAAGTTCACATTGAGTCCCGTATCAAAACAAAGAAGAATTATCAGACATTTGCACCAAGAGAAATGATCAGAGATATGGTGCACAAAGATTCTTTTGATGAGAAATAAGTTTACTGAAATGTGCCACAGGGTTACAACGCCGGAACAAAAACAAAGAAACAAATCGGAAACTAAGAATAAAACCATAAGAGGATAGAATCTAGTAAAAAGTAGCAATTACCATTACTTGTTATTTCATTATTTGCTAATTTGGCAAGTACTTGAATATCAAACTGGAATCACCAGAATTCAGAAGACAGTACCCTTTAATGAAAACTTGCATTCACTAGACTAGACCGATTTTGGATGCATTCTAAATAGTACAAAAAAGATAATCCAAAAGGAAAACATACCAACCGAAGGAAAATGGGATCTGATGATCGTAGTCTGGGAGCTGGATTGATGGAAAGTAACCAAGGAGGGAAACCTCCCAAATCCCACTCTGCAATATAAGCACAAAATTTATTATCACCAGTTTGGTTCTATCATCACTAACACCAAAGTTAATGGCAACTAAATGATTAACAAATGCAAAAACAACAGGGACTGAAATATCCGAATAATTTTCAGACATTCAAGCCTGGCAGTAGAACAGTTAGAGCTATGAATTAAAAGACCAATTAAAGGATTCCGTTTAGGTTCAATACGAGAAACACTCCAGTAACAAGATGCATAGTAGGGTAACACAGGGGCAGAGGGCATGTCTATATTTAACCTAAAGAAACTCAGCAATTTCAAAATCCGCTTAACAACAGACAGATATCCTAGATCTGACACAGTCAGTCACTACTGACCTGCACATATATATGGTCCAGGTCGAAGCATTACAAGAATACCCAGCTTCTGGGAAAGTTTGAGAAATGCAACCAAATCTGCAATGCCATCAAAATCAAAAATACCAGCTCTTGGTTCATGTAGGTTCCAGGGAACATAAGTTTGAATCGTATTTAATCCCAATGCCTTTGCTCTCAACAACCTATCTTCCCAGTACTGCATTAATAAAATATAATGTCCCAGATCACCACACCAATAGAGGAAAGCCTTTACTAAACATAAATATATGCAATGGCCTATGATCGAGATACTTTTTCAACTTTATGTGCATTTAATGCTTCAATTAAGTAGTGCATCCGTGGAATATGATCCACGACTAGGTTCACCTAGAATTTTTTCTGAAGTTGTCTTCGACTCATGGACTTTTTAATCCATGTTCCATTGTTTAGCTCATGTAATACAATGTATATGCCTGCATATTTCACCTTGTAGTACTGTAACTTAGTGATTTTAAGGAGGAAAACAACACAGATTTTATTTATCTCATTGCTTCCCACTACAGTTTTCTCTCTCAAATGAAAATTTTCAGAAAAAATCTCTAGAGATTTCACAACTTGTTCATAAATGATTTACTAGGATTCATTGGCAAGCAGATATTTCCTTGCAGTATAAGATCAAATAACATATGCGGACATAATTAAGATTAATACCTCAGGAAGAACCCGGAAATAATGCAAGTCACCCCCAATGATCTGGAAAGGCTGACCATCTTTCCAGAACTTGTCCTCTGAAATTTCAAACTTTCTGGCATGATCCTGATTCTGAAAAAGAATCAACCAAAGTCCTCAGTCCAATCACTAGATGATCAACTGTCACCCGGAAATTTTTTATTTTTTATTTTTTTGCTAAACATACAACCAGGAGATTCTTACTATCATCCCTCTATTGGGTAGCTGAAACACAGTTCAAAAAGTAAAATCTCAATCTCAAAAGTCGTATTTATAGTTTCTAAACTTCAAGTGGAAAAAATTCAACCCAATTGGGCAAACATGTGCTTGGATTGTCAATCGGTTCAAACTTCAAATGCACTTCCCTTTTAACCCAAAAATCAAACAGACGCAGAAACCAAAACCCAAAATCTATTTCGACTCAATTTTCCAACTTTCATAAAATACCAGAAAAATTTGAAAAGACTTACCCTTTTGGTGCTGGGATGGTGCTGCAGTTGTTGGTGGGGAGAGTGGGAAGAGAGAGGAGGTAGAAGAGCAAAGACAGGGACAAAGATGCCAAAGGCTATTAGAGAGAGAAAGATGAGGAAAAACCAGGTGAGTGTCATGCTTCTCCTCCTCACCATTGTTGACAATTTGGAGCTTGGCGCTGAGCTATGATTCTTCTTCTTATACCTCAACCGGGTCTTGCTTTCCACATGTTTCACTTAACCGTCAAGCAACAGTCAACTTACCTTAACCGCTAATGCTCCAAACTATCAGTAATTCCCTGTGAACTCTTTTATGGGAATTATAACAAAATATTTCTGGTATTGTTCATTTTCAACGAAAATTTACATTTTTATATTTTTCTGTTACTATACACTACACTTTTATTTGTCATTTTTCATTAAAAAAAAAAGTTTAAAATTTTTCGTTAGTTTTCCTTTCTTTTATTAGACAAAAGAAAAGCCTTATTCTTTTTTTATTGTGAATCTTTTATGTTTGCTGTGAAATGTCGTTTACTTGACATTTCAACTAATCTTTTTGTCCTTTGGAATTTTGATGCAAATGATACTTTGTCACATCCCGGCCCGGGGTCCACCACATTTCGGGCCCGCTCCACCACCATAGCACGATATTGTTCGCTTTGGGTCCCGACTACGCCCTCACAGTTTTGTTTCTGGGAACTCACACGAGAATTTCCCAGTGGGTCACCCATCCTGGGATTGCTCTCGGGCGAACTCGCTTAACTTCGTTCCTACGGAACCCGAAGCCAGTGAGCTCCCAAAATGCCTCGTGCTAGGTAGGGATGAGAATATACATATTCCCGGCCTGGGCCCCCACCACATCCTGGGCTCGACTCCGCCGTAGCACGATATTGTCCGCTTTGGGCCCCGGCCACGCCCTCACGGTTTTGTTTCTGGGAACTCAGACGAGAACTTCCCAGTGGGTCACCCATCATGGGAGTGCTCTCGCGCGCTACTCGCTTAACTTCAGAGTTCCAACGAAACCCGAAGCCAGTGAGCTCCCAAAATGCCTCGCGCTAGGTAAGGATGAGAATATACATATAAGGATCACTCCCCTGGACGATATGGGATCTCACATACTTTATATCATGAAATAATGCCATTTATAATTATATGGGTTCGATTTGTGTTCCAAGTTGATCGATCCTACACCTTAGCCCTAAAATAACCACTATAAAATAGAGGTCATAAGGCAAATGTTAGAGCATTTTATTCCGTCTCATTAGCTCAAAATCATCACACCAATCTCTATCTATATGTTTGGTTTATCACAATGGAAGAAGAAACCTGTGGAGAAACTCCACGTAATCAATTCACCGCCCTCTGTTTTAGGTGTGTACACGACAGCACTTAATGTGTGTGTTCTTATTCGTGGGATTGCTGAAGACACTTGTAATCTTGAGACAACAATCCAAATTCGAAGAATTCCGCTAAATATAATCCCATCTTATATTGAGTCATATTTACCGCGGATGCAAATTTTTTTCTTCTTGTTCTTGGACAAAATTGTTCCTACAAAACAAATAACACCTTAGATCAAGGCCAAGAGTCTTATGCGCCCACGATGAATGGAGAGAGGGACTTTGGCCGAAGCACCTCCGATGCCAAAGTTAGAATTTTGCGGGAAAGATGTTTGGAGAATTTATAAAATTTAACAAGAGAATTCAACTTAGGTTTTTGGAAAAAAAATGGGTGATATTTATAGGGGTGTCGGCGGGCCCTTTGGGAGTAATGGGAACGGGCCATTTGGGTGGTTTTTTGGGTGTGATTCACAATTTATTAGCTAATTAATAAATTAATTGGGTAATAAATCAATTAATTAGCTAATTAATATAATTTGAAATGAAACAAATAACACCTTAGATCAAGGCCAAGAGTCTCCCCACGATGAATGGGGAGAGGGACTTTGGCCGAAACACCTCCGATGCCAAAGTTAGAATTTTGAGGGAAAGATGTTTGGAGAATTTATAGAATTTAACAAGAGAATTCAACTTAGGTTTTTGGAAAAAAATGGGTGATAATTATAGGGGTGTCGGCGGGCCCTTTGGGAGTAATGGGAACGGGCCATTTGAGTTGTTTTTTGGGTGTGATTCACAATTTATTAGCAATTAATAAATTAATTGGGTAATAAATCAATTAATTAGCTAATTAATATAATTTGAAATGAATGATTTGGGGGTTATCTTGTGGAGAAGATTTGATGAGGATGGATGAAATAGATTTTGAATAATTACTTATTTTGAGCACTTTTGAACTTGATTGAGTCATGATTGTCCACTGCTCACACGTAGGAGTTCTGGTATCTCTCGAGGGTAATTTTGTCTTTTTTACCCTAGAATCCACGTGTCGCCTTTATATTTTTCTCGATTATTTTTTGCTCCACATTTTATAGGCATGAATTTCCAACGTTGGAGAACAATGACACTTCAAGCTTTCCATTTTGTAAGTCTCTACATTTGGATGAAGGTGTTCAATCCCGTATCCTTAAAAAGCTCCTAAGTTCTGGGTTTGATGATGATAACGTTTGCGATGTACTAATGGTGGACAATAACAACTTTTCACTTTTTGTCTTCCAATGGCAATAAATTTTAACTACAGACTAGTGTGATTCATTTATAAGTAGGAGGTCGAAATTTTGACTTTCGTGAATGATAAATTAGACGTCAATTTATTATGTTGACTCATTATGTGACTTACCCAAATTCTTCACCTTTTGAGGGCTAGCTTAGGATTGCTGTGTTTTTTCTAAACTGCTCATATTATGTTGTGAGAATAAACAGTTGTAAAAAAGAGTAGGTAAGTGTTTTGTAAACTATAGTGCTAAAAGTTCTTTTAGTAAAATATTAAAAGACGTCATAAGGATTATCAATAAGAAAGTTTCATTAATTGGTACTGTTCACCCGCTTCCTATAAAAAACACTTTTTTAATAAACATGGGCAGAGCTGCTTCTACTTTTTACTGCTTTACATCTATGATTTTGAAAAAAAATACATATTTTCTTTCATTACCAAACACAAGTTTAGCCCCAAGTTTTTTTTTTTTTTTAAAAAAATTTGCTTTTAAAAAAATTTAAGCAACCCCAGACCAGCCCTAAGTCTTGTCTCACTGAGACATATAGTTAGGGATGGCAACGGGGTCGGGGATACCACCTCCATTGTCACACCTCAATCCCCAAATATGTCCAGGATCGACATGTGATGTCACCAAGTAATTGTACGTATCTCTTGTCTCGCCTCTAGGACATGATCAAAACACAATCAATTCTACCAAGCAGTAACTTTTCTTTTATTTCATGGTTGCATCTAACCTTTGTGTTAGTCTGCATGCGTACCTAAAATGGGATCAAGCCATTCGTAGTTCACCCTTCATTTAAGCTCTAAAATTCTCAAGGCATTAACGGGAAGAACATAGAGTTTCAAAGTCACATAAGGGAACCAATTGAGCAGTCTCGCAAGAATTTAGTCTACATAACAAAATCATATGTGAAAATAGCCTATATCACAATATTTTCCTATACAATCTACAATCAACCAAAGAGGCACAATATTAAGTTTTAACTACGTTAATCAATCCAACAAAATCACATATCATTTCACAAAATTTAGTAAATGAATTCTCCATAATTCCCTACCTGGATTCCAAGCAATAACTAACTGTTTGACTCGGGTTTTTAAACAAATCTTCAAACCCGCCCTATACCGGTTTATTGTTCTTGATAACCGCTTCATTATTGTCGGGTATCGATGGATACCCAAACCTATGGGGATTTTTGTCATCCCTACTTATAATTGACTCATCTGTCATAATACTACGGTATAATGGTATTCTTTATAAGTAAGAGACCTTATGTCTTACTTTTGTGAATGAAGGTTCGATACTAAATTATTATGGCCTACACATTGAGTGGTTTAGCCCAAATTCCCGCCATAGTTGACCCATCTATTTTTAACCCAAATGAGTTGGCCAGTCAAGTTGAGGCAAGTCTAAAAGCATGGGCCGAAAAGAACTCAAGCGCATGGGCTAAGCCTGTTTCTTATGACTTGTAAATGATCACCTCTTTACACAGGTTTTGGGATCAGTCGACATTTGTTCTTCCAATTTTGGGGCTCACTTCATATCAAATATAAACCCTCGCATGTTGCTTCAGGTTTTATGCTGGAGCTAGAAAAACTGGACAAACTATACGAGTAATGTTAGAGAGACTGCATAATTATATTGTATTAGTGTGTCATCTAATGTGAGAGTGATGTATACAATCAAGATTTAATGAAATAAATTCATTAAGTGACATGACATGTATACATTACTTGCCGTATCAAATGGTAGACAACTGTGGTACGGAAATGTGAGTCTCCTAGTATTTTCTAGAAATTATATAGCTTCTAGTTAAAGGCCACTCCTTCTGGCTTCTGCCCCTCCAAAGGAAGCAAGACAACACCCCAACCCCAACCAAAGGCATTGAAATCTACCAATGCTTGGGCTTGAGTAGTCTTTGGCCCATCTTTTGTCCATCCATTTTTCCGCACCAACTGTAAACATTCATATACTCAATTATTCGTTTGAAGATATTTCATTCGAGAACGTCCACAAGAAATCAAATTTCAGTACTTATGCTATTACTAAATTGCTTGGTCAGTTAGATTTTGCTCATATATGGATGCAGTGTTTTCCAAATTTAGACCTACTCTTCACGTGACCTTTCTGAAGGAAGATCTCCCTCGCGATTTTGTGTTGTAATTGAGTCTGTTCTTATTTATTTATTTAATAACAATAGCATTAGTCTGCAGATAGTGATGATATGGAAAATATAGCAATCTAACAAAAACTTCGTTTGGAGGTCACTCATAGCAAGGGGGTTTTGTCAACGATTGCAAGATCATCAACGGGTGGTGCGGTCTTTCCTTCTTGGGGTCATTGCAATGGTTTGAGAGATTCACAATCATGGTCTCTTGTCGTTGTAAAGTCTTCACGTAATGATATGGTGTTTACCTTGTGTATCTTGACAGTTTTAGGTCCAGCTCATAGGGTTTAGGCCTTGTGAGCTTATCTTTCTTGTTGGTGGTGTGGGTCTTCCATGGTTGAGGAATCGTACCTCTGAAGAGTTTATTTTGTATTGTGACGCTTTTTTTTTATTTTTGGTTGTGGTTTCGTTGTTTGTTTGCCTGGCAAAGGACGATGAAGGAATCTTCGTAATGTCTCATAACAGGGTTTATTTGCCAAAGCGCGTTGTCTTTGGTAAATTCATTATTAGAAAGTGATGCAATTAAGGTTTTTGCCTCATGGTTGTTATCTTTCCGTTTGGTTAGATGTATGTGGGCAAAGTTTTATTTATCTTTCTATTGCGTTTGTAATTATGAAATTGTATTCCTAATCCAAAGATGTTCCTCGTTTTATTTGATTATGAAATTTTTATTACTTTAAAAAATTAATGATATGAGAAAAGTGGCTCCTTCAACTTCAGTATTATTACAGCTCAAAATACATAAACATACGTAGCCAATTGATTATATCATTACAACTCTAGGAAGAAAATGAAAAGAAATATGTAAGAAATTACTAGCTATGGTGACGTAGGTAATATGGTGGGATGAATTAAAGATCATTGAAAGACGCAAATCGAGCATCAAGAATAAAGCTTTGCATATTTGGGTTGTTCGGTCTGGGGCCATGACCCGTAATTTTAAAAAGAATAGCGACGCGCATCAAACACAATGTTTTAATGTACATGTGGTGTATATGTTTTTCAACCAACTCTTCATGTACAGTATTTTATTAAGGTTTTAAGTTTTAAGGATATTTTCAGAATTTTGTTAATTAGAACTTGGTGAAGAGGCTTTATAAATAGAACTCCTAAAACTCTTAGAACATATGTTTAGTGTTGAGTTTGTTATCTTATTAATTATCATCTAATAAAACTTTGAGGAGCGATTCTCATACCGTTGAATATCCTTCTCTGTCAGCTTCGTCATATGGGATTTTCACATCAATAATATATGCTTCATTACCAAGATAACTAACCATTTTTGCACTTCAATATATCACCACTTGAGGGTCAGTTTAAACCTCCACAAAAAATGAAGAAATTAATAGATGTAAGTTAAATAACGAAAAGAAGATATGATGTCCTTTTTTCCTTGTAGATAGCTAGGGTTTAGATTTTTTCTTCAACCTACTGAGTTCTGAGTAAACTCTTCATGCACTAACATTTTTTTAAATATAAATTACGGTAGAATATTGATTGTACTAAAAAAAAAGTTGAACTAAGCATTCATTGTATTGTCATTTATATTTTCATTAGACCTGTCGTTATTGCTAAATAAGTAAAAGAGAAATATCCATCATTACATGTGCAACAAATTCAGACCAGTTTCTAACCATAATTCAACAAAATGATTGTTCATGAGAAGATTGAGTAGTAGCTGGCTAGCCTGCTCTTTACTTTTTGAAAAGAGAATATAAGAGAGATGAGGATCTCTCTCTCTCTCTCTCTCTCTCTCTCTCTCTCTCTCTCTCTCTCTCTCTCTCTCTCTCTCTTTCTCTCTCTCCCTCTCCCTCTCCCTCTCCATGCATCCATGTGTGTACTGTGCATGTTAAAGAAAGCAAGCGACCCAGAAAAGCATAGAGAGAAAGATGATAAGTCAAAGAAAAAAGGTGAAATTATTAACACAGGAAGCAAAACATCTTTACAACGACAAGTCAACTGGTTTTTCGCCATGCCAACAATAAAAATACGTAAACAAAAAACAAAACAAGTTAACCCATTTGCCATTCCATACATATATGTATATGATTATGATCCTAAAAGAGACACAAGAGACACACACTTGAGATATAGGAAAAATTAGGTTCCATTCCTATTTTTTCTATTCCATTGATTAAAACCTTTTTTTTTTTCAATTTTTAATCAAGGTCCTTAGATTTTAATAAACGTGTTAATTATTTATAATAAAATATTTTTTATTTCTAAATATATTCATTTAGTGTTAGAAACGCTACATTTGGTATATTTATATTTAGGGAACTTTAATGAAAAGCTCTTGGTACTGTTCACTTTTAACGAAAAACCACATTTTTACCTTTACCTTTAAAAATGGTTTTTCGTTAAAATGAAAGTTTTTTTGGACTTTTCATTAGTTTTCCTTTATATTTATGGTTAAATTTTTTATCATATATTTTTATTTTTAGTTCGTACCCATTTTTAATTTGCAACTTTTTTTTTTTAATTTGTACTAATTTTCTCTTCAGTTATAATTTGTATCCATATATTAATTCATTTTTGTGCCCATATTTTTTAAACTTTTATTTGTATTTGTACCCATATTTTTAAGTCTATTTGTACCCATTTTTAATTTGCTAAATGTCTCATGCTAATTATACGTATTTATTTTATGTTTTAAAATATATAATAGTTATTTTTTAAAAAAAATATGTTAATAATTATGTGGGTACATTATTTTTTTTGCTACAATTTTTGTGAAGAACAATATTACTCTAAAATTGATTTTTAAGTACTTATTATATTTTAAAAATATTATTTGAATTTGTTTAAATTTCATAATTGGTTGGACATTAAATGCATAAATGCATGAGTTAAATCTCTTAAATGAGGCTAAGGACCTCGATCAAAATATTTAAACAAACAAGGTTTCAGTATAACAATTATGTTGATTAGGGACCGGAACCAAAATGACCCTTTGATATATATATTTTTAATATCTTTTTGTAGCGTTCATTTCAATGTATTTTAATGATCCGAAACCTTTACATTTTAGTACATCATTCATAGATCAGCTTTATAAAGATTGGACAAATCCAAAAGTATTATTAAGACTTCATTTGTAGTGGGGAAAATAGACGAATTTAATCGATTTTTTGTAGAAATAATCTTTGAGGAAAAACCTAAAGGATAGATTGTTCATATAAATCTATATATCCACATCGGATTTAGTCGATTTTTCAAAAAATGGGGACTAGTTGTGGGACCAATTCCACATCGAACTTCAATGATCCGAACAGTCTATTTTGTAAGCCTCGATTTATAGATCATCTATGTAATAATTCAATTCAATCCGAGACTATTTGCCCAATTAATTGTCACGATAAAATTTCAATGTTTCTTAATACATAATGTTCGCCAATTTCTAACTCAATCAGATGCCTCAAATATTTCCGATTTGGCTAATATTTTGCAAGGATGATCTATGATTTGCAACTTGAAAAATAGGCGGTTCGAATTGTTGAAGTTCGATGTGTTGTGGACTCCACAACTTATCCCCATTTATTAAATAAATAAATAAATAAATCCCTTCCATTAAAACCATCTCCAATCCTTAGGTTAAACCCTAAAGTTTTTAACCTAGAAACGGTTTTACTGATCCAACCCTTTTAGGTTAAATTTTTAGCCCAGGATTATTAAAAAATAAATTTAGGATAATTTTTTTTCTTAAAGTAACTTTGAAAAAAGATTATGTAGACTATTCTAATTTAATTTTGTATATGAACATTTTAACTAAAAATATTTAGATTCCGATAAATATTGAAAAATCACTAAATCGACAGCATGAAACTCGTAGGATACTATGAAAGAATATGAAACACATGAAAGAATTTTTTAAATTATTTTAGTCATTGGATTTAAATTTGGACCGTTAGATCTTTCTTTTACTATTGGATTTGATCAAATTAGATCTTAGCAGTTAGATTCAATGAATTTATAAATATAAACCTAAAAAAATACATATATATGGTGGACATGCCCAATGACTAAGGGGAATTCTTGTTTAAATTTGTCTCAAAAATAAATTTGAAGTTAAAACTCATATTTAGCTCAAGAGTTGGAGCAAGTTTGAATAAGTTAAAATTCATAGTCTGCTGCAGCTTTGATAGATGCCACCACATCTTTTTTTTTTTTTTATGTTTTTTTTTTTTTCTAGCTATGCTGAATCAAAAAGCACGCACCAAAGCATCCAAATTATATATACACACTAGCTGCCTAGCTGGGGCGCCAGTGAGGGCAGCTTTCAACCAAAAAACAAAAAAGCTTAAGCTATAGGCAACAGCCTTGGGCATGAGACCGAGGCCCACCTTCCTTACCTATTTAGTGAAATAACAAACATTCTCTACTGCATTTCTCATGCTCACCGCAATCATGAAAATGGAATTAATGTTCGTGTATGTGTCCTCTCTCTCCCTCTCTCCCTCCCTACCAATTTTTATAAAATATACATTTTGAAGTCCTGCATGACGAGGTTAAAGAGAAAGTTAGAGAATAAATGGATCACATAACAAATCTTTCTTTAAGTTTTTGAAATACTAGAAATTTGATAGAAACTGTAAGATCCCACATCGTCCAGGGGTGTGGATCCTGTAAGCCTTATATGTATATTCCCACCTCCAAATAGTACGAGGCCTTTTGGGAGCTCACTGGCTTCGGGTTCTATGGGAACTCCGAAGTTAAGCGAGTAGCGCGCGAGAGCACTCCCATGATGGGTGACCCACTGGAAAGTTCTCGTGTGAGTTCCTAGAAACAAAACCTTGAGGGCGTAGTCAGGGCCCAAAGCGGACAATATTGTGTTACGATGGTGGAGCGAGCCCGGGATGTGGTGGACCCCGGGTCAGGATGTGACAATTTGGTATCAGAGCCAATCCCTGGCCTGAAGTGTGCCGACGAGGACGTTGAGCCCCTAAGGGCGGTGGATTGTAAGATCCCACATTGCCCAGGGGTGTGGACCTTGTAAGCTTTATATGTATATTCCCACCTCCAAATAGTACGAGGCTTTTTGGGAGCTCACTGGCTTCGGGTTCTATGGGAACTCCGAAGTTAAGCGAGTAGCGCGCGAGAGCACTCCCATGATGGGTGACCCACTGGGAAGTTCTCGTGTGAGTTCCCAGAAACAAAACCGTGAGGGCGTAGTCGGGGCCCAAAGCGGACAATATCGTGCTACGGTGGTGGAGCGAGCCCGGGATGTGGTGGACCCCGGGTCGGGATGTGACAACGGGGACATCCGATAAAATTGGAACGATACAGAGAAGATTAGCATGGCCCCTGCGCAAGGATGACACGCATAAATCGAGAATGGGCCAGAGCATTCCCTGGATGGGTGACTCACTGGGAAGTTTTCGTGTGAGTTCCCAGAAACAAAACCGTGAGGGCGTAGTCGGGGCCCAAAGCGGACAATATCGTGCTACGGTGGTGGAGCGAGCCCGGGATGTGGTGGACCCCGGGTCGGGATGTGACAAAAACTCCTTTTTTTAATAATAAGATGAATAAGATAAATAAATACAACTCTAAAATTTCTTTAAATAATCTTAAAAAAATTTAGTTTCGGAAAAAAAAAAAGCCAAAGCGGAAAATTACGAAAATTTCAAAATCAACTTTAAACCTTAAAAGTGATTATTACCCTACTAAACATTATTTAAATGATAAAATTCATCTTATGCTATATAGTTGTGTTGGACTCATCTAATCGTTTCTTTTCCAGAACGGTTTCTTAAATGGAAACAGACACCAAAAATTTAAAAATGATCTATTCATTGTAGAATCACTGCTCACACCAAAATTTCTTTTCTAATAAGCTCTTATATTCCTATGCTAGTCACTTTTTCGAAGTGTCAAATCTGAAATAATAAAATGACACATTTTATTGTATCCCTAAACCCTAAATCATGTTGACGAGACGAGTCTAACTCTGGGTTCGTAGGGGATGGCTTAATATTTATGGTTCATGGACTTAAGAATGTTATAACCATAACTAGATATACATATTATGAGTCCGAACTATAATTTTACGTAATTATATAATAGTCGTACTGAAAAACTTGTCTCATTGCACCTCATTGCCATGTTGATGCTAACCATGCCTAGATAAGTGGGAATTGGGAGGAATTTTTCGTTAATCTAAATATGTTTACTTTTTGAAAACTAATGAATGGACAAGTACCAATTAGACCACTCTCAAAGTAGGCTCAGACACATCTATACATGCAAAACACTATCTACAACATTGACCTAAACAATTTGCAACGATCTTTAGGGATGAGAATCTCTAAGGTTTACCCCTTTTGATTTTATAAAAATCTACTTTATCTGATGATAGGCTAATCATATCTTAATTGATTACTCAACTCAACACATAAAATATTAATTCTCTCTCTCTCTCTCTTTTCTTGGGGTCGCACGTGGACACCCACAAAGGAACACCAGTAAGATTCATATGAGTTCTTCGCTGCATGAACCTTGAGCCTCTGGGGAAGTTGTATCAGGAGGCAATCAATCGTGGCTGGTTTGTTAACAAGCCACTTAAAAAGAAGCACTAACTTATCATGCACATATAAATATATACCACAAACCAAAAAAGGGAAATATTTCTTTGAATTATTATCTTAATAATGGCCATACATAATTAAGGCTTGCATTGAAAATATTTTCCTTGATTGATATGTGCTTACGTACAAAGATTATTGAGGTTAATTAATATAAGCACTGATCATAAGTTCTAATTATTTACTGGCTGTTGCTATCTAACACAATACAATATCATCTGGCAATAAAAATCATGAAGGTAAAGTCTGCAGGCTACACTTGTATGGAATTATATTCCTTGCCTGCAGGTCACATCAATTTTTCAATTTCTTTCCACTTTTTGACGAAATATTCTCTCAATTATACTATGTAGAAAGGAAAAAAAAAACCATATGAATTGATCCCACTAATGTAACTGCTGAACTTTAAATCATAACACTCAAAGTATCTTAGCGAGTCCTGTCAATCGTTTACATTTCTTACTTGTCATGTTAAGAAAAAAAATCAAATATCACTTTTCTTATAAAACGAAGAAGTAAATGTGATTTTCTACGTTAGGACAAAAATATGATCATTTTTGTGTGTAGTTTGCTAATTTGTAATTATTATTTTTTTTTAAATTTATGCATATCCAAAAACCAATTCTCAACTTCTCTAATTTTCTCCAGAGACCATTCGTTGGTTTACTCCTTCCTAAGATTTTGTTAAATATGAAACTTTGATGGATCTGTTCTAAATGAGTCGGCTGTTGCAAGTTTCATTATTCGTTTTCAGATGGGTTCTCCCATAATTGCTAGAACTAAACCTCTTGGTTCTACAAATTAATGTGCTTTTAACCCGCTGCATCGCTCCGTCTAGGCCTTCCTCAAGAAGTTAGGGCTGGTCACTGGAAAATTGTAGTGGAATGAGACTCAAAGATTTTGATTGATTGTGTGAATGGTGTTTACTCAATTCCTTGGAAAATTGTAGTGGAATGGGGACATCCATAAACTTTCCCATAATTTTGAGTGTATTAGCTTTGTTTATGTTTATCGGGATGCCAACTTTTTGGCTTATAAATTTGCTGTTATAGGGCACTCTATTTTTTCCTCAGATTGTATTGTAAGGAATGCCCTACACTTCGATAATTGTTGTACTGGTTGCCAAAGGGATTTTTGTGTTTAATTTAAGGTCGCACTTAAAAAAAAAAAAAAAAAATTCTCCCACACTAGGTACTATATATTCAGAAATGTGTGTGTGTGTGTATATATATAAATGAATGAATAAATATTTTAGACATCATGCAAGTGAAAATTACTATTTGATGAAGATAAACTATAAAATTAAAGAAGAAATAATTTGTATATTTAGCCAGAGAAATGCTAAAGAAACTCTCTCTTGAGATTCTCTGACACCTTACGTTTTAACGTCAATTTACATGCTAATATTATAAAAATTATGCTAAAAACATAATGGGTACCACGTATACGGAGAGCCCACTTTATAGCATTTCTCATTTAGCAGAGAGTGATGTTCCCTCGGGATTGAATCCCACTTGCATTGCACCCACAACAGGTGTCAAACAGCATCTCTTTTGTGTGTTGATATGAGCAGCACAGCAGCAGCAATATCTAAACCAAACGAAAGCTAAGTTGCTCAGGTTTTACATGTTACATGTACAAACCCTTTCTGCCTCTCACATTTTACGAATCTTTCTGTATTGGAGAATCCAATGCTTTTTTGTACCCATAATCCGTATATCCCCCTCCCCTACCTTTTCCTAACATGCATATATTCGCATATTCAAAGTCTCCTACTTTAATTAAAATAATTAGATGCATCGTTAGAGAGAGAACTAAGACGTACGGGAGGTGCCGACCATATCATCTGTAATTAAGGCACATCTCACAAGATATAGAATTCCTTAACTGAATTTTGGTCAGACACTACACTGATCTCACTTGTTGTGAGAGCTCACATACTCAAGCAGCCTTACCAAAGCTTTTTTTCTTTCTCTCTTCCTGATTACTCAGAAGTGCTCTTGTGGGTTAACATGCATTGAGGAATATGGATTAAGCTAATCAACATATAATTTGTACAACTTTGAACCATTAATTAATTAATATACACTTAAGTATATGATCCAATGATTAAGACAAATAATTCCTACTTTTTACAAATTTTGAAGTGACAAATTGGACCACCATGATTTTGGGGTTAGTGACTAGTATAGTTTATTATTTTGCCTTTAGTGGTGAGTACCAACAAAATATAGGAGAGTGAAATTTAACATATAAGAAAAGTATACATACCTACTCAATCTCTGCATGGTACTCTTGTTTAGCAAAGTAAATAGCTAGTTTAGTAACAAGAAAGTGACTCGATGCACTAATTTCAAGTCTAACTGACACTAATTTGTAGTCAAACCAACTTTTTATTCAACATCTTATTTTTAATATTTGTGGAACCCATATAAGATTAGCTGATTAAGACTAATTTAAGAAAGTTAATAAGGAAAAAGGGTTAGCTTCCATCGCATGGATTAATTTTCCTAAACATTAACATAATTAACATTTGCATTTCATGAATTCTTGATAAGAGCAAGAATCATTTGTAAGTAAGAAGTTTTACATTCAGCAAAAGCGAATTTGAATCACATTATTGCTAGTGCCCATTGTGAGGCTTAGCCTACTCTCCTACTCCTTAGTGTAGATAATATTGTTTTGTTAAATAAAAAAAAAAACAAGACTATGTACGTATTCATAAATATCGTAATATGACTGGAAAGGCTAACAATATATACATAATTCAACGTGTAAATTGGGGTTAATCATGCACGCTAATGGTTGATTCGTTATGGATAAAAAAACTTGGTCCTTTGAGAATTAATACCCTAAGGGGGTGTTTGTTTCCCCTCACTAAAGTTCACTGGACTGGACTAGACTAAAGATTAGTCCAGTCCCATGTTTGTTTCCTGGCTGGACTAGTTTTAATGGGATTAGCCAAGACTCGCTTTCACTAACAACCTCACTAGCCGTTCTTAGTGTGTCCCCCAAAAACAATCGGACTAGCTAAGAACTTCTTCGTCCTGCTCGAATCACCTCCCCGACCTCGATTTCGACGGCACAAGCTTCAGGCGTGGCTTCATCTCTGACGACGAACTCGTCGACTTCTTCATCTTCAACGATGACCTTGTCGACTGGGTCATCTCTGCCATCTTCTTCTCCTTCGCTGCTTCGCTATTGCCATGGTTGTGGCTTTGAAGCTACTGATTTTGGCTTTGCCTTCGGCGTGCCTCCTCATCGACTGGGTCATCTCCGCCATGACTGCTTCGCAATCTCAATAAATCGATTTTTGTTATGGGTTTTATTTTTGGGTTTTTTTTCTTCTGGTTTCTGGGTTTTTTTTTCTTCTGGGATTTGCAGGTTTTATTGGTTACTGGAAGGCTTGCCTTTTTTTTTGGAATCTCTGAAGACTTGGTGAATGGTTAACCAACAAATTCTCTTAATTAAACAAGAAAAGTAAAAGATTGATGCATAATTTGATAGGGAGAAAATGATGGAGAAGAGAAACAAGGGCAAAGGAAGAAAGGGGAAACAAAATTTGCTTCGGTCCATTCATTACCAGACTTCACTGCCCTTTAATTATTAATTTTTGTTTAATTTTTAAGTCAAAAGTGAATTAAAAATGGCAAAAAAAATATGGTCTGTGACTTAATCCGACACTGCACCAAACGCTTCACTAAGCTAGTCCAACTTAGTCTAGTCTAAGCCAGTCCAGCTTAGTCCATGAAGCTAGTCTAGTTCGAGACAGTCCGGTGGAACAAAAGCACCCTAAAACCCTAACAAAAAACAATAAAATTTTCAGCAATAAATCCTTAAATTGTGCCTGACTTGAATGGATAAAGGATGTTCTTATTCAGATCAAATATAAGACATCAGCGTTTTGGATTTTTCTTTAATACGGCTTCAACACATTTTATAATTGAATAATGTATAAATATCGTTTAACAATTAGATGTGACGGATTGAACTTTTCTTCATAAGGTATATACTAGTAGATCATCAATGTATCCATACATTGTTGTAGGGTAGAAACCCTAAGAAATGATAGACTTAAAAATCGAGGGCCGAGATTCGAAAGTGATCATAAATCCCTTTTTTATCGATGGGAAGTAAACTTACTATTGTACAAACTAAGAGTATATTCTTAATTTGGCTTTAGACATGTTGATTATAGTAGTGCGATGCTCCTTCTGCCTCGGAATTAAATCCTCACTCCCGTAGTTTAGTTTAATTAATGTGGAATATCACTTATATATATATATAAAAAGGTAGTTTAATATGAAACATTATATTATTGTTTTGACAAAACCTAAACCCTATCATGTAGAAGCACATAATATGATGAATTACAATTAAAAAAAAAAAAAAAAAAACTGAAACATAGGCAATAGTTACGTACTTCGTAAAAAAAGCCACATGAGCCATCAAAATGTTGGCATTTCGTCAAGTTTGATCACGAGGCCTTTAATTCCCTTTGGGAAGAAGATCGAGTCTTGAGAGAGTAATTAACAAAAGAGAAAATTGACTATAATTAACAACTCAAAATTATATTTAAGTGAAAAACAAAAATAGATGTCTGGTCATGATCCGTATGTAAGAGCTTAGCTCAGCCAATAGCTAGCTAGCTTAACCTTGCCAAGGTTTTTGGTGGTCACGGGATGCAGTATTAGCAGCAGCAGCAGCATTAGCACTATTGACACAGTTTCCAATACCAGCAATATTCAGAATGTCACTGTGAGACAGTGCTCTCAGTCCCAAGAAATCTCGGGTCAAACCTTCACCGTTTGCACCGCCGTCGTCGCTACCACTTCTGTTGAAATGGGTCGAATTGTTCGAGTCTTTTTTTGCATTGTTCAAAATATTAGGGAGGGAGCCGAAAGCCTCCAGCTCAAAAGCAGCCCCTTCAAACCCAGTTCCGGAAGACAGAGAGTTCATCATATCATGGAGCAGAGAAGCTTGATGATGTTGGTTTTGATGGTGATGGTGAACACCTGAGACTGCAGGACCAGTTGTGCTATTAGTAGCATTGGCCCCTGCTGCTGCAAAAGCAGACACGTGACCACCGAACTCAGACATGTGACCCTGGCTGTGCTGCTGGACCCTCACCATGAGCTGTGGTGATGCAGAGGCTGCAGCAGCTGCTGCTGCTGTAGTAGTACTATGCTTGCTGCTCATGGTTGCACCCATCTGAGCTGCCTTCTGTAGCAATGCAGTTGCTGACATGTGAGGGGAAGGTGCAGGGTGGAAGGGTGGGAGTGTGGGGCCCAAGCTGCTAGGGCTAGGGTTAGGGTTTTGTGATGTGCCATTGTGGGAATCATGGAGGGATAAATCCTGGTGGTGGGTTGGGGAGAAGAGTGAGGAGGATGAGGAGAGGTCAATGGTACAGTTTGGTGGGCCCAACCAAGGTGGTAAATCTGGCCTTAGGGTTGTAAAACTCTGCTGCTCTTTTTTCAGTGAAAATCCATGGATGTCTTGATTAAATTGGTGCCCTAATTGCACTTGGTTAAGATTCATCTGTTGTTGTTGCTGTGAGATGAGAAGATGATGTTGGTTGTTTGCTGAGGTGATGGCTCTTGCACTCTCTTCTGCTAAAGCATCACAGAAGGCTCTGTGAGTGATGAAACTATCCCTCCTGTTGTGACGAAAATCCCCAAAAGCAGACAAAACACAAGCAAACAAAAGCAAAAAACCATGTTATAAAAGTGCTTTTGCATAAAAATACATTTTTTGCTGAGAGAAATATAGACTTCCTTCCCACACACTCTTTTGCTCTCATTTCTTTCTGTTTTGATTCATTTTTTTTTCTATTTCAGATATCCGGACAAGACTGTCCACATTAGGCCAGGTGCATTAAAATGTTTCAATCTTGGTTCACTCAATGAACCAAATAAAGAATGTAACTTGATTAGTACCCAAGTAACTTATTTGAATTAAATTTACAATTTTGAAATCTGGGTTTCTGAGAAATCATCTTTTCTGATGACCCATTAATTCATAGATGAAGATATGTGTCTGATTAGTTATTGCTCGGATTAATTACTAATTAAGAGAGTGTTCTTGCAATTTCTCATGAATGTAAATGCTTGGAAAAGTTGAGCAATTTGAGGGTAATTAATCAGTTTACCTCGAGAATAGGGTTCCACAGTCACATCTGTACTCCCTAGTGCCACAGGTTTTGGAATGAGCTTTCCAATCCGATTGAACCGCATACCTCTTTGAGCACTTGTCACATTTCCACTTCTTCTCACCGTGCTTTCTGCAAAAGTGCTTCTTGATCCCAGTCAGGTCCCCAAGAGCCCTTGAAGGGTCATGGTGGACACAGCTGGCTTCTGGGCACACATAAACCTTCTTCCTCACCTCCTTGCTTGTTCTTTGCTTGAGCTTCCATGGCAGGTTGTGCCCTCTTCTGTGAAGCTGCAGATTCTGGTCTCTCTGAAACCCTTTGTTGCAGATCTCACAGATGAACCTGTTTGTTGCCATGAGTGTCTTGGGGGACAAGGCTATCACTTCTGCATCTGGGTCTGATCCAAAAAATCAACCAAAACATCCGGAAATTAAAGAAAAGATAGAGATTAGGAGGTGATTAATATTAGGCTTTGATTATAATTTGTGATTAATTAATTAATTATACCTGGATTGCCTGGTAAATTTCTCTTCTTTTTGAGAGCGGGTTGAGCTTGCGGTGGTGTGGTAAAAAACTGCTGAGAAAAGTTGGTGCCAATTTCATTTTTGTTGCCAGATGAGACACTAGCAGCTTCCCCTGATGCTGAAGTTAGATTGGACATGTTCTCATCCACCAGCTGCTGTGAGTGTTGTTGTTGTTGGAAGAGCATCATTTTTTTGTTGGGTATCAAAATTCTTGGATTTCTAGAAAGCTTGCATCTCTAGGTCCCCCATATATATGTGTGTGTGTGTGTGTGTGTGTGTGTGTAAATATATATGGATCTTGATTTCTCTGATTGATGGTGGGGAGAGTCCAGGATCTGATTAAAAGACAACAAAACCAGGAAAACAACTAAGGGGGAGAGAGAGAGAGAGAGAGAAGGAAACCTAAGATGCACAAATGATGTTTGAAGTTGTAGTCTTTAAAACAAATAACACCCACTATGCACACACTCACACCTTGATTGTTTCTTACATATATTTGTTTGGCACCGACCCAAGAGACAATTTTTGTTTTTCTGAAGGTTGAGAGAGAGAGAGAGAGAGAGGAGAAGCTAAACCAGTTCCTGTATGTATAGGTAGGTAGCTACTTTTCTCTCCTTCAATATAGTTCAGTAGCCATATTCTTGAAAACACCAAGAAAATCCAAACTATGGCCACACGATTATATATGAACACAAAAGATAAAAACTGAGAGAGAGAGAGAGAGAGAGAGATGTGGATGATAAGAGAGATACCTCTGTAATCCTGAAGCCACAGTCCAAAACAACAAACTCACAAAAACCACAACCGAAGGGGAAGCCAACCCTACGGCCAAACCTCTGACGTCTACACTTTCTGTCTTTTCCTCTGTTCTCTTTTCACACAAACCCCAGAAAGAAATTAAAAATCTCTCCTCTCTCTCTCTCAATTCACTCACTTCTTTATTATTTGTATGCACAACGAAAAGCTTTTTTAAAAGTTTATATTTTTTTAGAACTAAAAACCCTTTAAACTAATCAACTACTATGCTCTCCAACCTTTCCCTTCTATCTCTTATAAATAAAGTAAGCAGGAGAAAAAGAAAGCATAAAAAGCAACCTTGTAAAAAGGAGTATCATTTGTATATTTATATATACATATATATGAGAGAGAGAGAGAGAGAGAGAGATTGATTTTGAAATGTATGTTTTACATCATGGGCAGTAGACCCTTTTATCCCAAACTTTCTACAATTACAGTGGTATGATTGAACCATTGATTAATTTGTATCAGGGAATGGCTTGAAAAGCTCTTTCAGTTTTTTATTTATTTATTTACTCTAATATTCTATTTATCACTTAAACTATTACTTACCAAGATAAAAGATGGTTGAATATATAGATGTCTGTCATTTTTGCATGGTTCGAAGAATAAAAAATATATAAGATCGATGCAGATTTGATCAGATTATGAATCTCCCCTCCAAGCTAAAGCTAATACACAGCTGCTATTGGCCGCCTGTTTTGCTTTATCTTAAGATGCACTACGCATACTCTCACAAGAGCCGTAAAACGATGGCTAGGCTACTAAACTAAAAAATTTCTCATGAATTAATTAATTCTCCAGAGGGGAAAAGGTTAAAAACTAATTGGACTAATTCAAGCAAAGAGCTTGGAAGAATGATCCTATAGCTATAGAAAGCTATAACTGTTGACTACAATGTCAAGAGAGAGCTAGAGAACAAGAGCATGCATGACCCTAATTAATGATATTAATTGACTTTTTATCATGTGCTAAGATGTGTTTATGTTGACTTGAACCAAAGTGTAGAAGGGATGATTTTCTTCTTCCTTTGTAATGGGAATGAATGATTTTATAGATATCAAGAAAAATATCACAAACATATATAACACCTTTTCTTTTAAATTTAGTAATGGGAGAAAGATGATCTAACACAAAAATTATATATATGAACATTGGATAGTAATGCTAGAACATCAACGAACTACATCATCTTATGATCCCATAACATGGTTAAATTTTGTGTAATTTTATGTCAATCTTCACATTTAGTCCTCCATTTAGTTTCTAATTGTCACTTCACATTGATCAACGCTTTTATCACTCGGGACCCGTGATAAGATGATGGATGAGATTGATATGGACAAGATGATGGATGAGATTGATATGGAGTGATGCAAAACTAAATAATGGGTTTTGCATATTTATGCAAATATGTAGGGAATTTTTTTCGAGTTTTATGGCGCGTTTACATATTTGTAATCAAAATTAATTTACAGAATTGAATTCTGACCTCATAATATTTCTTTGTTTACTGAATTTTGTAAAATCAAAATGTATGTGAAGTCCATATGAATTTAGGAATTGAACTCCTCATTTTGGAGAAATTGAACTCCTAGATGAGGGAGGGATTGAATTCCAGGACATGTGGAGAATCGGAATGAATTTCTTTTACCAATTATGTCTTCACTTGGTTTTGATTATTCCAACACTGCCCTTCGTTCCACAAAACTCTTAGAGCTACCGTTATTGAAAATTAATAGAAGATTAATAAATGTTTTCTTTTAATTTGATTACAAAATAATTTATTAACAAAAAAATTATAAAATAATTTATTTACCAAAAGAATTATAAAATAATTTGCCAACCATAAAAAGAGACTATAAATAATTTATTGAAATATATGGATAAAAATGAATAAAACTATCGAAGATTTATTATATGATAATAATTAATTAGTGTATAAAAAATAATTGAAAAACAAAATAATTTATTTAGAATAAGGACATTTTAGTAATCATATTGGTTTTTATTCCGATTAAATTTTTTTTAAAGGGGGACAACTGATGGCAAATCACGGTTATCCATCCCTTCCCGGAAAGGCCATGGGAAATATCACCCTACCCATGGCCACAATCAAACAAACTCACCAACTTAGAGCATTGATCGAACCAGGACCTCTCACATTTTTTTTTGTTTATTGAGGAGCGCAATCTGCGCCCTTACTATTGGGCCCCTTGCTGTGGTTTATTCCGATGCAGTTGAATTAGTAACAACTTATATAGAATTAGTACCATTCCTACTCCGATTCTAGAAAATTTTAGTAAACAGTTCAACAGGAATTTGATTCTGACACCTCCCTATTCCAACTCCTCCTCAATTCAATTCCTCTCATTCTGCTAAGGATTAGCAAACGTGCTATTAGTGTTTAGTTTGTTTTCAATATTAGTACACATAACATAAGTATGGTTGAGGTTGATGTGTGTTTTAGTCTGTCTGACATATAATGGAGATCAAAGAGAAACTACAATTGAACACAAACAACTTGCCACTATAGAAATCTACCAAAGAGATAAGAGTTTAGGGATAGGAAGAAGACCTCTTTACTAAACAAGTTCAGAAATAATTCTCATATTTCTGGATGATACATTCCATACACGAGCAAGGCTTTAAATAGTGTGGGCACCCTCCATGAATTGGTAACTCTTATTAATGATCATACATGAACCATATGACTTAAAATTATGTATGTACTTAATTAATACCAAACATGAACTTAAATGAAAATATGGAACTAAACTTTGAGTTAAATAAGAAGAATGCACCATGTGATAATTAGATGAGACCAAATTCGGTGTCACTCTCTGTGTTTTTTTGGGTGTATCGATCTATCGGTTTATGATGTTATGCGGTCAAATTTGTATCGATGGCTTGAGCAGGTGTGCTTTGGTGGCTCAAGCAGGACTTTTTCTATATGTTGGTTTGCGATTGATTCTATGTTGATCATTTCGACTTTGCAATTCAGATTCATTATGAAGGTGATGTTGAGACTGGTTATTAGAGAAAAGGTTTTGCACATATTATTGCAATCATTGCTCTTCATGTTGACATCTCTTGCAATTAGAATGAAATACTACCCAGCTTTTTATGTTTAAGCTTACACATTGTACGTAATCCTTATTTAAATATATTGCTTCTTTTTTTTTTATAAAAAAAAAAGAAATTAAAGAGAGAACATTTTGAATAGTTTATTATTATTAAAATTCTCAATAGTGCTAAGTCAATTATTTAAGAGATTCATTTCGTCCAAAGAATAAAGACATACCTAAGCACAAGAGAGGTATCTAACACCATCCACACTTGATATGGTGCCATTGACACCAACCAGTATTCCCATTGGAATAGGAGAACTTTGTTTCAATTATTGAAAGAAATGTCTTTAATTAATTACATATATCTTTGTCTGTATTCCGCTGAGGCTAAGATGGTGAAGGACACTTGTAGTGTTCACCAGATCAAACACAACTGAATTTTCCATCAAAATTTATAATCAGATAGTACAGACAATTTTGAAAGAAAAGTTGTAACCAAAATCAAATGACTACCATAAAAAGATATTTTGTAACCAAAAACGAATAGTTGAATATATAGTAGTTGGTAAATATACTCATTTATGTGTGTGTGTGTGTGTGTGTGTGTGTGTGTGTGTGTGTGTGTGTGTATTCATGTCTGTCTGTGCGTCTGTGCAGAATTTAAATAATGCAGATACATATGGAGCTACATCATCTCAATGTTTTAGTTCATGTTTTTCGATAAGCTTTGTGTAAAATAAGAGGTTTTAAAAAGTACTAGATATAAAAGAAATATTATCATTTTTGTCATTTTCTTGTTTTATTCCTCAATGATTTAGTTTTTGAAATGGGATCTGGCTCGACCAAAGTCTCAATATGCTCTCCCAGCTCATCTGTGTGATTATATTAATCCAAATGCACGTTTATATTAAAGAATGAAATTTAAAATTTATGAACGCCATGAAAAGTGTGAGAAAAGTTTCCATGCACACAAATGCATTTGGAACCATCTGACTTTATGTATGATGCAAACGTATGATGATGATGATGATGATATACATTGTATTCTCAGAGTACATGTACAAAGGAAGTTGGCCTAGATAAAGCACAGCCACATGCATGGTTTCTGCACGGGTGATTCTAGAAAAACACACAAAAACTAGTTACAAATATTTGAATTCGAAATATTTGGGTAGTGTCAAGTAAAATATTGTCAAATCACATGTCGTAATCTTAACACGCCATCTTCATATATGATGTTATTTTAGCTTAAAATGTGACAGTATATATTGTGTGATATGCAAGCACATGAACAATTGTGACACATGAGTTAACCTACTTTAATACTATGAAAAATGGAAGGGCTTAAACTCCCAAGGAACTATATTATAAAAACTACCAATGAACAACGCAAACACTACAAAGTGGAAAGGGATCCTCTCTGGATCCTTTCCTCTAATCCACAAAGTCCGGGGGATTCGGGCTGTTGAAATTTGATCCAATGGCTACACACAAGGACTCACTTTAAAAGTTATAATAACTTTAACCGTTGGATTAAATTTCAACGACCCATATCCCTGAACTTGGTGGATTAGGAGGAAAGGATCTTGAGGATCCCTTTCCCTACAAAGTTCCTCTACATCTAAAGCACTTCAAAGACACTAAGCAAAAGGATTTCAAAATGACACCTTATTTAAAAGTTATTTCAAACGTATATGTGGCACCAAAGTCATTTTCAAAGTCTCTCCACATTTTTTTTTTGTAGTTCATAGGCACTTCAAAACCACTCAATCAAACACATTCTTAATTCTCAGATGTGGAATTTACACTCTCAACAAAAGAAAAGAATCAATTTTTTAATGTAATAAGAATGAAGTTTGTATATCAACTATATATATATGTGTACGTATTTTGATGCTCATACTTCATAGTATTTTGAGAAATTTAATGTGTACTCGAACACATGTTGCGTGTTATAACATGGATTGATGACATAATTAATATGTTCAACTTCTAAAATTTCTTAAAATCAATACGGATGTAATAATTTTAGTTCAACAATAACACCTCAAATTAAAAAATCATAATACTTAATCTTGAGATTGAATAAACGTGTGAGCTAAAAGGTCAAACACCAGCAAATAAGCACTAACTAGAACCATACGAAATATCACATTCCATATGAGTTGGACATAATTAAATTTTATTGCAAATATTTATAATATCAAATTAAGGTCGGCAAGCCTATATGGACTTATAAATTTACTCAGTGGTAGGTAGGCGGGAGATCCAAATTTTGCTTTCTTACAAAGGCCTAGAATTGTACTCTGTTGTAAGTTGTTACCTTGAGCTAATTATAATTAGTAACCTTTAATCGTAGTAAAAGTGCAACAAGAGGTAAAATGTTGGGGCTAAAGAGGTATTTCGTGTTGTTTCGAAAGTTGCTATGGTAACTTCCTCCTCACACGCATTTCTTTTCTTTTCTTCCTTTTCTTCCTTTCTTTCTTCTACCATCCACCTAAACAATTAGCCTCGTTGCAAATTAACCTTTAGCACAATTAAATTAATGATTTTTTGTGCTGAAAACATGTATTTTATGGGATATATATTGAGCAAGGCCAGTCTTATTCCATCAGTTTTGTGACACTGCTTTTGTAGTTGTTGAGCACTATAATAAGTAGTCTCTTTGCTATTAAATTTAGGCTAACTAATTACACTTTAAAGTTTCAAGACTTGAAGTGATTTAAATTATATTTTTGACATTGCACTATAAAGTTTTTGAAATCATTCAGTTTTTGTTTTTATGCATGTTTGATTTTTTTCATTAACACAAGCATGAGATTTATCTTTGAGTTGATATAGAAGCCACACCTGCACCACATAAACCAAAACTAGTCATTATAGAGAGATTCAGCTTCTCCATATCAATGCTTCATATTCCAAAACAATAACCTATCACACAGAGTGAAACTAATGTGTGGCTTCTAAGCATCCTAAGAACGAGTCCTACATCTGCCACAATACAAAGGTGGTACGGTAAAATAGATGTAAGAAAATTAAAACGGTTTCAAAACCATAGCCCGTGACCTTTTTAAGAAATCACGCGTAAAACATAACTGAGTAGAGTGTCTTAGAAAGTGCGGTGACTCAGTCACTTGATTCTCATTTTTGTTACCGACTATTTAAACATGCATAGTTCTAAGGTAAATTTTTTATGTTTAGCTCTTATTAATATATTACCTTCTTTAGCTAGTCATTAATTTCACTTCTCTGGCTAGCTTTGAAATTATAGTTCCTTAGAAAGTTCTGTAAATCGGCCACTTGAGTTGGGAGTTTTACCGACTTCCTTAACATGCATGGTTCTGAGGTAAATTTTTCTCTGTTACAAAAGGAATTTCATATTATATGTTCAAACAATCTATATATAACTGCTTTCCAATCTGTATATTCGAACGTTTTTACTCTCCTCCATGAACATGATGTGACTGCTTATGTTGTATCACTTATACTCATCGATCACATGTGCGTGTGAGTGTATACACCCTGCATCTAGTACGAAATTGCACCATATGGCAAATCATGTAAAACACATCAAGCTATGGAGCAAGACAACTCTTTGACACTTTTGCCAAATGTTTTAAAGGTATGACTTGACAATTCATGTTTGTTTGCCATTTTTGTATACAGCAAAAACTTGCCCATGAGTTTCATATCCCCATATAATTCACAAGTAGAGGAGCTAATATTCGCTCAACCGGAGCCTAATAAAAAATCTCAAATGCTTTTTAAGGGATTTTCACAAATTACTATCTTTTACACCCTCTTTTTCATTATTTGTCATCAGATTAAATAATTCAAACAAAAAAACAATGAATATAACTAAGCAGAAGTGTGTAGAAAGAAAATAGGTGTTTATAATTTCACATAAATTATTTTGAGTGTATATGCACATCACTATACACTTATTGGATAAACAATTACGTTTTCTTAGTGCACATGCATTAAATCCTTACAACATTTGATGTACATCCTTAATTAATTACTTGCAGAAAGATGTAACACGAGTCTATATTTTTGTTTAGATTTGTTTTTGGGTCAAAATAAAGAGAGGGGGAGGGGGGATATAACCTCATTGTGTACATGCTCCCAAATCCTCCCCTTTTACGTAATTTGATCGCATGATCGACATGCATCGTACAAAATCTGAAAGCAGGTCATATATTCGTCGATATAGGCTCCAGGACAAATAGAAAAGATAAAAGAGACTCATTGGAAATTATGGGTGCTAGGTAAGATGTCCTTAATCCCTACATATATAATGGCCGAGATTTTTTTCTCTCAATAATTTCAATCCTTATGTAATCAAGATTATTAGTGTTACTGTTGTTGTTATTATTATTATAATATTCGTTGTTATGACCTTATTAACTTCAGCCAGCACCAAAGTTGCCATTTGCAAGCCTAACTCTAGGTAGCTAGATCAAACTTTCTTTATTTTCGAAGACAACCCTATTGATTTAACTTTTCGAAAGGCACCATATCAGTCTTATCTCTCACTTTCATAGGCTTCTCTCTCTCTCTCTCTCTCTCGCTCTTCTTTTTTTTTTGGTAAATGCCATAGGCTTCTCTCTTCATCCTTTATTGGAACATATCAATCAATTTTTTGTGTCTAAATTCATCCTCATCCGCAAATAAAAAGAACACTGGTAATGCTGTAGTCAACTGTAGACTGTAGTGTGTATATACAAGATGTCAAGATACATACAAGATACACACACACACACACGTCACAGAGACACACGTATACATATGTATGCAGCTATATTTTTCTGTTGTGTGAAGCATGCGCAGCCTTAGTTGATGTGATTTGTACCCCCTCTTCCCCAAACGCTCATTGGACTGTCTCTTGGGTTGTATGATATCGAGTGAGAATAACACCCCTTCTGCCCCAAATGCGAAGCAAGTAGGAGGGAGGGAGGGAGGGAGAATAATCAAATGTTGCACTCATGCACTGGGAGTTCACGGGGTTGTGTACTTGAGGCCCCACACAAAATGATTGAAAGGGTAGGCCCCAGCGTGTAGTAGATTATTGTCAAATTGTCAAGCATGAAAAAAGCAAGAGTAACCCGTCCCTCCATGCACCACTACTACTCTACTCCACAGTTTTAAACCTTTGCGATCCTAATTGATGTGTTACCTATATACAGTTGGCATACACTAAAGCATTGATTATAACAAACATATTATTGATCTCCTCGTATTTATTATATAAAATATCAAAAGAGGTCTCAAATCAAGTTATTTTTACTAAAAAGAACAAATTAACTGCAATATGCATGCTACGTTCTATCCAAAAATATGCGATCGAGCTTAGTATCATACTACCGTGTCTCCTAAGAAGGTATATCCCGCAGTTTGTGCACATCATGGGACTATATGTGATGAACTGTAGGAGAATCGTAGAAACAATTCCTTTCATATTAGGCACCCTTCATTGTTTCATGAGTCTTTCTTTCACCGTGTGATTCAAACACCCAGGAAAAGGACCTGCCAAAAGACCCGTCATTGGTCCGAAATTACACGTGGCACGATGTGATTGGACCGTAATGGAGAGACTTGTGCAAATTGTGTGACTTGAGAAAGGAGATAGAGGAAGAGTCCTCTCCCTCTTGAGAGTTGAGAGAGTTGAGTTGTGAGCATTGACAAGGAAGTGTTTGCTATTAGAAGAGGCGGCAAAAATTTCCTTTGACACCTGTCATGCCCTCCTTCATGTTCTTTTATACTCACAAATGCTTACCATACACTGGACAATTTTTTCCTATTAGGCTAGTTTAAGATTTATCGAGTTGCAAGCATCGTCTACTTTGTGACAAGTCCAACAACCGGTTCCTCTTAGTTTACACTGCCTCGATAGAACTTCGGCTCTGCCAATTTGCCAAAAGGTAGACATGTAAGCAGTGGCGGAGCCAGGAATCTTACCACAATGGGTCATAGTGTAAAAGTCCAAATAAAAATTTAGGATGGAAAAACATATTGAAAATGAAATCATAGTACTTTCATTCATAATTCATAACGGAAACAATATTACAAGCTATAATTGTCCACGACGAGGTTTCATATTTTGAAAACGAAGCATTATAGCTTCATTTTCAATACAAGCAAAAATATCTCTCTCAATATAAACAAGCAAGCTATCACTCAACCATTGATCTCCCATTTTGTTCCTAAGTGGACCCTTAACAATATTCATGACAGAAAATGCTCTCTCCACTGAAACAGTTTTTTTTTTCTCATCAAAGCTTTGATATTAGTACTTTCATTAGAAACACATTGAAGTTTTGTTAAAAGTCCTACTCCCTCAACAACACATGAAGAACCACCTGTTAGGTGTTTCTCCAATTGACGTTTCTATAAGCTAGAAGCACTTTAACTTTTTTTGCCTAATACAGTTTGAAGCAATTTTAGTTGTCAAAAGACATGTTTCACCGTTTCAAAAGCACTATAGAAGACAGGCTATGTCATTGTAGTGGTATTATAAAATATTTTTCATACACAAGACAATGCTTGATTGATTTAGGATACTACCACAATTGGATGCTTATTGCATGTAAATTGCTAGGGCTCTTACCAAACAATTTGAGCCCCTTCTTCAAATGGGATTTGTCGAAATAAACAGAGAGAGCCTGGCCTGAACTCCTTGAGCAATACATTCAGCAAAGCAAAGCCCACAAAGCCAAGAACATCAACAATGCCGAAGGGAAGGCGAAACAGAACCAGGTGCTGAAGGTGATCGGAGCTGCTTCTGGGAAATAGATCTTCCAGGTTGTTTTTAAAAAAAAAAGGAAGCGCCCCGCGCCTCCTTCTTCTTCAACCTGCCGAGCTCCTCTGTTCTTCTTTCAGCCATTTTGTCGAACAGGTGGTGTGCCTCTCCAAGAGGTCGCACCAGCAGCTCCAAGAGGTCGCAGATGGAGCTCCAAGGTTATTTCCATGGCTTCCAAGGGGTTGTGCGACCCCATTGACCCCAATGTGGCTCCGCCCCTGCATGTAAGCAAGGGGTGCAGCGACGACGTGGGCAGCCACTTAAGAATTAGGAAAGGCTCGGGCCTATTCTGAAGTTTTTTCTCTTCGTGGTTTATGTTCATGTGTTTTTGGTTGGATACTTTGCAATCTTTGACTTATGTGTTTTTTTACTCCCAGCTAATTTTATTATATTTCTCTAATTGACTAAAAAAAATAAAGGTTCTAAAAACGTTAGACGCTAGTCAAGCAGCGAGTTGGGGATTACCCCACCACCTGACTTGTTAGATCCCATATCGCCCAGGGGAGTGGATCCTCTATGCCTTATATGTACAGGCCCACCTCCTTTAGCACGAGGCCTTTTGGGAGCTCACTGGCGTTGGGTTCCATAGGAACTCCGAAGTTAAGCGAGAATGGGCCAGAGCATTTCCAGAATGGGTGACCCAAAGTTTTACTCGCGTGAGTTCCCAAAAACAAAACCGTGAGGGTGTGGTCGGGGGCCCAAAGCGGACAATATCGTGCTACGATGGAGTCGAGCCTGAGTTGTGGTGGAGCCCGGGTCGAGATGTGACAATTTGGTATCAGAGCCAATCATTGGCCGGAAGTGTGCCAATAAGGACGTCGGGCCCCTAAAGGGGGCGGATGGTTAGATCCCACATTGCCCAGGGGAGTGGATCCTCTATGCCTTATATGTACATGCCCACCTCCTTTAGCACGAGGCCTTTTGGGAGCTCACTGGCTTCGGGTTTCGTAGGAACTCCGAAGTTAAGCGAGAATGGGCCAGAGCATTTTCAGGATGGGTGACCCACTAGGAAGTTCTACTCGTGTGAGTTCCCAGAAACAAAACCATAAGGGTGTAGTCGGGGCTCAAAGCGGACAATATCGTGATACGATGGAGTCGAGCCTGGGTCGGGATGTGACACGACTAGTGCCTAGCGTCTTTTAGAACTTTGCCCACAAGCAAGCATCATTTTCCGAAACCACGCCAAGTCATAGTTGGGGCTAGGGGTGGATTTTTTTTGCTAAATTACCGTGCCAACCGAATTGTTAACCGTATCATATCGATTTTGTGTCAAACTTTTTGTGCTAATCGGTAATGGCACAAGAATGTGCCGAACCGAAGTTTTTTGGTACGGTATTGGTGTTCGATACCATTATCACGATATTACTATACTGTACCAAAATATATAAAATATATTTTAGTGTTTAGTACATGAAGTGTGTGTGTGTGTGTGTGTGTGTATTTAATGAGTGTCAATTACATGAAATCTACTGGGATTTGTGTTGGTGTATTGCTGCCTGTGCTTCTTGCCTGCAGTTTTTTTACTGCTTGTGCTTGCTACTTGCTGACTTCAAGTATGATTAAATCATCTAAAAGGTATGAATTAGTTACAGAGTTGATGAAAAAAATTGAAAAAGCGGGCCATGAATTGGGTTGATCAAAAAAAAATTTCTTTAGATTTTAGCCCAAAAATAGGGCCCAAAATAAAGTGGTAATTAACATTATCATACCATGAGTATTTGGCATACCGAACTTCGATAATATCAAAAATTCGGGATGGTAATGATAATCGATTTTGCAATACCAAAAGTTAAGTATGGTAAATGGTATGAGAGTTTTGGAATAGTAACGGTACCAAAACTAGGCCTGGCAATCGTGTTGTGTCAGTCGTGTTCGTGTCGTTTTCGTGTAACATCTGTTATCTTAACGGGTCGTGTCGTGTCGCACCCGTTATGACCCGTTACGAAAAATATATTTTTTTAAAAAAATTGCACATACCACACATTGTCACATAAATATAACTTCAAAACATTAAAACACATTTATCGTTTAAGTACTACATCTACACTCGAAAATAAGAGTTTAATAAAATTGTTAAATTAATATATATATATATATATATATATATATAATTATTATAGTTTATTTATACTTTTATTAAGTATAACATAAGATTTTGTGGTATCCATCCACTATGTGTAAATATATTAAATTGAAGATCGAATTCATTCATTGTATTCATATAGGGTCAAGGAGTGTAGCTGTAAAAAATCATCAAAATCGGAGTTAAAATAACCGTTGAATCGTGATTTTTCGTTTATAACCGTCGAAAAGTTTTGTCCCGTTACTTAATCTCTGAATGTTTGTTTTTTTGCAATTTTTGGCGTATGCGATCTCAAAGCATATACAAACAAGTTTGACGGTTGGATCGTTGAAACTAGTTTTGTGGAATGCGTATCTCATCAAAACAATAGATTCACTAACACTTAAGAGTTTATTCATACTTTCATTAAGTATAACATAAGATTTTGTGGTATCCACTAGTGTAAATATTTTAAATTGAAGATCGAATTCATTCATCGTATTCATATAGGGTCAAAGAGTGTAGCTGTAAAAAATCATCAAAATCGGAGTTAAAATAACCGTTAAATCGTGATTTTTCATTTTATAACCGTCAAAAAGTTTTGTCCCGTTACTTGATCTCTGAATGTTTGTTTTTATCAATTTTTGGTGTATACGATCTCGAAGCATATACAAACAAGTTTGACGGTTGGATCGTTGAAAATAATTTCGTAGAATGCGTATCTCATCAAAACAATAGATTCACTAACACTTAAGAGTTTATTCATACTTTCATTAAGTATAACATAAGATTTTGTGGTATCCACTAATGTAAATATTTTAAATTGAAGATTGAATTTATTCATTGTATTCACATAGGGTCAAGGAGTGTATCTGTAAAAAATCATCAAAATCGGAGTTAAAATAACCGTTAGATCTTGATTTTTTGTTTATAACCGTCCAAAAATTTTGTCCCGTTACTTGATCTCTGAATGTTTGTTTTTTGCAATTTTGGGCATATACGATCTCGAAGCATATACAAACAAGTTTGGCGGTTGGATCGTTGAAACTAGTTTCGTAGAATGCGTATCTCATCAAAACAATAGATTCACTAACACTTAAGAGTTTATTCATACTTTCATTAAGTATAACATAAGATTTTGTGGTATCCACTAGTGTAAATATTTTAAATTGAAGATCGAATTCATTCATTGTATTCATATAGGGTCAAGGAGTGTACCTGTAAAATATCATCAAAATCGGAGTTAAAATAACCGTTAAATCGTGATTTTTCGTTTATAACCGTCGAAAAGTTTTGTCCTGTTACTTGATCTCTGAATGTTTGGTTTTTGCAATTTTTTGCTGATGCGATCTCGAAGCATATACAAACAAGTTTGACGGTTGGATCATTGAAATTAGTTTCGTATAATTCGTATCCCTTAAAGTTGAATGATATGTGTATGTGTGTGTATATATATATATTTAGTATACTTACGGGCCTTCTTTCTTCCTAGTGTGTGTGTGTGTGTGTTTAGTATACTTACGGGCCTTCTTTCTTCCTAACCCAGTGGATATGTGTGCAAACATGGTTCCTCTGGGATCTGGGTTCGAAGGTTGGTGTCCATTAAGATGGTGAATGCGACGATGATGATGATCCACAAAGGAAAAATCTATTTATTTTGTACGTAATTATTATATTTTTTAGGAGCATAAAATTTAATTTAAAATCTAATACATATATATATATATAATTATTATAGTTAATATTTTGGAGGTATAATTTATCAAGTATATATAATTATTATAGTTAATTTAATATATATATATTATTATAGTTAATATTTTGGGGGTATAATTATTCAAGTATATATAATTATTATAGTTAATTTAATATATATATATATATATATATATATATATTATAGTTTTTAGGGGTATAAAATTGGTAAATTAATATATATAATTTTTATAGTATTTTTTTAGGGTTATAAAATTATAAAATTAATATTCTGCTTATCGTGTTTCGTGTTACCCACATGTATATCCGAACCAACCCGTTATCTTAACAGGTGCTTATCGGGTCACCCGATAACGACCCGATTCGTTATCATGTCGACCCGAACACCTGTTAATTTCGTGTCGTGTCGTGTCGGGTTATCGGATCGTGTCAGAAATTGCCAGGCCTAACCAAAACCATCCCTAATTCGGGCAATTTCCCATAGAGTTTTTGTTAAGACTCTTGTATTGACCATTGACTGCCAAGAAATAAGAGAATGTCAATTTTGTAATTATCCATGCATTTCCAATAACTTACAGGAAATTCGAGGACTTCACATATTTCAATTATCGGAATGATCAAAATCAAATATCGTAACATCAATCAAATATGAATGACAAATCGACAAAATTTTGAAAAATGACCATTAGTCTTATAGGATATTTGGCATCAGGGAAAGCCAAGATGACTGCAACATATGAACCACTGACAAAGTTCAGTACATTGAGTGGCAATTGAAATTGGTATTGCAAAGCTCATGAGAGATCAAATGACATTTGAAATGAAAAGAATAGTTAACTGTGAAGCCATTTTACGGCTAGAACGCTACTGGTACACGAAGTCCGTCATAGCTCAGTTGTACGTCAAGACCCTCTGTCTCCTTCAACTTCGAAAGATAATCGTTCACCTTTTCATGATCCATCAGATGCATCATACCTTCATCAGTGCAAGCCACGAAAACAAGCAGGATTGTTAAATTTCTATACATTCCACGGTAGTCATTATAACAGTAACACCTAACACCTGAGCTTGAACAAAAGGAGGCGAACACATACCAGTGAACAAAGTTTTTCTTGGTTGGATTTTCCGTACTTCCTCCAAAGCCTGAAAAGCAAGTAGATAAAACTTGAAGCTTACTGAAAAATGAATTATTACAAGAAGGCACAAAATAGCTTACCCTTGGGAGTCCAAAATGTGTTGAAGAAGACCGATCTGGCCGTAAAGCATCCTGAACAAATTATTTGACGTATCAACCCAATCAGAAGAAAAGAGATGTCAGGCGTTTGTGAAAAAAAAAGAAAGAACAGAAAATAAACAAACGTGTGGGTGCATGTTTGTGAGAGTGAGGGGAAGGCACCAGAATCAGGAGTTCACAATCTTTCAGAAGTGGATAAGTTTCTTCAGGTATGTCACTAACGTCACTGTGAACATAAACAAATGATTAGCAATTTAGTCGTGATGAACACTACATAAGCGATCAAAGTAGAGGCATAAAAATAGCAAGCAATCAGTGACCTGCATTTGAGGGAATAGAAGCATTACCTTATATAACAAACATTACCAAAACGAAATCCAAGGGAACGATAACCCTGACCATGCCACACAGGTAAAGGGGTAAACTGGGAACACAGCATTGAAAAGAAAACATGAGTGCCAAGTCATACAATAGATTACTTTTAAGCCAAGTGACAATACCATCTACTAATATTTTACTGTTAAATTTCTACCAGTTTCTGCATTAGACCTCACTCCTCTTACATGTCCCCGTTAAAAAGCATGGTCTAAATTTCAGTTTGATACCAACCATAGTTGATATAAATTCTGACCTTCAAATCTTGTACTACAAATGGATCCTCACGTATGATATTAAATTGCAACTCAGAGACTGCAGCACCAGCAAGAACCGCGCTTGTATCCACCAAATAATAATGAGTCTTTTTCATTACCTGCAAATAACTATCTCAGTATCATACACGTGTAGTGAGAATGGTAAAAATTAAGTGACTATGAAGACATGATTAAAGAAGGCATCAGTTTATGACCCATTATTCAATGGAATGCAAGAAAGGAAGATGCTGGGACCTCAAAATCACGCTGGGCAACATAGATCGGGATGCTGGGTTGGACATTGTTTGTCCAATCACGAAGATCATCCAGACCTGGAAACATATAAATAGAGCCTCAGCGATGTTTAATGTCAATATGTATATTAAAAGGAAAAAAAGGAATTTAAAAAAAAAAAAAAAAAAAAAAAAGAGAAAAAGAAGATTAAAAAGATCCAAAGCTAAGTTTGCTAACTGTTTAAATAACGTTAGAAAGTGTTCATGACAGAGACCTCCAATTGCATCAGCATGAGAATGAGTAATAATAACCGCATCAATTGTTCTTATCCTGACAGAAATACAACTAGTTACTACAAGGAAAATACCAGACAATACACATATATTAATGGAAGCACCACCTTTAAGTATATTAAGAAAGTCTTTGAATACAAAGATCCTTTAGAGAAAAGAAACCGAAGAAAAAATATAGTTTTGGCACTTTAACAGTCCAAAAAGAATACCTTGAATTATGTCCAAATGATTCCAAGGAATGTAGAAAAATCGAAGCTACAACAATCATGGGTGGACCTACATAATGTATTGTGCATATCTAGGGATACATGAGAGTGATTTACGGTGCAAAAACACTAAACGTTTCATATGGCACTAGAAATGACCAAGTTTGAAGCAGATATTGAGTCCAAATCAGTTCTCAATATCAACGTCTGAAAGTTTCCTTATGTTGAAGTTTCCTTACATAAAACACAATGTTACTATCTAGATCTTCTTGCAACTAGTCCAGATAATTTAGAAGTGTCACATGAGATACAATTTGAGATCATGAACTCTTATATATGATAGCTTAAAGAACATAAACGGTTGAAGCAATAACTAACCCATAGGCAGTATACCATTGGAGAGCACTGTGGTAGAAAAACCTGTGAAACAAAAATAGAAATTCAACTTTCACCAACAAGGTGTCTAGAAGTTTATCATCCAGGGACAACAAAATCTCAGTCATGTGTAACTTTTCTTTTTCCACGTTTAAAGTTTAAAGTTATAAATACGAAGAATTCTATTTGTATCTTCATTGTTAACAAGACAAAACGACAATGAAACCATTAAATCCATTTTTATCAATTGTCTCATATTATGTGATGTAAGAATTACCTTGACTAGAACTAACTTTCATTTTAAAAGTATTATTGAGGTAAATTATCCCTTAGCTTTGCCAATATGGGAAGCTCCCATCAACCCACCTCATAAGGCTGCAAACGGGGTCCTATTTGATTGGTCGATCTTTGCCTTGTGCAACAATACCTGTGCCCTGTTGTGCTAAACTTATCCAGAAAATATGGTTCTTGGATGACACACCCACTCATCAGCCTACATATTTTACTATCAACATACTGCATATGAGAAGCAGATAGTTACGTGGATTATCTTCCATGCCTATCAATGAACTTAGAAACATACTTAGGTTGACAGAAGTCTTACTTTTTGCAAGTCTTAGATTTAAACTATTGAGTATTTGATACATATTTCTTTCCAAGAAATCTTTGGTACACAACTGCAGATTTAAATTTTTTTTATCCATAACCAACCACAACCTATAACAAATTTACGAGATAAAGAAGTAAAAGTGATGAAATTGAGGTTCCACCATAAAACCAATTGGCAATATGGGGAGTAGCCCAAGACCATATAAGCACATAGCAAACCTTGTCCCTCACCAATGTGGGACAACTCTCAACACGCCCCCGCACGTGTGGCGGATTTTCAAGCCTACACGTGGACAACAACTGGGTGACGTGGAGCGCGTGTGGCCGTTGGGCTTCACACACGTGGACAATCTTGCTCTGATACCATGATGAAATTGAGGTTCCACCATAAAACCAATTGGCAATATGGGGAGTAGCCCAAGACCATATAAGCACATAGCAAACCTTGTCCCTCACCAATGTGGGACAACTCTCAACAAAAAGTACATTCTTAGGGTAACATGTGCACAATATACATAAAATTGATATATCACTTACTTTCCAGCATCTATAAGAATGTTATAATTTCCAGAGGGTCTAGGATAACGAACAAGGATGCTTGTGTTGAGCCTCTTATTTCTATTCCCTGGTTCCACAGCTTTCAAGCAAACCTAAAAAAGTAAACAAGCAATCATTTCCTCACTATCGAATGCACATTTGATTAGAAACAAAGTAGCCAACATAAATCTTTGGATAGGACATGCCAAAATTACTTAAGCACAGAGGTTCCACAACCATACCGCACATGTCTTTAAAGGATTTGTGAGGCAGCTGACTCGGGGAATTCCTTCACTAGTACCAGTGCCTATAAATATGATTTCTGATTGCTCACAAGGTGAGCCAGCGGCCGTAGTTTCTGAATCCGTGGTTCATGACAAAGTTAGTACACAACAGATTAAAGCTCGTACAATCCGCAAACGGAGAACATTCAATTTGTCTATATAGTAACAACAAAGCCCACTAACTTTATATCTTCATCACCGTGCCAAATGCCGAGCTACCTTCTTATAAATTAGAAATTGTTTTGAGTACGCATATTTAAAACCAAAATATAACCCAATTAATCAAATTTGAACCATTTGTTTCCTTCATCCATTGATTCATTCAAGGCACATCAATGCTTATCTCACAACTTCATTCAAAATTGCATATAAAAGTTTAGTTTCAAAGTTCAAACACAAGCTGCACAACTCAGTCCCGTATCTGTTACTAAGCAATACAAGTAAAGTTTGGCGCCTAAAATCAATCCATAAAAATCATTCATACCCACAAAACAGAATACCGAACATCTACCGATTCAACAGATCAAAGGGCATTAGGACATCCACGGAATGCACGAAACCCAGAAAGAAAAAAAATGCAAAATATTGTAATCAGGGCAAGATAATTGACAAATCAGGGATGGCGGAGCTTACTAGATTGGAGGTAAGAGTTGAAAACTCGTCTGAAGGGAGAAAACCCATTTGCCGGAGCTTTGGTTGGAGGGCTGTGGAGTGAGAGCTGGCGTTTGTATGTTGCAAAGTAGCTCAGAGAAGGAGAAGGGCGAATGGTGCCCAAAAGTTGAACCATTTGCCAAAAGCCTCCTGGAAATCTGTAAACAAATGGGGAAAGTGTCCTTTTATGATTACTCTCTTTCTACTTGGGGCTTCCCTAAAATTCTAGCCATGTTTGGTTGGTGGTGTAGTGAGAATTAATCGAACGGTTTTAACTTCATATGTTTCGGTTGGAGTCGGAGAATCAGACCAACGAGCAACCCAACGTATTAGTATTTTGGGTGGCAGAGCTTCTTTAGTTAATTTTTTTTCAGTGCAATGATATATTTTATAATATGGAATTTTTTTATAGTTCAACTATGAGAGGGGAGTTCGGCTAAGTCAAATACAATAGATAACCTAATTTGGTATTAAATTCGTCATCCACGAGATTCGAACCTCATACCTATTACTTACCAATGAAGAGAAGTAATGACAATTAACTTTCTATTTGATTAAGGAATTATAATCAATCTAAAATGGGGTGTGCTATCCACACACCCTATTTTACTTCTTACATACCCCGTATTAATTTCTATCCTTTAATTTTCTTCAATTCATCCGATCTGACGGCTGAAAATTAGAAGGGAGTGTGAAAAATAAAATGAAGTTTGTGAATATCACACCCCTAATATTTTTTATACCTCATTTTTATACTATATTTGTATCGTTTCTCTAATGAAAATGAGACTCACTTGTATTGGTGGATTTATTTTTATTAAAAATGTAGTATGTGATTAGTGTAGCATTACTCTTGAGTAAATTAGCCTAAACCTTTCATCTCTTTAACGTAAAATATTTGTATAGTAGTATTTTTGCTAGATAAGATTATACAAACATCAAAATTTTTATTTTTAAGTGGATTTACATCATAGTTGGACCCTTAAATTAGACCTTCCAATTAATATGGTCTATGAAATATAAAATCATCAATTTGGTTCCTGAATATGATTTATCAATTAATTTGATCCTTTCCATCAAACTAACTGTAATTATACTAATGAGTAAATCCCTTCCGCCTATCTAATCATATAACGTTACTAGGTTTAACCATAAAAAAAATTGTTTCAAAAGGATTTAAATATTAAAACTGATAAAACAAATTTAAAAAAAAAAATAATCGTCTTCAAGGAGCAGCTCTGACGACGGACCCATTAAGGCATAGGCGCGGAATTTGGGCATGGAGAAGGAATAAACTGGAGCTAAACATAGCTATACATTAAAAAAAAAAAAAAAAAAAAAAAAAAAAAATCTAATAGTGCAATACTTACAGGCAGCGAAATCCTCACGTCCTGTTCGCCTTTTAAATTTGGTATGGATCTTACGAGTAGGTCAAGAATTCACATGATTATGAATTTGGAGATTTGAGCGTGCCATTACTAGTTACCGTTAGTAGAAGGTATTTGAGTGATGGAGATTGAGCTTAATTGACTTTTAATCAAAAGATTGTGTCATTGAACAGGAGTGATTCAACTTTAGGTTTGTTTGCCTTACTTATTAAGAACTTTACTTGTGTAGAAAACTAAATCACAATAAATAAAATGGTGAAGTAAAGCCCTGACATAAAAGTTCAAGATTCAAAGAGAAAAAGAAAGAGAAATTGCTGAAGTGTTGTAGAGAAATGACAATAATATTTCAAAGAGATCGAGATCTTGTATTGAAATGCTAGTAGCTATTACAAGAGAATATTAAAGAGAAATACTTGTAAAGACGACAAAGCCGTCATGAATTGAAAGAGGGCTTTGACTTTAAATGAAAGGAATGAGAGCTTGCAATGTTGAATAAAGCTTTGAAATAAAAGGTTGCTAAATAAGATTAAGCTTTGAAAATGAAAGGTTGCAGCCGTTGGTTTTTGAGAGATGATATTAAAAGAAGACAACTTGATGCCTTGGCTTCCTTTATATAGAGAACAAAGCCTTATTGTGAAAAAAAGTGCCACTTGATGCACTAGATCTCATTTTTCCTGCTTAAAAAATGATATTAAAAGAAGCCACCATCCTACTATCACTATCCAAAACCATAAAGGAAAAGCATTCTTTTGTTGCCAAACATGTCAACTTGACGTCCCTCAAGTTTAGCCTAATTACTCTATGATCCCGCACGATGCCATAATTTGGATATAGACTCAAACAAGTGAAATTTAGACAAATTTGAGCACAAACATGGCCCCTCTCCCCCACCCGAGTTTCAAAATTTGAGCAAAATTTATGGAACTTATAGCTTCGATAGGTTCTTCAATGAGTTCTTGGTAGGGCTGGAAAAAATTCCCGAAATTCCCAAACCAAACCGAAAAATCCGAACCCAAACCGAAAAATCCCAAACCAAAATCATCCCGAATTTCGGTAATCCCGTCCCGAAAAATACCGAAGTATTCAGTATGGGATTGGTTTCCAAATCTCATATGTTTGGTATTCCCGAAATGTTTTGTTTCCTTAGCTTTCGGTTCACACTTCCCAACTTAAAAGCAGGAGCCTCTTGGCTCCCATTAACATAAGGCACAAAAATAATATTAAAAAAAGGAAAGGCACAAAAAAATAATAAAAAAGGAAAGGCACAAAATTGGCTTTTGGCTTTCGGTTCTCCCACTTCCCAACTCAAAAGCAGAATCTTTTGGCTCCCACTAACAGAAGGCGCAGAGAGCAGCTCTCTTGGGGTTGCGAAGCAGAGAGAGGAAGTGAGAGGAAAGAGCTACTGCCGAAGGCTCTTGAGTTTGGTTTTGACTCTTGAGACAAAGAGCAGCACTCTTCGTGTTGAGAAGCAGAAAGAGGAAGAAGCTACTGCCGAAAGCTCTCTCAAATCTTCGAAGCTCGACCCATCTCCTTCTCTATCCTCTCTGAAGCTTTCTCTGAATTAGGGTTCAAATTAGGATTTATAAATTAGGGATTTACTATTTAGAGCTTTTGATTGTTTCGATTTGGATTTGGATTTGGATTTCTTGATTAATTTTATGGGGATTTCTGGATTAATTTTATGTGGATTTGGTTGATTTGGATTCCTAGATTTCCATGGTCGATTTCTGCTTTGCATGTTCGATTTCTTTTATGCTTTGCATGCTCGATTTGCAGGTTTGAATTGAATTTATCAGCTTCTTCCATTAACAAGAAGCCAAATTTCTATTGAATTGGAATCCCGAAACCATACCGAAATCCCGAAAATATTTCAGGAATACATAAATTTTGGTTTGGGATCGGGATTTGAATTTCCATCCCAAAAAGGATCGGTTTGGGAATCGGGATCCCATACCAATCCAGCCCTAGTTCTTGGTATTGAAAGGCTTTCCCATAAAAATTGATAGTATAAGCCATGAGTAGGCTTTATAATCCAATCTAGAACACTGCTGCAATTTTGGTGAAGAATTTAAGGCCATGAGTTAGCTTTTTAATCTTCCTTTCTCTCTTTAAAACAAGATTAGAAGAAAATGAAAGCAAATAAGAAACGTATTTTTGTGTTTTCTTAATATATATATACATACATATATATATATATATATATATATATATATATATATATATATATATATTAACAAACAATATTCTTTACACTAAGGGGGTGGGGGAGTAGGCTAAGCCTTAAGTGAAGAGGAATAAAACTGTATATTAAAAGTAAAAGAAAGACAAAAATGCATAAAGAAATGAGAGAAATAAAACTATGTTGTGGCTTATATTAATCTGACAAGGGAGAGAGGGAGGCATTGCGGAGAGAGGGAGGCACTGCAGAGAGAGAGAGTAGGGGGATAGATGTTTTTGTAGGGTTGTGTAGATGATGTGTCATTCTCCCTATGCAGTGCCTTTATTTATAGTAATAAGGGAGGAAAAAATCCTTCTCCTCCAAGGAATACAAGTCCCAATAGGGAAGAATAACTAGTATCAAATCTAATCTAAGATTTACACAATCACACTTAAATACAATGTTTATAACACTCCCCCTTGAGTGTGTAAATACAGATTCGGCATCATGTAGAGTTGAGGAAGTTGACTCGTCGATACTGATTCTAGGAACACGTTAGTCTCAAACAAAGTAGGAACTTGCATATGGAACTAAGTCTCATAAAAAACCCAATGGCTATGGTAAAACCCAAATAGGGACAAAACACATAGTCTAAGGAAAAGTGCGTGAGTAATGCAAAGTCAAATGAAATGTCTACGGGACGTCATCAGGGATATGATCATCTCAAGGTGGGTTTAGGTAGCAAAAACCCAAAGGAAAAATGCTCATGATTGTAGGGAAAAGAGTACATTAAGATCAAGCAAGTATACTTCCAGATACTCCCCTTGAGTTCGACATAATTCCATAGAGCAATAACAATGTTACAACTCATAAAGTTTATGCATACCTATTCCTTGAAAAAGCTTCTAAAACGTCACCTTCGGTAGCGATTTGGTGAAGAGGTCCACCAGGTTGTCTTATGAATGGATTTGCGTGACTTCAATCTTCTGATGCTCTTGCTGTTGATGTGAGAAGAAGAACTTCGACACAATGTGCTTAGTGTTGTCTTCTTTGATGTAACCCTTCATGAGTTGTTCAATGCATGTTGCTTTATCTTCATATATCGTCATCGGGACATCAATGACACGGTAAAGATTGTAGGAGCTTCGAATATGACCCATAACTGCTCTTAGCAAGAAGCATTCCCGAGTAGCTTCGTGTAAGGCTAGAATTTCATCATGGTTAGATGAAGTGGCAACTAAAGTCTGTTTAGTTAACCTCCAAGATATTGCGGTGCCTCCAATGGTAAAGATGTAACCTTTGAGAACCTGCCTTGTGCGGATTAGATAAGTATCATAAGTCGGCATAACCAACAAGGCGGGAATAGACTCAAGATAGGGGGTATAACATCAGTCGAGGATTCGTAGGGATAGAAAAAACCCAGATCCGTAGTACCCTTAAGCTAACGGAAGATGTCTTTAACACCAGTCTAGTGTCTGCGTGTTAGTGTATTACTGTATCTTTCCAAAAGATTAATAGCGAAGGAGATGTCGAGTCTAGTGTCTGCGTGTTAGTGTATTACTGTATCTTGCAGAAAGATTAATAGCGAAGGAGATGTCGAGTCTAGTGTATTGAGCCAAGTACAATAAAGCGCCTATCATATTTAGATAAGGAACTTCGGGTTCCAAAATCTCTTCCTCATCCTTCTTCGGATGGAAGGGATCTTGTTTTGCATCTAGCGATCGAATGACCATAGAAGTACCCAAAGGCTTCACTTTTTCCTCGTTAAAGCGGCACAACACTTTTTGGGTGTAGTTTGATTGAAGTACTAAGATTCCATCTGAACGGCTCTCTATCTCGAGACCAAGATAGAATCGAGTTTTTCCTAGATCTTTCATCTTAAATTTCGACTTCAGGTGCATGCACTTTTCTTAAGCTCTTCAGGAGTTTCGATGAGGTTCATGTCATCTACATAAACTGCAACAATCGCAAAACCAGAATGTGACTTCTTAATGGACTAGCCAAATACTCATTCAGACGGTTATACCACATTCTTCCGGATTGCTTCAAACCGTATAGAGAACACATCAACCGAATAGAGAGTGTGTTCCGAGGTTTGGAACTATTTGATCCAGTCAATGTAGAAATTTCATATAAATTTTCGTATCAAGATCCCTATAGAGATACGCAGTTACTATGTCCATTAGCTGCATACTCACTTTTTCAAAAACTACCAATTTAATAAGGTAACAAAAAGTAATCATATCCATAACGGTTGAATAAGTTTTGTCATAGCCAATCGCGAGGCGTTGTCAAAAGCCTTAAGCAACAAGACGAGCTTTGTAACGTACAATTTCGTTTTTCTCATTACGCTTCCAAACGTAGACCCACTTGTAGTCAACGGGCTTCACATGTGGAGGAGTAGGTGCTACAGGTCCAAAGACCTTACATTTTGTAAGCGAATCGAGTTTGACTTGGATTGCTTGATTCCAATTTGACTAATCAGTTCTACGTCGACATTTATCAACGAAATGAGGTTCAATATCATCACTCAATATGATCTCAGTAGCTACTGCAAATGCTAATGCATCTTTGATGGTCATCTCATGTCTACACCAAACATCATCTAAGTTAGCATAATGGACAGAAATCTCACGATTCTCGGGAGGTGGATTCGTCTCTTCGAGAACGCTTCCGTAATCTAAAATTTTCTCATGAGTTGGATAGAATGAGTAGGGGACAGTTGGATTCATGGTAGGTTCAGTGGCCTATGTCGTGGGTTTCCTCTTCCAGGGGTGTGAATCCTTTGAACCAAGAGGTCTGCCACGCTTTTGTGTAGGGGAATTGGCTAGCTGCTAATGTAAGTGGATCGACCAAAGTGGCGTCCCTGGCCTTCAGGAGGGAAGTTCGTCACACGTTTAGTACACTGATCTTTGCAGGCACATTTGCAGCTGGAATATGTGATCTTGTCACTCGCGCTAGATCTGTGAAAGCATCTAGCATGCTTTGAGCTACCATCTGAAGATCTAATATACGCTGCACTTCAATTTAAGACTAAAAGGTGTGGGGATCTAAATGAGACAAACTGGGAGTCGTCCATGATAGTTTGCATCGTTCTTCAGGAACGGTGACGTTCTTATCTCCCCTATAACGACGGAAAAATGGTCTCATAGAAGTGACAATCCGCGAAACGAGCAGTAAAAAGATTGCCTGTCAAAGGTTCTTAGTAACGAATAATTGAAGGAGAATTATATCCTACATAGATTTCCATTATTCGTTGAGGCCTCGTTTTTGTACGTAAGGGCGGCGAAATCGGCACATAGTTCGCCCAACCAAAAACGAGCATATGCGATACGTCGGGTTCATATCCGGTAACTAACTAAAAGGCGCTATATGGTTGGGTTACAACAGGCCTCAGGCGAACCAACATGGCTGCGTGTAATATTGCATGGCCTCAAGCAGTGATCAGGAGATTGGTGCGTATAACTAACGATCGAGCAATCATTTGTAAACGTTTAATGAATGTCTCTGCCAGGCCGTTCTAGGTGTGAACATGGAGTATTGGATGTTCAACTTCAACCCCAACCGACATGCAAAGTTTTAGATGTAAATTCTCCAGCATTATTCGATCAAATATATTTGATTGGATAATCAGGGTGGTGAGCCCTAAGCTTGATAACCTGAGCTAACAGTTTGAAGAAGGCAGCGTTCTTAGTGGACAATAAGCACATGTGTAACCAATGTGTGGAAGCGTCAACCAATACCATAAAATATCTAAATGATCCGCATAGAGGGTGAGTCGGTCCACAAATGTCTCATTGAATCCTTTGTAGAAAAATAGGAAGATTCAAACAAATCTTGTCATAAGAAGGCTTACTGATAAGTTTTCCTATAGAATAGGTTTGACATGTGATTCCTTGAATCGAACCTAAGCTTTGGGTTAGTGGATGCTTGTGTGAAGATTTGAGGATACGGCACATCGTTGTTCATCTACGGTGTCCCAAACGATCATGCCAAAGTGTAATTTTGTGTGCGATCCCTAAGGTAGGGTCAGCCACATCGTGGTTTTCTATAGGGTTTATGGTGATAGTGTACAGACTACTCATGATATGCTCTATCTTATCTAGAATACGCTTTAGGCCATATTCACATGAAGTGATGCATAGAAATTCAGCATGGTAATTATGTCCTGAATGTCCTTGAAACTCAATAACGTTCTTCCGGAACGTGGAGAATAAAGTACCTCATAAATGGTCAAGATTGTACCATTGGACAACATTATACGTGCCGTACTGTATCTTTCTGATTAGGTTGGATAAGCCTGAAAGGGTTGTCAGATGTGCATTCTTAGGTACGAAGTTAGTGAAATAAATGTGTACACGTAAAACGGTGTGCGTGGTTGCACTATCTGCTAAACAACTAACTTTCCCACTAGTCATACCTAGAAATAAAAATTAATTTGAATCGGTAACATGCATCAAAGTTCTAAAAACAAATATACATTCAAAATAATTTAAGTATTCAAGGATGGTAATTAAAAACTTAATATCCAAAAACAAATCATCAACAAATAATCCAAACATAAAGGAAAATTGTTCCCACTTAAACCAAAATCAACAAGGAAGGTTCGGCCACTTAGTGGAATTCGGCCCCAGGGGTCTAAAATTCAACTAAAAAATGGTCCATGTCTAAGATTCTAATCTTCCATAGGGATAACAACCTCTTGAAAATCAAAAACCTCCATCTCGGTACTCTTTGGTTCATCCACTTGCACAAAATTTGATTCAAACTTCTTACGATAAGAATCATATTCAGCTACAACCTTCGGGGAGCACGACAAACACGAGACCAATGGTCATTTAAACCACAGCAGTAGCATATATTCACATCCATAATATTAGGTGATTTGCCTTTATTCTTGAAGTTCAGGGCCTTGGAAGTGAGGTTAGAACGCTTCTGAGCTCGAATTCCTCCCTTAGATCTGTTAACCTTGACGTGATGGCTTTGGCTGCCCCTACCATGCCTATGTTGGTGTTTTGGGTGTTGGTTTGTGCTATAGTGTGCTTCAGGCACAACAGTCGCCCTAGTAGGTCGAGCTTGATGATTCTTCATCAACAGCTAATTCTGCTTTTCAGCGAGAAGTAAAACAAAGATCAAATCCAAAAATTTAGTGAACTTCTGAGCCCTATATTGTTGCTGTAGAATAATATTGGTAGCAGAGAAGGTCAAATAGATCTTCTCTAGGAGATTCTCTTCAGTCAAGTTCTCGTTACAGAATTTGAGAAGTGATCAGATTCGACAAACTTCAGAATTATATTCATTCACAGACTTAAAGTCTTGGAAATGTAGATGTTGCCAATCATGTCTTGCTTTAGGGAAAAATGTGTCTTTTTGATGATCAGCAATCAGCCAAAGCGACCCAAAGTGCTCGTGGATCTTCCTCGGCAAGGTACTCGGTTTGTAGTGCAACATGAATGTGTCTTCGAATAAGGATCATGGCAGTGGCTTTCTCAGCTTTGCCAATCGGGTTATCCATCTCATCTTCAATGGCGGAACACAAATTCTTTGCGGTGAGGTAGAGCTTCACATCTTGGACCCACTTAGGGTAGTTTCTTCCAGAGACCTCTAAAACAGTGAAGTCGAGTTTGTTCAAATTTACATGTCCCTATCACAAAATAAATGGACAAGAAAGTGGTTAATGTAATGGAGAAAAATCAATCCATTCACATAGGAGTAGAACATTCAGGTTCTAATAGACATTTATTGGTTTAAAGTTATATGAAAAAACATCAGGTTTTTATGTGTGATGTTTTTAAGGAAAACTTTAGGTTTTCAAGCAAGGCATGCTTCTAGAAACTTTGGGTTTCAAAAGAATTATAAACTTCAAGTTCACATGTTCCTACAGGCAAACACAAATATATATGCAGTAATATGCAACAAGAAAATATGCAAATAAATTTTCAGGGTCTATCATTATAAGTGAATTAATTATTTGGACTTTGGGCCAAAATTATAGTGTGGGTGAAAAATTATAAAACCCAAAAGTGACTAAAAAATATAGGCGATTAAATTCGGGGCCTAAAAATATGAACCAAAGCCCATGGGTGGGCTTGAAAAATTTATTATCGTGGGGTCTAGGCCTAAAAATTGGGCATGGGTAGCAGGCCTGAGGCTGCAGGCTTAAGGACAGAGTCCCAAAAAGGGCTCTAAGTTGGTGCTACACGGTCACAAATACACCAGCACAAGCCGGGATTTGGTGCAACGTGGGGCAGGGAGACACCAAAACCTACTTGGGTTGATGTCGTTGAAATTGGTACCATGCGAAATATCTTGTATATAAAAAAAATAATCTGCTGGACTGACTAGTCAAGCCTGCTAGTCGACTAAGATAGATATGTTAGTTAATAAGTCAAAGATTAAATGACCAATTTCAGTTACTAATAGTTATCCTAGTTTAGTTTGTTCCAAGTTATTAGCATGTCAAGTGAGCATGATTGTGAGCACATACTTATTATATATTCAAGTGATATATGGAACATGTATATGTTTGTGAGATATGTGACACAATATAAGTAATTATGAACACAAGATGTTTTTGGCTGGAAAAACCCTCCTCTGGGTTAAAAAACTGGGGAGATTTCATTGAGTCCAATCCACTAGTATAAACAAGATTCTTACAAAGTACCACGTAAAGCTCAATTCCTAGAACCCTATTTATTGAGCATCTTTACCTTTGTGCAACATTGCCTCACACAAGATGGATTCCTTCAGTCTTCACAAAGTGGCAGGTCCTCCTGAGCTCTTCACCTTGTGGCACCGAGACGAGCTCGCAACTATGCATATGATGATGTGACAATGATATGCAGTTCTAGATTCATATGTCTAGTCAGTTTCTCTAGTCAAACAGTTGAAGAAAGAAACTGACGAGAATCCAAAAGTGGGTCAGTTTTAAAGATTTGAAACTAGAAAGACTTGACTATAAACTAGAAAGGCATTAAGTCTTTGCCTTCCTCTTTGTTCTTCATTTATGAAACCCTAGTTATAAAACCTTATTTCATGCATTAATTAAGTCTTTGCCCTCCTCTGGGTTATAAAAAAAAAAAAAAAAAAAAAATATATATATATATATATATATATATATATATAATGCAACTCTATTCTTCAATAATTGGGTGTTTAATGCATGAAATAAGGTTTTATAACTAGGGTTTCATAAATGAAGAACAAAGAGGAAGGCAAAGACTTAATGCCTTTCTCTCTCTAGCAAATAAATTCTGAAAACCAAAAAAAAAAAAAAAAAAAAAACCCTAGCTGTGGATCTCAACCCCAAAAGCTTTGGTTTGTTTTTCACCTACCAAGGACACATGTCGTCCTACAATCTGATCAGAAGAGACTAAGGGATGAGATCTGATTATCGGCAGAAAGCTATCAGGAAGCCTATATGGGTAAGTCTTAATTTGTGTGCTCAACTTGCTGAAAATTCGTGCGCAAGCCTGACCAGACAACTAAGCTAGACAAAATAAAGCATGATGTAGACGTGAAATGCACATGCATGAACAAACATTTCGAAGTGAGTTGTACAACATCTTTGATCATTTCTTTTCAGCAGACACAACCCATAAATAGAGAAAATCCTAAAGCTAGATTAAGCATGCGGTACACTTACAATGTTAACAAGGAAAGCCAAACCTAAAATTCTAGACTTCACAATCTCCCCCTTTGGCTTTCCTTGACAAAATACCCCAAGCCTAAAGCTAATTTCACTCACCCACACTCAAGAAATGAACGAAGGAACGGATCCTGAAAAACAACAAATCTTGATAAGAACAAGTGAATTTTATCATAGGTTATCATGAGTAAAATTTTTCTCCCCCATTTTGTCATGGTAAGACAAAGACAAGGCAGAAGGACACATGCAAATTTTCAAGGTTGGCAGCAAAATACAATGCAAAGAGGAATTAGCAAGATATTATATGAGCATGTCCAAGCAAGATGAAGTAACAAGTAAGCACAGTTAAGTGATCTAACTCCCCCAGAAATAATGCACACAATGAGATTGAACTCCCCCAAAATTGATGTTCTTCATGTAAACATACTCCCCAATAAACCTAAAACATGACTTCAATTATCTGACGAGAGACAGACTCAACAGAAAGAGGAGATGTCCATTACCATACACATTTGAGGATAAGCAAAGACCAAGGTACCTAAACAACCAAAGGCAGCTCATTAAGAGGATAGAGATCAAGATAACAGTTTAATCTTTGCACCAATAAACTATAGCTAAAGCACAAGCCATGAAGGGGATAAGAAAAAGTAGTTTGAATATTGATGCTTCCAAGAAATATTGATAAGACAAGTGTTTGACAGAAAATATGCAATGCAATGCTTAAGAGACAACTCTTCAAGGGCATACAAAGACAATAATATAGAGATGAACACTTGCTCATGATGCAACTGTGATATGTCAAGGTAGGGGAATATGATTGGTGATAGCCATCTTGAAATCATAGAACCAAGCACATACTTTCACTAGCATTTCCAAAGTTAACCAAGCTTTTAATAATCCATTGACTTTAAGAAACATCACTTCCTACATAATATGGACAATGGACAAGACTCACCAAAAAGCAAGGCGTAAGCCTTGAAGGAAAAGCCAACTTTGGTGAGGAACAATGAGGCACCAATTTGAGAAGTGCCAAGGTCATTTGAATGAAGGTGAAAATTTGATGAATCACCATTGATATTTGAGAGTATTGCATACATGACCTACGGAAAAGGATCTTAAGGCACTACTCATGGCATTGCATGGGAGGCTAAAATAAGGGATTTGCCCATTTGATAATATATACTTTCTTTTGAAGATACCCCTTTCATAAAACACTCTTCCATTTGAAATTTTGTTTTGTTTTGGGGAGAAGACAAAATGAAGAGAATTGACACATGGTCCAGATTATAGAGTAAGTAAAGTCACTATCACTCAATTATGACTACTCAATTAGGTCCAAAGCAACATTAAATTCAAAAATACCACTTGATTTGGATGATTGGAAAAATGATTTTTCAGATGCCATCTGAGAGAATTGGGAGAACCTTTGACATCACAATGAAAAAAATTATCCAAGGCTAATGCATAAATTACTATCAATGTATGACAGATAAGAGATGTATACAGAGAGCAAAATAAGATTATCTGATGAGATAATTGTCCACACGAAAGCGTGCACAAAAACTAAACAAAATATTCAACTCTTGCAAGCAAGGCTATACAACCTATTCAATTCATATCACAAAGACCAATAGTGTCACGCCTCGATCCCAACGTACGTCCAAGATGGACAGGTGACGTCACCAAATACCTGTATCTCTAACATACCCCGCCTCAGGGATATGGGCAAAGCACAACTCGAAGTCCAACTACGTAATAATTTTTCTTATACTTTATGGTTGCATCTAACATCCTCGTTAGACTACCTATGCGCCCTAAACGGGGATCAAGCCATTTGTAGTTCATCATTCACTACACTCGAACATTCATTATATAAACCACTATGTCCCAACATAATACCACGATTCAGGCGTGCAACATCTCAAGGAACATTCGACGAAGCGCAACATAACCTCTAGCTATATTTGTCAACGAGTCAAATCATAATGACAACAATCACAACCAACATCATTCCACAATCACATCAATCAATAACACATATCATACACCCAAATGTAGGGTTAGAGCGACACAGTTCGGCCGAATCCTACATCTTTGAAACTGTCTCAAATGAATCAATCCAAGGAACTAATGAGTCAAATGATGCGATTTCGGACCACTCAACGAAATCCATCAACATCGGGCTCCTGACCACTCAACGGAACCAAAACACCAAGTGGGATTCCGGACCACTCAATGGAATCTAAACAAGGATACGATTTCGGACCACTTAACAAAATCGCGGAGTAGAAGGGATTATGGACCTATCAACGGAATACGAGTAGATACGATTCTGGGTAACTCAACGAAATCGCGGAGTACAATGCATATCGAACCACTCAATGAAGTCCAAGATGGATACGATTTCGGACCACTCAATGAAATCGCAGATCACAAGGAATTCAGGACCACTCAACGGAATCCAGACGGAGCAGGGAACCAGACCACTTAACAGAACCCCAGCTAAAACCCAGTTTTGGATCGCTCAATAGAACCAAGCGGAAGTCCAAGAAATATAGCAACGCTCAAAGAACAATACATGTAACAAATACTCAAAATACCAAAAGCTCAACGAAATAAGAAATGGAACAAAACACAAGGTACACAATTAGAACGGCTCAACAAAACGAGAAATGAAATAATGGTACGATATGTGAAATAAGTCTCGAAGAAACCAACCCCATGACAATTGGTTCATGGTCCACTACTAGCCCTCACATTCCATCACATCAGGCTAAACATACAAATTAACCACACTCCACAACAAGTTCAACACACAAGTCAAATCACATAAAATCAACAAGCATAACACAATGTGATGCCATCAGTACGTAAATCGAGGAAGACACACCATCATGCTGAGCCCAATAAGCTTTATGGAATCTCAACAACACTCTAATATCAGTAACACGCTAGAAGAACTCGGGCTAGTTGACAAAAAAGCCAATTGTCGATCAAGATCGAGGGTAAGGTCCACAATCTTAGAAATCTAAATCGAAATATTCTCTTATCAGATTTCTTATTATCGTGATCCAATAGTCGAATCTCCGCCAATCACAAATTCAAGTGGCGGTCGACGTTTAGTTTTACAAACCAAGAAATTCAAATCAGGAAGATCCGTGCATCGGATTCCCAATCCGTCAATTTCTAATGTCCTAAAATATTATGTACTATTGCTTATTTAAGTTTGGTGCCGATCCAACGATCAGATCGTCAATTCATATTATTATCAAGTGACGGCCAACTAAGCGGTCAACTATGAAACTATATTAAAACATCGGGACTTCACTAAATGGATGTCAAATATGGAATCGGGGCATCAAAATTAGCTTAGGATGGTCAGGTGGGGTCTCGGCCCACGTGTCGTCGTACGCGGCGACTGGCCACCCTGACTCACTGGAAAATTCAACTATTTCCAAAAATTACCAAAATTTACAAATTTGTAGATCTTAATGAGGGGAGCAATTTTCATAATTGGGCTGCATCCTAGAATTTGGGTGTTCCTCAATTCGTCAAAATCGTAGCTCCGCCACCCCTAAACTTGTTTGGGCTTTGATCTAGGCCTCAATGGGAGTTAAACCATGGTGGTAGTAAATGGTATTGCCTTCACAAATGGCAGAATCGTTGTCTACCCCGCCACCCACCGGTGCATTTCCCACGAATCTAAGGCCAAATTACCTCGGTTGTTTGATAGAATTTAGAGAAGGGAGGTCGAAAGTACTTTTCTAGATGGTAGCTCGAAAAACTCGCCAAAAAAGGGACAGAAAACCATTGAAAACAACCGCGAGAGCCGACTAAACCGGGTCCCGTTGAGCTAGAAAACAGGTCGAGGGGAGGGTTCTATTCGCTAGGCCGCCTCCTTCCTTATTTCCCATATTTCTCCTTCTTCTTATTGGTCACCCTTCTTTTTCTCCCCTTTTCCCGAATGGGCAGCCCCCAATCCCTCATTTCTCTTATTTTCTTTCAATCCCAGCCATCCATCTCTTTCCTTTCTCCATCACAACCATCCACGTGGCGCTTCCAGATTTTTTGGAGTATTCCAAATTATGGTCAAATGACCATTTCGCCCATAAATTTGCTCGTTCATATCTTATTTGTTATAATTTCGTTTCACGAACGGTTTGCGCTTACACATTCGTGAGATCGAGCTCTATTCAAAAATATAAATTGTGACCTCGAACGGTCTACAAATTTTAAATAATTAATTTCCAAACTTCACTCTTTGTAATTAGTCAAATTTAAAAATCTAAATGTAAATAACTTAATAAAATTTCCCGAAATAATATAAAATCTCAATAATACAAATACGTAGATTATAATAGTGAAATCCACGAACGGGATTTCACAAATAGACCGTCGAAGATCTTTGTACCTTCGATTATCTAGGGCTTTAGTGAAGATGTCAGCTAGCTATTTTTCAATTGGCACAAAGGTTAAGGTAAGAATTTTACCTTCCACAAGATCTCTAATGAAATGATGCCTTATATCAATATGTTTGGTTCTTGAATGTTAGATAGGGTTCTTGGAAGTATCAATAGCACTTATATTATCACAATAAACAAGAAAGATAGATTGAGAGATATCATAGTCACTGAGCATTTGCTTCATCCACATCAATTGAGTGCAATAGCTTATAGCAGCAACATATTCAATCTCAGCTGTGGACAAGGAGACACGGTTTTTCTTCTTGCTGTGCCAAGCTACCAGATTGTTCCCGACATAGAAAGCTCCCCTATATGTGTTTTTTTGATCATCAAGCACCCAACCCAATCGGCATCACTGTATCCAACCAAGTTGGTGTTAGTGTCATGTGTATATTGTAGCCCAAAATCAATAGTTCCACCCACATATTTGATAATCCTTTTAACTGCCAATAGGTGAGACTCCGTATGACAACTTTGAAACCGAGCACACACCCCAACTACAAAAGCAATATCAGGTATACTTGCAGTCAAATAGAGTAGGCTTCTAATCATGATCCTATACAATGTTTGGTCAACATCCTTGTCACTCGAGTCCTTGTGAACTTTGGCACATGCATTCATTGGTGACCTAGCAGCTTTTGATCATTCAAGACCAAATTTCTTCATTAAATTCTTGGCATACTTGGCTTAAGAGATGAAAATGCCATGATTTTCTTGTTTGACTTCAAGTCCAAGAAAGTAGTCCAACAAGGCTTATTTCAAACTCACTGGTCATCATGTCAATGAACTGTTTCATAAGAAAATCAGAAGTGGAGCCAACAATGATATCATCAACATACACTTGAACAATCACAACATGAGTCTTCACCTTCTTTACAAACAGTGTATTGTCAACAGAGCCACGTGTGTAACCATGAGGAAGAAGATGTGAAGATAATTTGTCATACCAAGCACGAGGAGCTTGTTTAAGACCATAAAGAGCCTTTCTCAGTTTGTATACTCTAGCTGGCTTGTGAGGATCCTTAAAGCCCTTAAGTTGTTCCACGTAGACTTCTTCATTAAGATATCTATTAAGGAATATGGTTTTGACATGCATTTGAAAAAGCTTAAACTTTAAATGGCATGCAATAGCACAAAGAAGACTGATAGATTCCAGACGAGCAACAAGGGTGAAGGTTTCATCAAAATCAACACCTTCAAGTTGAGAGTATCCCTGAGCTACAAGCCTGGCCTTATTTCTGATCACATTTCCCGACTCATCAAATTTGTTCTTGTAAATCCATTTAGTGCCAATAACATTAATGTTTGATAGACGATCAACAAGGGACCAGACTTCATTCCTTTCAAACTGATTCAGTTCTTCATGCATAGACAAAATCCATTCCTCATCAGTTAAGGCATCTTTGAAATTTTTTGGCTCAATCTGAGACACATAACAAACATTGGCAACTTCATCGACAATTTGCCTACGAGTTCTAACTCCTTTATCAACATGACCCACTATTTCCTCATCATGATGACTTATGGCCCACTTCGGCTTATCCTTGAACATCATATAAGGATCTTGGTCAATGCTTGACTTACTCTCTGTGTCACTTTCTGACAACTCGCTCAACTCAACAGAAGCTTCACCTTTATCCTTCAATGGAGGAGAGGATAAATCAGCATTTTTAACATCAGAAGCAAGAGGAATAATGGAGTCATAAATTTTAACATTTATGGACTTCATGATGGCTTTTGTTCGTAGGTTGTAGACCCTATAAGCCCTGCTGTTGTTGGAATACTTGAAGAAGATTCCTTCATCATTCTTAGTATCAAACTTGACAAGGTGTTCTCGATCCCTCAGAATATATCAAACACTTCCAAACACTCTGAAGTACCTGGGCACTGGCTTTTTACCTCTTTATAATTCATAAGGAGTCACATCGGTGCCTGGCCTGAGAAAAACGCGATTAGAGATATAACATGCAGTATTCATAGCTTCAGCCCAAAAGTGTTTTGCTAGGTTCTTACTATTCAACATCAGTCTAGTCATCTCAATCAAAACACGAATTTTCCTTTCAATAACCCTATTTTGTTGAGGAGTGAGAGGAACAGAGTATTCATGTTTGATTCCATTGGTTGAACATAATTAACCAAAAAGAGCATTCTCAAATTCAGTTCCATGATCAGTTCTGATTCTGACAAGGGAGGGACGACCAATCAAAGATTCATTTAGCATCACTTTGTACACGGTGAGAAACTGTTGAAACGTGTCAGATTTTCCCTCAAGAAACACACCCAAGTATATCTAGAGTAGTCATCCACAATTACCAGAGTATACCTTTTTCCCTTCAATAGACACAGTTTGGATTGGACCAACAAGATACATATGCACTAATTGTAGAGGTTTGGAGGTAGCAATATCATTTAATCTGTTGTGAGCCACTTTGGTCTGCTTCCCCAGTTGACAAGATCCACAAACATAGGAGTCTAAGACTGAAAAATAAGGTAAACCTCTAGTAGCCTCACAATTTGATAATTTATGGAGATCTTTGAAGTTGACATGACCAAGTCTACTATGCCACAACACACTGACATCATCAATAACTTTCTTGCACTTTGAAGAATCACCAACCTTTGAAGCATTAAGAATGTAACAATATGTCCCCATATCTAAGAAGGACCAAAATATTCTTTCCATGTTTGTCCATAATTCAACAGCCTTTCTTGGAGAAGCAAACTTCATCTGCCACCTCATCGCACAACTGGCTAATGCTAATAAGGCTCAACTTCAAACCTTCCACATAAATAACATTCTTAAGCTAAGGAAGACCAGGAATATTAACAATACCCTTTCCAGTGATTTGGAATTTATCACCACTACCAAAGACAACCCCACCACCCTTGAAAGGTGAAAGAGATAGGAAAGCATCTTTGTCCCCAGACATGTGACGAGAGCACCCACTGTCAAGATACCATACATTTGGTTTAGTGGCAAAGAAAGCATTGAGTACAAGTACGCATCTGTTCGAGACTTTCTGAATCCATTTGGAGCGAGGTCACCCTTTTTCCATATTGGATGACTGCATAAGTTGAGCAATTCTGTTGACTTCATTGACCAGTCAGTCCACCTGATTCTTCAACGTGTCATTCTTGCCAGAGTGAAGTTTCCTACACTTAGGATAAATGTGGCACAATTCACCACAGTGATGACATGTGGGAATAAATCTAGATTTTAAGCTTAAATTGACTTTAGGTGCCACAAATCTTGATTTGGTACCTGTTGAGCTTGATTCGTTTTCCACGTAGCCAAGACAACTTCTGTCACCATGAGGTTTTCCAAGACTCAGTATCTTGTTATTTTTCAGCTTCAATGGTAAGACGGAGAACCTTGTCATTTGCCTCATTCAACGCAAGTAGTTGTTTACAATTAGCCTCATGATACATAACATTATTTGCTTTTAACACATGAATTTGATTTATCAAGTTTTCTTGAGATTTAAGTAATTTTTGAACTTGAGCTTCAAGAGCAGCAATAACATCATCTCTTTACACTTTGTCATTGCAAGGAAAATCTTTCTCATTATGTTCTTTGATATGTGCCTCAAGATAATCAATTTTTTCATCCAGTTCAGTTCTGACTAGACGGAGAGACTTGTTTTCATTCTGTAACTCAGCAACTTTCTTGGACAGCTTAATCTTCTCCACTTTTGTAGTACATGTCTCATAAAAAAGAGTATCATACTTGATGCAAAACTCATCATAAGTCATCTTTTCGTTGTCATTTAGTGCTAGATCATCATAACTTAATGACACTTCCACCATCGGAGCAACAAAAGCAACATTTTTATCTTCATTTTCTGACCACTCATCTGAATGCACAGACCATTCACTTTCACCTTCACTCCAAGCAGCCATCATTACTTTGTCCCTTTGCTATTTTGATTCTCTGTTGTTTGCACACACAGCAGCAAGTTGTCCATTACTACCATAAGAGAAGCATAGACCAGATTCTCTAGATGAGGATTTTGCCCTACTACTTGTGAACTTTCCTTATTTTCTACCAAAGGTGAACTTTCTACGAGATTGCTACTTTGAGTTTTCAGAAGACTATTCAACTTTTTTTTATCTCTTTTCCTTTATTGTTGAGAAATCTTCTGAAATGGTTGACAAACAAGGCAACATCATATTCTTGGGTGACAATCTTTGCATTTTCAACACTATAAAGAGAAACATCATTCATTTTCTTGGCATCATCTTTCTCTATATCCAGCTCCATTTCATAAGTGATAAACTTACCCACCAGTTTTCTATGTTTGATCACATTCAAATGTTGAAATTCTTGAATGGCAGCCTTCTTAGCAATGAATCTCTTAGGCAATGATCTCAAGATTTTTTGAACAATGGTAGTTTCATCAATAGGGTTGCCCAACCCTAATGCTTCATTAGTTAACATTTCAACTTTTTCATAGAAAGCTGAGAAAGTCTCAAATTCTTTCATCATCAAGTCCTCAAACTTTGAAAGAGTCATTTGAAGTTTGAGATCCCTTACTTGTTTATCTCCTTCATGAAGAATTATGAGCTTGTCCCAAGCTTGTTTGGTCGTTGTGCAATATCTAATATGCGCAAATTGAGTTGGAGAAATGGCAGTGACAATGACATTTCTTGCTTTTCTGTTTGCCATGGCTGAAGAGACTTCACCAGGAGACCATTCTCCTTTAGATTTCATAACATATTCACAATTTACATTTCTTGACGATGCTTTCTATTCCAGGGTAAGATAGTCAACAACAATAAGATCTTGAATTTCCAGAAAGATTTGAAACTTTTCATTCAATGTCGCATAATTAGATCCATAAAAAAAATGGAGCGGCTTTACCCTATCTATAAACAAGGTTCTTACAAAGTACCATGTAAAGCTCAATTCTTAGAACCTTATCTGTGAGCGGCTTTACCTTTGTGCAACCTTGCCTCACACAAGATAAATTCCTTCGGTCTTCATGAAGTGGCAGCTCCTCCTGAGCTCTTCACCTTGTGGCACTAAGACTAACTCACAAGCTATGCATATGATGGTGTGACAATGATATGCAGTTCTGGAGTCAGGTGTCTAGTCAGTTTCTCCAGTCAAACAGTTGAAGAAGAAAACTAACGAGAATCCAAAAGTGTGTCAGTTTCAAAGATTTGAAACTAGAAATACTTGACCATAGATTTAATGCAAAACCAAAGACAATGCAACCCTATTCTTCAATGATTGGGTGTTTAATGCATGAAAGAAGGCTTTGCAACTAGGGTTTCATAAATGAAGAACAAAGAGGAAGGTAAGGACTTAATGCCTTTCTCTCTAACTTCTCTCTAGCAAATACATTCTGAAAACTCCAAAAAAAAAAAAACCCTAGCTGGGGATCTCAACCCCAAAAGCTTTGTTTGTTTTTCACCTACCAAGGACACATGTCGTCCTACAATCTGATCAGAAGAGATTAAGAGCTGAGATCTGACTATCGGCAAAAAGCTGTCAGGAAGTCCATGTGGGTAGGTCTTAATTTGCGTGCCTAGCTTGCTGAAAATTCACACGCAAGCCTGACTAGACAACTAAGCTGGACAGAATGAAGCAAGAATGTAGACCTGAAATGCACATGCATGAACAAACCTTTTGAAGGGAGTTGTGCCACGTCTTTGAACATTTCTTCCCAGCAGACACAACCGATAAATATAGAAAATCCTAAAGCTAGATTGAGCATGTGGTACACTTACAATGTTGACAAGGAAAGCCAAACCTAAAAGTCTAGACTTCATAATCGTTTGTAGGCCGGACTTGGGCAATAAGCCCGTGTGCACAAAAGTGGGCTGCAGATGCAGGCCCAGATGGCAAAGGCCTAAAAGAAGGGTGCCAATCCTGTGCAGTGTGGTACATTGATGCCGTAGCCATTATAGGGCTGGGATCAGGTGTGGTGGTGTCACACCCCGACCCGCGAATAAAGACTATTCACGAGCTAGGGTGTGAGCCATATCTTAGCTATAGAAATAAATTCTACAACCAAGATATGGTGGAAAATTAAATTAAATTACAACGATTACACCATACATCATATAACAAAATCTTACATAAAATTTATCGAATACATAGAGGAATAACTATAGTGCATAAATTAATTCACAACAAAAAGTACCAACAAAATAATAATTAAATTGTAACAATTCTTTCAAATGCATGAAATAGAGCAAATGAGATGGATGAATGTACTCACTCCCTTCTAATCCCACTAACACATACCTAGGGCATCCAAGCCTGCACGTCCCATACCATGCCTATACCACTTGGCTCTGAACCTTAGAGTATGAGTTAACTCCCGTCCATCCCTTCAACCCAATTTTCAGAATTAAATTCTCAATTTCCACTTTATTTATGTAGGCACTTCCCTCGACACCCAATTACATATTCAAGCCTTTCCCCAGATGCCTGACATATACAAGATTCTATTATTTTATATTCAATGCATTCTGTAGCCCTTGATATCTTCACAACTCAACTCTCTTTCTTGCTTTGCATGCTTATGTATATGCCATGTAACATGGATATCAATAATCACATGCTCTAAAACATTTGCAACACTAATCAAATTTTTAGTAGCCAAAATTGTATTATATTATCAATAATATAGTATTGATAACACACAACAATCAAATTGAGAAATATTACTTTACCATTTTATTCCATCTTTCTCTAGGTGATATTGATGTATAACCCCATTTTTGGTTCCTTTCCTTCAAAATGTTGTCACCCTTTCATTTGTAGTTCACACGGTAAATGACTTGCACAAGTAACTATATTTTTTTTATTGATCATTGGTGTGTTTTCATAGCTCTTTCTGGGAGGGTAAAGAAGCAAATAGTAGAATCAAACTAGTAAATCAATAATCACACTCCGAGTTTAAGTGGTTCACCAAATCGGGAAGATTTACAAATACAATGAAAAATGGTTTAAAGCCTTATAATGCAAGGTAAATGAAAAATTAAGAAAAGTGGTCTATGAAGGAGAGGAGGTTTTTCTTCTTTTTCTCGTGTGTTTCGATGGTGTGGTGTTGTTCCTCCTGTTTCTCTCCTCCCTTTGCTTTTATAGAGAAAGAAATGGAATCCACAATTAAGCCTTCAATGATATGTCTTAAATCCTTTGCTACACCTGGACATCTTGTAGTGGAAGCAATACTATCTAATCATGTTATAATCACTACCATGCATGTGGACAAATACTCAAAAGCCACGTCCAAACTCTGAGGGATATGAATCCCATTTGGTTTTGTGTGTGTGTGTGTGTGTGGGGGGGGGGGGGGGGGTGTGGAATCATAACCAATCATTAACTCCTAATGATTACAAACTTGCCAACTCATTCTTATGTAGACTTCCACCTCTTATTTTAGAGTGATGAATAATACCTACTCTTTACTCTCTAATGATTGTCAAAATGACACCTTGCCTTTGTGAGAAAAAAATAAAGCCAAACTCATCATAATCCCCTTCTCCAATTCAAACTAAAAATATCTCTAATTACATATGAACATGAAATAATACTAGCTAGTTTTTGAAATAATTTTGTAGCGAAATGAACTTACGTTGAGACTGGTTTACATATCAAAAGTATACACATAGCTATAAAAAGAAACCCAATAAAATCATACCTTTGCACATACGCACACACATATACATATAATCATTTTTTTTAAATACAGGGTATTACAAGTGGGAACACCGTGGCCAAGGAGGCTGGTGTTGGGCTGAGATGAGTTCCAAAGCCCAAAGGGCTAGTGCTCAACGAGAACAGGCCAAGCCCAAATAGGCTTAGGTTTAGAACCAGACACCCTAAAACAAGCTGTGTGAACTCGCCAGACAATGAGACTGGCGCCACCGTTGCAGGCTGTCATGTCATGGCACAAAAAATCAAGGCGAAGGTCATGGGTTCGACAACAATCCATAAAATTGAACAGAGAGGAAAAAAAAATTCAACATTGTAGAAACTCTAGAAATATTCGATCAGAATTTAAAAAAAAAAAAAACCATCAAATTTTAGTCAAGGACTCGTTGGCGACGACTTCAGGTCGTCGGGGAAGTAGCCATGGTGGTTAGGCATGGCTGCAAGCCATGCTACATGACGGTTCAATAGGTGCGACGCCGTTTAGGGCCTGGAGCCTTGACTCCATGGTTGGGTTTCTCGGCTCGGGGAAGGGAGCTCGGCGACACGGCTTCCAACCGTCAGACGCTGGGTTTCCAACAAAACCTTAAAAAAAATTTGTAATTTTTAATTCAATTCCAGATTAATTCAATGCATGAGCATATATTTGATGCAATTCATGTCAATGTCAATTCACATAATTCATCAATTATAAATATAATGCATATACAATTTATGTAGAATCTGAAATTCAAAAAACGTGAAGTTGGGTCATGCATTATGGTGAACATTCACGCTATCAAGGCTGCAAAAATATTGAGATAAAACCGTTGTTTTGGAAGAACCTGATTGCGTGATGATATTGATGAACTGGTTTGATGCAGAAAACTTCCATGTCAAATTCCTAAGCGCAGTGGTAGGAGCGTGCTGATAACATGTTGTGGCTTATATTAATCTAACAAGGGAGAGAGGGAGGAGCGGCATAGAAAGTAGGGAGAGAGATGTGTTTGCAGGGTTGTGTTGAGGATGTGTTGTTCCTCTTACACAGTGCCTTTATTTATAGTAATAAGGGAGGGAAGAATCATTCTCCTCCAAATAATACAAGTCCTAATAGGGAAGAATAACTAGTATCAAACCTAATAAAAATTTACACAATCACACTTAAATACAATATTTAGAACAAACGATATATTTTCTTATTTTTTGGTTTGGACTAAATAGTCCTATCGGGCAATAAAAACAAGCCCAGTCAGGCAAGATAGGAAAAAGCCCAGTTGGGCAAATAAGGAAAAAACCCAGTCGAGCAAAATCTCTTAATCGGACAAACTGCCCGGATTGGACATGTGTCTATGTGTGATTGGCTATCAGCATAAGTTGTTGCTAATTTTTCAGCAGCCAAGTTCTGTCATTTGTTCTTGTCTTGTCTTGTGGTTTTTTTTTTTCCTTTGTTATTGTTCATGAAAATAAAATAAACTACATAAATGTATTTCTGGATTAAATGCTGAATAGTTTAGGAACAATAAAATGGCTAATCTCAGATCCAAAAATATAACAAAGACTATTGGACCAAAAAAAACCTATCAGAGACTAAGTTATCACTTGTCAATGCCATCACAATATGCTTGTTTTACCTGACAATAGTTTGTTAGACTATGATTGCACTTTAATTATAAAACTGTTTATTGTTTTTAAGGTTTCTGGTTCATTATTATTATTTTTTTAACAATGATAAAATTTACATTAAAGAGGTGAAGAGTAAGCTAAATCTTACAATGAGATAATAATAATATGATTTAAATTTACTTTTAAAAATCAAAGCTACTAGACCATGATAATAAGTTATTTCTAATTTATTATTAAGAGGACAGAGTTTCATCTATCTCCGAAAATAACAAAGATATATTTGTGACTTTTGCTTTTCCCCTTTTTTTGGTGAACGACTTTGTTTTCCCTTTGTCACCTTTACTTTCATTTCATACAAAAAACAAATATTTATATGATAAAGCTAAATACTTTTTAATAATTAAATAATCTTTATTAGCTTTTTGACCACGTGAGTCGTGACAAACGTCCAAAAATATATTATTTAGCTGTCCCAAATTTCGAGAGATAAATAAAGTGATCGAAATATATAGTATTTAACCAAAACGTGGGTATCATTCAAATTCTAAATCTAGAGATATATTATTTAACAAAAACGTGGGCATCAGTCAAATTCTCAAATCCAGAGATTAATAAAGCCTAATATAGTCGTTGTTAGAACAATAAACAAGTCAATTAATGATAAGATCCAAATCCAGTACCCAATTCGACCTTAACTTTGCCGCAAGTCAGCTATGAAGAATGAAGAGGAAGAAGGAGATGCAACAGAGCAATTTTGGGTAAAATATAATTAGTTTTCAAAACTGAAGAGAGAGTTTTGCTTTATAAGAGTAGCTCCAACCCTTCTCAATCTCCTGACGTCACGGTGGCGTCAGACTTGATTAAAAAATTATAAATTTTTTTTTCTTGAGTACATCGGTGTATTTACACTAAGAAGAAGGGGAATTCAGCAAAGCCACATAATAGGCAGCCTAATTTGATATCGAATTCACCATTCACGAGATTCGAACCTAAGATCTCTCACTTCCAAGTAAGGAGGAATACCATCAAACCGTAGTACTAAGTGACTTTTTTCTATAAATACTTAACCATGTTTTTCCATCATACAACACATTTCAATTTTTTAAATAAGGAAAACTAATGAAAAGTCCAAAAAAACTTCCCTTTTAACAAAAAGCCTTTTTTAAAGGTATAGTGAATAGTGTCAGGTAAAGGTAAACATGTGGTTTTTCGTTAAAAGTGAACAGTACCATGAGTGTTTCGTTAAAACTCCCTAAATAAAAATAATAACAATATTTTACTATTATCGGAAATTAAAAATAAAATATTATTATTTTTATAATAAAATTCTTTTATTATTATTTTTAAATAGTAACAATATTTTAATACTAATAGCCTGGGCTATTCAATTTAGGGCTGTAGATGCACTTGGGCAATTACGGTTCACTTTGGCGATTAGGTTGCCTATAGCCTAGGGGAACTTTTAGGAGTGGAGTTGCTCTAAAACTAGCCAACATTCCACATGTGTGACTGCAACATGGGCACAAACAAACAAAATAGTTGAACAAACGCCTACAATAACAGAAAATTACAAATTGACCCCAATTTCATTACAATTTAACTCCAAGGCCAATTACTTGTGATTAAGGCAATCATAGTACATAGGAATACTTCCCCCTTAAGAAACAACCTTGTCCCCAAGGTTCAAACTGAAAAATTTGGAAATCTAGCTTTAAACTCATCAAAATCCTACCTAGTAGCATATGTTGCTTCTTGTCCATTCCACTGCACTAGAAGTTGAACACCAACTACATTTCCCTTCTTGTACATTCTTCTAGCAAGGATTGCTAGAGGGGCTTCATGTATAAATCAATCATCTGTCACTTGAGGCAAGATCAAATTTGGAACCACATTGACTTCCAATTGTTTCTTGAGGCAACTCACATGAAATACAAGATGGATTTTGGTCCCTTCTAGCAGTTTGACTTTGTAGGTGAAATTGGTAATAGGTGGAATAACCTGCAATTTAAAATCTATATACGTGCTTGTCTGACTAGTCAGCAACACTCATCAATTAAGATCAGATATGCTAGTTTACTCATTGCGGAAGTAGTCAAATTAAAACTCAGTTTACTAAAATGTTCCTAGTTAACTAAGATCCAGTTTAGTGCACTTTTTAACTCTGACAAGTTTAGTTGCATGGACTTGTCTCTTTGCAAATAATGATGAACATATATCACAAGTAAAGGGAAGATAAGTAAACTAGAAAAACGATAAGTTGCACGGGATGTTTTTGGTCGGAAAAACCCACATCTGGGTTAAAAAACCAGGGACTCTCCATTGAGTCCAATCCACTAGTGAAATCAAGATTTTTACAAAGTAACCACACAAACTCAATTCCTAGATCCTAATCTACGGAGCAGCTTTTACCTTTGTGCAACCTTGCCTTTCACAAGATGGATTCCTTCGGCCTTCACGAAGTGGCAGCTCATCCTGAGCTCTTCACCTTGTGGCACCAAAATCAAATCAACTTATGCAAATGATTTTATGATGAAGTTGATGCAAATCAGGATTCGATGTCTAGTCAATTTCACTAGTCAAACACTTGAAAGATGAAACTAACGGGAATCCAAAAAGAGGTCAGCTCAAAGATTTGAAACTAGAAAAGCTTGACCTAAAACAAAGATCAAAATCACAAAAACAATGCTACCTAATATGCATGGGTGTGGGTATTTAGTGCATGAGTGCGATTTTGTGGCTAGGGTTTTCAAGTACGAACAAAAGGGCAGCTCACAGCTGAAAACAAACCTTATCAGAAAATATAAATCTGCTAGCCTATTGAAAATGAAACCCTAGATGAAGCTTTTATAGTGAGCTTTGTTTCAGACAAGAAAGGGGACAAAAAAAGCCACGTGCCATGTGCAAAAGCAATTTGGAAAGATCTAGGGTTGAAAAACCATTTTCGGGAAAAAGCTGTCAGATGACCCATGTGGATTGTCTTAAAGTGTGCCCAACTCGCGTGAAAGCATAAAGAAGTTTTGACGAGACAGAACCACTAGACAAAATGTACTGGAAATAATAGCATGAAATACATATGTATGAACAAACCTTTGATAAAAGAAGTTAAGCTCTTGAAGTGATATTTCTTGCAGCATGATCCCAAAAGTAGCATTTTAACCTTACATCTAACTAGAGTTGTGTGGTACAATTTACAACATTTGACAAGGGAAGCCAAACAATAAAACTAGACTTCACAGTAGGCCACTGCACCAATATTCTCTATGCTGCAATTTCTGATAGCTATGAGAAGCCAATGACAGTAATTGATCGGGAACCAATCTCAAATCTACCATGTCACCCACTTCAAAATGCTTCTCAATTCTCTTTTTGTTAGCTTGCAGTTTCATCCTATTTTGAGCCAATTCTAGATTGTACTTAAGAACAACTAAAATTCCATCGATTTCCACCAAGGTTTGTTCCAAATAATCAACTCTTGCATATCCCATTTCATACGGTGCAATGTATGGTGGTGAATATCTATACACAAGCTCAAAATTAGTGAACTTTGAGGATGTGTGATAAAAAGTACTGAAGCAGCACCCAACCCAAGGTAGCCATTGTACCCATCTCTTAGGTTGTCTTCCAACAAAGCACCTTAGGTATGTTTCCAGACATCTATTCATGACTTTAGTTTGGCCATCATTGAGGATGGTAACCAGAGCTCATACACAATCTGAACCCCACAACTTGAAAAATTCTCTCCAGAATGCACTAATAAACACAGGGTCTCAGTCACTCACAAATGAACTTGGCACTCCATGGAGTTTGAAAACCTTCTCGATAAATATTTGGGTCACATTTACCGCAATATAAGGGTGTGAAAAAGCTATAAATGTGCAAACTTGGCACTCCATGGAGTTTGAAAACCTTCTCGATAAATATTTGAGTCACATTTACCGTAATATAAGGGTGTGAAAAAGCTATAAATGTGCATACTTGACAATCTATTACCACCATGATGATAGTTCTTCCCTTACAATTGGGCAGTTCTACTGTGAAGTCTATACTAATATCAGTCCATACCTTCTTAATAATTGGGCAATCCTTTATGATCTTTTGTCTCCACTATGATAATGGAATCAGTATAATCATTTTCTTATCATACAAAACCCATCGACAACTGAATACTTGGCAAGTGTAGAACTCAAACTCCCTTATTGGTATTATCAGAGACTTCTTTAAGTTTTTTTCTGCAACCCACTCATTTACTTCTTTGTACCTTCTCAATTCATCCATCCACCCGAAATATGGGTTAGAAATTGTTGCACATTCCATCGTAGAACAAGAAGTTTTCACTAAGAATGAATGCCTCGTTGTATTCTAGAAAGAGCATATGCAACTGTTTACGCTCAAAACTTGCAGGTTAAAAAATTAAGGTAATTAGCCCTTGGTGGGCTTGGGATAAAAACTAGAATGAAATAGATTTAGGATTTAAGTGGTTCACCCCTTAAAACTAGGTTACATCTACAGTGAAGTCAATTTGACTTTAACCTTGCCGCAAGTCATCTATAAAGGGTGAGGGGAAGAAGGAGATGCAACATCACAATTTGGGTAAAATATTATTGTTTTTCAAATCTGACCGTTACAAGAGAGAATGAGACTTTAGTACACTAGCCATCATTCCACATGTGTAATTACCACAAGGGCACAAACAGGCAAAACACTTAAACAAACTCCAACAATAAAAGGCAAATTATACATTGACCCTAATTTCATCACAATTTAGCCCAAAAACCAATTATTTGTGATCAATGCAATCATAGTACATAACAATTCAAGCTCACATAAGACCTACTTCAACCTTGGGATAAAACTCAAATTTTAAGTTCTAAACTACCCCAACTTGCTCCAACATTTGGGCCAATATGAGTTTTAACCCAAAACTTATTTTTTTGGGGGGCAAATTTAGGACAGAATTCTCTCATGGGTGAGGCCCACCATATATGTGTGTATTTGTTTTTTATTTTATATTTGTAAATTCATTGAATCCAACGGCTAAAATCTAATATGATTAAATCCAACAGTAAAAAAAATGTTCAAATTTAAATCTAACGGCTAAAATAATTATAAAAAAAAATCTTTCATGTGTTTAATATTCTTTCATAGTGTTCCACAAGTTTTATGGTGTCGGTTTAGTGATTTTTCAATATTGATCGAAATCTAAATATTTCTATGTTAAAATGTTCATAAAATTAAATTAGAATAGTCTACATAATTTTTCTTTTTTAAAAAGTTATTTTAAGAGAAAAAAATTAGGCTTATTTTATCAACACCCCACATATTGTTGAATGCACCCCACAAACTTAATACACCCCACATTTGCTTTTTTAATTAAAATTTATCTTAATACACCCCACTTACTTTTTTTATAATACCCTTACACCCCACACCTCAACATACACCCCACATTTTCTAGGGAGTTTTAACTAAAAGCCCACGGTACTGTTCACTTTAACGAAAAACCACATTTTAACACTAAAAAGTCAAACCTGATACTATTCACTTTACCCTTTATTTTGTCCTTATCGTTAAAACTCAAAGTTTTCAAGCCCTTTTCGTTAGTTTTCCTCATTTTCTATATATACCCCACACTCTTCATATCTTAAAAAAGAAAAAAAATTTAGCCTTACCCTTCTCCAGCAAGAACCAACCATAATTATTCTTTTTCTTCTTCCACGCCACACCAAATGTTGATTAAAGAGTAACATTGCTTTGATTAAAAACTTAAGGTCACAACATTTAAAGGAAAGGCCAGTGCTTCAATTCTGACACACCCCGACCCGGAATGTTCACTAGGACTCCGAATCGAGCTGTGCTGGCCGACACTTGGAAGGTGACGAAGCCATAAAGTATAGTGATGTGGAAAATACGAATAAATTTAAACCTAAAAGTGCCTACAGATAAAAGTGCGTTGTGAGCGGGAATGAGCCAATTTCACACGCAACGTCAAAGCATAAGTAAAGCACAGTAGTGTGGGTAAGAGTCTTACCCTCAGAGGTAGCCACCTATACTGAGATTCGCCAAGAATCCTCGTCGATACAAACTTTCAACTGCTAAAACCTAGAAGGGCGAAAAAAAAACAGAAAACGTGAATGGGCCAAAACAAAGCTTTTGAAAACACAGTTGTCTTTATGAACATACTAACCCCTCACTGTAAAACCCGTATAATTTTCCAGAAAATAATAATACATACGTATATAGAAATCAGGCTTGAGAGCAATGAAAACCAAAGTATGTGCCATCTCAAATATCTCAATAATAAATATGCAAGCCAGGTGATGTGAATCAATATAATATGATATGTCAGCTGGAGTCACCTAACGTAACCTGTACGGCTGAACCTATAGCTCATAAACCAATTCCTGCACACGAGTCGGAACCCCCTATTGTGGTCTGTACGATAGGCTAGGTGTAAATAAGTACGCTCAAGTGCTACGATCACGTGAAAGCTGTGAGAAGTATCGCAAGACACTTACGAGTCGGAACCACCTATTGTGGTATGTACGACAGGCTGGCACCTGCCTTGGATCCAAGGTGTGTGTGTGGTGCGGGAGGTGAATGATCACGTGAAGGCTAGGCTCTGGCCTCGGGCAGAGCACTAACACCGGGGTGCATGACAAAGAGCACTAATTCATCTAAACATACCCATACCCATAGCAATCACTATCATCAATATGTATTCACCTGAAGCTTACCTGGGCGTCCACAGCGTCATGCAATAATATGCATATCTATACTAACGCATATACTAAAATGTGATGCAGTTGACATGACATTTAAAAACGTAAATCCATTTAAAACAATTTCTAGGAAAATGTAAAGCATATATACGTATATATATATATAGAAAACCAAAAACTCACTCACCTGGAGTCCACGCTACAACTCCCTAACATGAATATCGAGGCATCACGAATGATCGGCTCCTAGAACAATTATCAAATCACATCTCAGAATTCTTATCGGTAGAACATGTAACTTACGTAAAACACATCCCTAAGGGCATTCTAGAATGATTTGAGACCCATTGACCAAAAGTCAACCGTCGATCAAAGATCGACGGTAGGGTCCACAACCCTACGTAAATCGATCCGGAAGATCCGCATCTCAGATTTTCGAACCGTAACTTTCAAAGATTTTCGAACCCTAAGTAGGACAATGTTGCAAAACCTAAAAGATGTATACGCAAAATAAAGGGACAACCTTTCCGAGCTCTCCTCGAAAATATGTGGAAACCATATATCATTAAAACTAGACTTGCAAATGAGGGCCTTTGTATTGCTTATCTGAGCCGAATAGCCTACTAATAAGACTAATTAAGGGGTTACTTGATTTGGTATGGAAGATTGATTTGATTAAAGGAATCAGGTTCAGAATGATGGAAACTAGCCAAGTAGGAATATGAAAATGGGGACAAAAGTTGGGATTAATTGACTGAATATCAATTATCAATGTGAAGTGTATTTGGTTTTGGATTAAGATTCTCCTATGAATAATTTTTTCAGTCAACGTCTATGTAGTTTTATTGATTAGGGTTTTGTTCTACGTACAATGGAGAGTGAATGGTTTTGAGAGTTGAAGAAGATAATTAATATTGGGATGTGTTATTTGGGGTATATTTAGAATTATTTTAATTTTTTTATAATCCTATGAGGTCAAAATAGCCATTGCATATTAAGGCATACAAGTTATTTAACATTAAATTTTAATATGGGGTATATTCAACATTACGTGGAGTGCTAATAAAAAAAGCCAAAAAATTATCCTAAATTCATTTTTTAATAATATTGGACTAAAAATTTAACCCGAAAGGGTTGGAGCGAAAAAAGAGTATCTAAGTTAGAAATTTTAAGATTTAACTCAAATGATTGGAGATAAGCTAATGAGGTAGGGAATTTTGGAACAGATTATTTTATATAAATCTGAGAAAACTCTGCCAAGCCTATGAGTTAATTACCACTTTGTTTTTAGTGAAGCACAAAGTTTTAGAGCAGCATCTTGAGTGATGTATAAGGGATAGAAGAACAAGTTGAAGTTACTGAATGATTATGTTATGCATGCTTGACAGTTTTTAAATATTAAAAACTATCTATCCACCCTTAGCCTTGACTACTGCTCCGAACAAATAAAAAAGTCGTCGTTTTTCTTTACAACTAGTACCACGAGTCATGACTTCTATAAATACACCGGATAGTGTTCCCTTATTTTCTCGCCCCCACAAACACAAAGCCACCATGTCCAATTCCTCTCTCTTTCTCTACTGCTTTCTCTGTCTTTGGCTAGGCCATGCTGTTCTTCGGCTTGAAGCTTCCCACCATGTTTACAGAAGCTTTCAAACTTCCGAGCTAACTTCCTCACATCAAGATAACGAACCCTACAGAACTGGTTATCATTTCCAACCTCCCAAGAACTGGATCAATGGTATATTTTTCTATCACCTTTTAATTTTCTTCATTAATTTATTCTAGTTTTTGTTCATATATTTTCATTCTTTTTCTATCACCCGTCATTTTTATTGTTTATAACTCTAACATTTGTTTTCTTGCTTCTTGTTTTTGACATTGACTTGTTCTAATTGTGGAATGGACAAATCGGCTTGTTTGGTTGCACAGATCCTAATGGTTAGTTTGTTTCTCCTTTTGTTCTATTTGCCTCAAAAAATATTTTGTGCAATTAGTTAAAATCAACTCTTCTTTTAGATTTTTGGGTTTAGCGTATGGGCTTTCAGGATCGAGTCATTAGCATGTGTCACTAATCTTACAATTTGTTCATTTTCCATGAACCTATATACATATATAACTGGGAGTCAAAGTCATGATTGGTGGCTTTTGTATTGTCAAAAATGTTGCGATGCATCAATGTATTGCATTGCTCTGTAGAGTACTTCAAACCGTCAGTATGATGGTTTCATCTAAAACATTTAAATCTAGCTTGTCAGTTTAGCAATGTAGATACAATGACGCACAGTAGAAATATTCTTGTATTCTTGCTCTTTTAGCCACACTTTATTTGTTCCTCCTTTGGTTTAGGCTTTCAGGCACTTTCGAATTTCAAAAGTACTAAAGCCTTGTCTATTACTCTTGCTGCAGGACCATTGATTTACAAGGGAATTTACCATCTCTTCTACCAATACAACCCTAAAGGTGTAGTTTGGGGGAACATTGTGTGGGCTCATTCCACATCAACTGATCTTGTTAACTGGACCCCACATGATGCTGCCATCTTCCCATCACAGCCGTCCGATATCAACGGCTGTTGGTCGGGTTCCGCCACCATCCTCCCGAGTGGCAAACCGGTCATTTTGTACACCGGAATCAACCCCCAAAACCAGCAGGTTCAAAATTTGGCCTTCCCCAAGAACCTCTCAGACCCATTTCTTAGGGAGTGGGTTAAGGTCCCACAAAACCCCCTAATGGCACCCAGCCAAGCTAACCATATCAACGCAAGCTCATTTAGGGACCCCACAACTGCTTGGTTGGGCCCAGATAAGAGATGGAGAGTGATCATTGGAAGCAAGCAGAACCAAAGAGGAATAGCTATCCTATACAGGAGTAAAGATTTCCTTCATTGGGTTAAGGCCAAACACCCCCTTCACTCAGCCAAGAAAACTGGAATGTGGGAATGTCCAGATTTTTTCCCAGTTTCAATCCACGGCCAGAATGGTCTTGACTCATCAGAAAATGGTCCTGCTGTCAAACATGTGCTCAAGGCTAGCCTGGATAACACTAAACATGAGTACTACACAATTGGGACTTATAACATTGACAAGGATATATATATTCCGGATAAGGGTTCAGTGGAGAGTGACTCAGGCTTGAGATATGATTATGGAAAGTTCTATGCTTCAAAAACTTTCTTTGACAGTTCTAAGAAACGGAGGATATTGTGGGGTTGGATTAATGAATCCTCGAGCGTGGAGGATGATATCAAGAAGGGATGGTCTGGACTTCAGGTAGTGCTCTCTTATCAGACAAATATTTATGTCGTAAAACTATAAATTTAAATCACACATTTATGATATTCACAGTCTAATAACACAATTTCTGATGTACATAATGTTTGATTAAATTATTGCTTTCCAACATTTGTAATTGGTCACGGGCAAGCCCTACTTAGCTCTTAATTGTGTCGTCACAATCAATGCTATTTGCTATTTGCTGTTTGAATAGTCTCCAATTAGCAGCTGGCTTTTGTGAACTCAAATAATGTAGTATTTGCATTGACTTTGACTCTTGCAGGCAATTCCAAGAACCCTATGGCTCGCCAAATCCGGGAAACAGTTGATGCAATGGCCAGTACAAGAAATTGAAAAGCTACGTGGAAAAAGGGTCAAGTTGCCAAGCACTGTGCTTAAGGGAGGATCAGTGCGTGAAGTAGTTGGTGTCACTGCAGCACAGGTGGGTATTTTATATTGCCAAGTTTTTTAATTTACACGAGCAATATTTCACTTTAAATTAGGTGGAAGAAAATTTTAAATAAATATAGAAAGCGCATCCGTTCTAACCCTACGCCCACGTCTACTACCAACCGTTTTAATTTTGGTGTATTTTCCTATTGTTTTGTCTAACTGTTTTGCAGGCAGATGTGGAGATTACATTCGGAATAACTGATTTTAAGAAAGCAGAAGTTCTTGACCCTAGTTGGACAGACCCCCAACTTTTGTGTAGCCAAAAGAGTGCCACAGTTAAAGGTAGTTTAGGACCATTTGGGCTGTATGTTTTGGCTTCCAAGGGCTTGAAAGAATACACAGCAGTGTTCTATAGAATATTCAAAGCCAATAACAAATATGTGGTGCTCCTTTGCAGTGATCAAAGCAGGTCTCTCTCTCTCTCTCTCTCTCTCTCTCTCTCTCTCTCTCTCTACCAATTGTCTAACCAAACTTCAAATTGTTAACTACTTGTTTTTTTGTCTAACCAAACTTCAAATTATTAACTTTTTTTTTTTTGGGGTCGGTAGGTCTTCCCTAAACAAGGATAATGATAAGACGACTTATGGAGCTTTTGTAAAGGTGGATCCTCTTCGTGAGAAGCTGTCGCTAAGAAGTTTGGTAAGTTGCTTTAAACTAATATATATATATATATATATATCGAAAACGATGTCTTTCTATATGATCATGGCCTCGATACGCATTGCATTCATGGAAAAGTTTATTTGAATTTAAGTCTTCCCCATGAGAAATTTCAATCAAGCACATTTGAGTATCTAGAACCACCTCATGGGTTCATAAGAAAAGGTCAAATGCTACGATCAATATTATCGTATCGTATTAGGATGAAAAATTGATTTCTGGTCGTTGACTTTGTAGATCTCATTACGAGACTCATATGTATTTGCATTAGGATAATACTTGGATCCTCACTGGGGAGGACTCAATATACTGACTTTATGATGTGGCCCAATAATAATAGGCCACTTGTCTCATCTAAAACTGCCTAAACATTGGTTATAGGTGTAGATAGCTTTTTTAGATTCCACGTGGCCTATTATTATTGGGCCATATCATAAAGTCAGTATATTGAGTCCTCCCCAGTGAGGACCCAAGTATTATCCTTTGCATTAATGATCAAAAATTACTCATACGCATATACGCAAACACTCTTTCTAAATCTTTACCCGGTTAATGTTATGTCCCGTTCATAAAAAAAAATAAAAAATAAATCACAGGACTAGTATACATGCAAAATGTGGATTACAGCTACTTTGGGCACGTATGCATGCGCCACAATCTTTGACATGCATGACTCTAGACCTGGCATTCGTGTCGTGTTTCCCGTGTTCGTGTCGTTTTCGTGTCATACCCGATATCTTAACAGGTCGTGTCGTGTAACACCCGTTACAATAAACGGGTAAAATGACCCGACCCGAAATCGACCCGATAATATTAACGGGTAATTTGACCCGACCCGTTACCCGTTAAGGAAAATATATTTTAAACCAATAAATAATTAAATAAAAAACATAATACTTTTTTTGAGAGAATACATATCATATTGTCACATAGTAAAAACTATATTAAATATATATATATTAAATTAACTATAATAATTATAATAATTATATATACTATAATAAATTAATAATTATACCCCCAAAATATTAACTATAATAATTATATATATATATATATATATATTAAATTTTATAAAAACTATAATAATTATTAATTAATATGCATCCATTGATTCCATAATTCCTTTCCATTCCTACCGCGCCCTTTGAAGAAAAAGGGAGGGAAAATGAAAATTATAAGAAAAGCTGAAAAGGAAACAAAAAAGAGAGGAAAAGATGGGTAGGCTGCCGCCCTTTGAAGAAAAAGAAGGGAGGTAAAAATGAAAATTATAAGAAAAGCTGAAAAGCAAACAAAAAAGAGAGGGAAAAATGAAAATTAATAGAAGTGGTGAGAAATTTTGTTTTTTTTAAGTTATTAATTTTTTATCACACATATACCACTATTTTTATAATGACACGTGATAATGTGATATACTACTCCGTGTACCGGTCAATTATACGTACAAAATAAATAGATTTAAATGTACTTAATAAATAAATAAATATATATATATATATATATATATATATACACCATTGAACTTGATGGGATACGAATTATACGAAACTAATTTCAACGATCCAACCGTCAAACTTGTTTTTATATGCTTCGAGATCGTATCAGCAAAAAACAAACATTCAGAGATCAAGTAACCGAACAAAACTTTTCGATGGTTATAAAACAAAAAATCACGATTTAACGGTTATTTTAACTTCGATTTTGATTATTTTTTATAGCCACACTCCTTAATCCTATATGAATACAATGAATGAATTCGATCTTCAATTTAAAATATTTACAATAGTGGATACCACAAAATCTTATGTTATACTTAATGAAAGTATAAATAAACTCTAAGTGTTAGTGAATCTACCGTTTTGATGGGATACGCATCATACGAAACTAATTTTAACGATCCAACCGTCAAACTTGTTTGTATATGCTTCGAGATCGCATACGCCAAAAATTGCAAAAAACAAACATTCACATATCAAGTAACGGGACAAAACATTTCGACGGTTGTAAACGAAAAATCACGATTTAACGATTATTTTAACTCTGATTTTGATGATTTTTTACAGCTACACTCCTTGACCTTATATGAATACAATGAATGAATTAGATCTTCAATTTAAAATATTTACACTAGTGGATACCACAAAATCTTATGTTATACTTAATGAAAGTATGAATAAACTTTTAAGTGTTAGTGAATCTATTGTTTTGATGAGATACGCATTCTACGAAACTAGTTTCAATGATCCAACCGTCAAACATGTTTGTATATACTTCGAGATCGCATACGCCAAAAATTGCAAAAAACAAACATTCAGAGATCAAGTAACGGGACAAAACTTTTCGACGGTTATAAAAAGAAAATCACGATTTAACGGTTATTTTAACTCCGATTTTGATGATTTTTTACAACTACACTCCTTGACCCTGTATGAATACAATGATTGAATTCGATCTTCAATTTAAAATATTTACACTAGTGGATACCACAAATCTTATGTTATACTTAATGAAAGTATGAATAAACTCTTAAGTGTTAGTGAATCTATTGTTTTGATGAGATACGCATTCTACGAAACTAGTTTCAATGATCCAACCGTCAAACATGTTTATATATACTTCGAGATCGCATACGCCAAAAATTGCAAAAAACAAACATTCAGAGATCAAGTAACGGGACAAAACTTTTCGACGGTTATAAAAAGAAAATCACGATTTAACGGTTATTTTAACTCCGATTTTGATGATTTTTTACAGCTACACTCCTTGACCCTATATGAATACAAAGAATGAATTCGATCTTCAATTTAAAATATTTACACTAGTGGATATCACAAAATCTTATGTTATACTTAATAAAAATATGAATAAACTTTTAAGTGTTAGTGAATATATTGTTTTGATGGGATACACATTCTACGAAACTAATTTCAACGATCCAACCATCAAACTTGTTTGTATATGCTTCAAGATCGCATACGCCAAAAATCGCAAAAAACAAACATTCAGAGATTAAGTAATGGGACAAAACTTTTTGACGGTTATAAACGAAAAATCACGATTTAACGGTTATTTTAACTCCGATTTTGATGAGTTTTTACATTTACACTCCTTGACCCTATATGAATACAATGAATGCATTCGATCTTCAATTTAAAATATTTACACTAGTGGATACCACAAAATATTATGTTATACTTAATGAAAGTATAAATAAACTCTAAGTGTTAGTGAATCTATCGTTTTGATGGGATACGCATTCTACGAAACTAATTTCAACGATCCAACTGTCAAACTTGTTTGTATATGCTTTGAGATCGCATACGCCAAAAATTGCAAGTGTTTATATGAATAATGATGAATCATGAATAATGATGAATCACAAGTGTTTATATATTCTTTCACATTTTTCATACTTGTATGTATAAAATATGTCTTATTAGTTATTGTCTATACAAATACTATATTAGTTTATTTTAATTTTGGACAAGAACATGTTAAGTAAAATTTATTATCTTAGTAATGATAATAAAGAACTCTCATAATAAAAATAAATAATGACTAAAACTTTTTTTTTTTAACTTATATAGAATAATAATACAAAACTATATATTTAATATAGAATATATTGTATATATTAATATTTTATAATAAATTTTTTAGTAATTAAACTTTAAAATTATCAAAATAATTTTTTTCTTAACGTGTCGAAACGGGTCACCCACGTGTTACCCACGTGTATACCTGTTAAGAACCCGTTATTAACGGGTTCTTAACGGGTCACCCGATAATGACCCGATAAGTTATCGTGTTGACCCGAAACCCGTTATTTTCGAGTCGTTTTCGTGTCGTGTCATCGTGTCGTGTCAGAAACTGCCAGGTCTACATGACTCATTCGTTGCACATTTTACACTTGTCGATATGCCACTAGGCCAGCTTTATCCCATATATGGTTCCCTCTCTTTGGATATGGATGCCTGTACTTTTTCACTTCATCCTTTTCTTTTTACCCATTTCATGATAAGAAACATTTGACCTTACGTACTTGGGAATTTTTCCTCCTTTTTCTGAGCAGATTGATCACTCGATAGTGGAGAGCTTTGGTGGAGAAGGCAAGGCGTGCATAACAGCTAGGGTTTATCCCACATTGGCCATTGACGCTGATGCTCACTTGTATGCCTTCAATTATGGAACAGAAGATGTAAAAATCTCAGGGAGTGCATGGAGCTTGAAAACAGCAAAAATCAATTGAAATATGAAATAGTAAAGACTACGGGCAAGGAGAGGAGAAGGAGAAAATTAATCTTCTTCAAAGCATCGAATATTGTTGATTCTTGTGATCTTATATCATTGATTTCGATTAACTCTTCAGATAAAATAATGTGTCAATATATATATATGTATGTATATATATGATTGGCATCACTTCCATCATGTATTTCGATCGATTGTGTGTCTCTATAAAAGACTAATGGTGAATAAAGATTGAAACATATATTGAAAGCATTTGGTTTCTGCTAAATTTCCTACCAACACACAGCTTGTGCATAAATATTTTCTTTTTGTGTTTTTAATGAGTCTTTTTATATACGTGTTAGACTTGCAAGGTAAAACGAATAACTAATCCTTACATGTAAAGGGGCCAAATATAACACATGCCATGTACCCTGCTGAGTTCCCACAAAACTATGTTTCATAAAGTGTATGTACGCTTGTAGATCTTGGCACAGTACATAAGAGTTTGCAAAAGTTTCACGAATCAGGGGATGGCTAGGGACAGGGTGAACTAGAGAAACAAATTCTACCTAGAATTTTTGTTGCTCTAACCGACCATTATTGCACTCCTCTCTCTACCTTGATGTGGCTTAACCATCCTAATTTTTTGAGAAATTTTTCAATGCATCCAAAACACGGTTTGGTATACCAATTATCATAATATAATTAGTTGAAATTTTTTTAAATTTTCAATCAATTATATTATTATATTTAGTATTCCAAACCGTGTTTCCATAAAAATATCTCTCCAACTTTTGTTGCTGGATCCGTGCATTGGGAGAGTAAGTGTTCACTTCAATTACTTTAATCGATATCCTACGTAACGTATGTGTATAATATACTTGGGGTGTACGGGTTCCATGTTCCTATGTTTATTAATTGGATGATATGTTGTTGGTAGTTGAACTTCAAGTGATCTCATCACACCATGATTATAGAAATCTTCAAACCCCTTAATTCACAATCTACACATCTAACCTTATGGGCTCGCTGGATGTCTAAGATTAAATTGGATTTAAATTTGTTAGTGTGTAAATTGTGATCTGATGTGGCAGTTGTAATTCTAGCTCATATTGCTAGAATAATTAGCTAAGAGTTAGTTTGGTTGTATTCTTTCTTATTTAAGTCTCATAGGTCTTAAATAAGTAAGTTGTCATGTGTCTTCATCTCATAGGGTGTAAGATGGAAGGCTAAGATTGCCTTGATGTAATTTGAATACTACCAAAAATGTATAACAGTTAGAATCAGAGTGATATTCCCTCACTCTCTCTCTAGCGAATGTCATGGTGAATGTGTGAATGAATTGACCAGAGTTACATTGTCACGCCCCGGACTCAGGGTCAGTGGAAAAATAACTCCGAATCCAAAACGTGAGCTAAAACCTAAATAAATAAAATAAAACTGAAATAACAGAGTGAAAAATAAAATTCCTCTTATAAAAATAAATCTAGAATTCTTTACAAGGCTAAAAATAAATAAATACAATTTTAGCCTCACATCTAATTCGATATCATCCTGCCTACCCTCTTGAATGTCTAGTTCGTAAACCTGCATAACAACAGAGGGATGAGCTTCAACAGCTCAGTAGGGACATAACCTTATCACAGTAAATTGACAATATTAAATTAAGTGTCATGAAATCATATAGCCAAATATCAAATCATTATTAATAATTATGCATGAATGCAATGCAACCTTTGTTAATTTATATAATAAAACACGCGGACCTGTACGTCCCATACCGTGCATTTTACCTCTGCAGTGGTGGTTTGAATGCATTGAAAAATTTCCCCTAGAATTCAATCATCCAAATTTCCCCTTTGGTAGTCATCTTGCCAAAACTCTTCGTCGCCAATCCCGAATTACCCAAAAGAAACTGTGCACTGTGAGCTCGCCTGAGACTTGGTACCTACTAAGAGTTTGGCTCAACTACACAAAAGATTCTTTCAAACTACCCTCATTTCCAATTCCTTCTCAACACCGAAACTCCAACAACACGACCAATTATGAATGATTCACAAATACTTTCATTTATCATTCACATATACCACAGTATATTCTCAACCAATAACATTTCACCAATAATTCCATAACCAATAACAAGTAAACATGCAAAGAGCAGTATTTGTCCAATTAGTAAACCAGATCACATTAATCAACCAACAAGATCAATAATAATAATATAATGCTTCACGAAATTTAATAAAGCCAATCTCCGTAAAGGTTTGCTGTATTTCCCCTACTTGGATTCCAATGCTAGTCATAATACAACTTAGCTCCATGTACCAACCAACTAGACCGGTCATACCTTGTGAAATTCGATTTTCTCTTTTTATTTTCCACATTCATTTCTGCATTCAATAACCAAAGATTATGTTCCCTGATCTCTCTATTTTCCTTGTCTTTCTTCCTAATGCCCATTCCATTTATTTACACATCCAAAACATTATGTTCCCTCTTGTTTTATAATACAAACATGTATGAAAACTTTCCATTCTCTTCCTTCCTTATCGTACAACCCTAAAATATGCAGAACTCAATTTTATTGGTATTTGAACCCACCAACGGTATAGTATACGATAACAGCCATAAACCTTATGTATATATATATACCTATATACTTATAGCCAAATCTCTTTATATGTGATCAAAATAAGAATCTGCTAAAAAACTAATTTGAATAACAGTGAGTAACTAAGAATGGGAAGGATATAAAATATAGAGATCATTACCTCCATACATAACTTGCTATTGGTTAACACTACAAGCCATCTCTCATTTTGCAACTTCTTATTCCTTTTTCTTATACATATATAAACTTCTTGCTACTTCTACTCTATTTTCTCCGATCTCTATCAAATACCCATGGTAACTTTCTCCCTCTAGTTTCAGTTTTGAAGCTCTCTATATATAACTAAACCTCTTGCCTGCTCCATGCAAATTCTAAAAGTTCCCTTCCGAAACCAAAGGGTAACCACCCTATTTATAGTAAAGGAAGTCGGCTAAGAGAGTCCTCTGATTGGTTTAAATGGGAGGCCCATGATAGCTTCGACTCCAATTGGATAACCAAAGTCCTTGTATCAACAGCTCATGCTAAAATTTCATGAGTCATACACACCTGTCCATTGTATAAATTTCAATGCCATCTCCAGCTTTAATCTCATGTATCTACAAAGCTATAATAAGCTTACTCGTATATCTACAAAGCTATATGAAAACATTGTCCTCCAGCTCAAGTTTGTAGACTTCCACGTGTATCAATACGGCTAACTACAAACACCAAACTAAGTGCTCAGCAAACAAAAGCTAGAAAAATAAGTTGTATATTTATATGTAATAAAATAAATATATAAACATGTAGTTCAACCGATAAAAGTATATACATAAATATATATATACACACATATACATATATATATACATGTTACCTTCAAATAATCGTATAAATATATTTTCTAAAAGTACGGGTTCTTACATACATTCTCTGTTGCTCTCTCTCATCTCTCTCTTTCATCATCTTCCATTGTTGTACTGGAATTTCATCTAAATTCTTTGTGAATCTATGTAGTAGTAGCTCATAGTGCATCATTATTTTCTCACTCTAACATGGCCTCAGAGCCAGGTTAGGTATGAATTTTTGGACATCGATTATGTGAGTGGTAGCGAGTTCATTCTCGCAACATCTCATTGCAGAGAAACTACTAAGAGAGGTGTGATCTACGTCTAACGTGGTTGGATCTGGCGGAGGGGAGCTTCGAGCTCCGATGCTCAACGGAGAGGATTTTGATTTCTGGCAAATAAGAATGAAGACGATCTTCCGATCGCACGAACTATGGAGTATTGTTAAGATAGGTTTTGTTTCTTCAGAGAAGGAGGAGGACGAGCTTACAGAGGCAGAGAAGAAGCTGCATCATGAAAATCTAGTCAAGGATGCAAGGGCTCTTGGAATCATTCAAGGAGCAGTATCGAATCAGATTTTTCCACGCATTGCAAATCAATAAACTGTGAAGGCGGCATGAGATATTTTGAAGCAAGAATTCGTTGGAGACAAACATGTATGATCTGTGAAATTACAAGGTCTTCGTTGTGATTTTGAATATACCCGTATGAATGAGGATCAGTCTCTAGCTACATATTGGCTAGGTTGTTTATTTTGATCAATCAATTGAAGAGTTATAGAGAAGATCTTAGTAATCAGAGAGTTGTTCAAAAGTTATTGATCAGTTTGCCTAAAACTTATGATAGCATAGCTTCTGTTATAGAGAATACTAAAGATATTGAAGTAATTGATGCTCAAGATGTGGTTGCTATATTGAAAGGGTATGAACTAAGGTTAACTAGAATGGAGAAAGTAGTACTGAGCGTGCATTTGCTAGTAAGAATATCTCATCCAAGAATGATAAATTTGGTAATCAAAATAGCAATGCTGGTGGAACAAAATTTCAGAAGAATTTTAGGTTTAAGGGAAAACAGTGGAATAATGAGTCCACTGTAGGAACAAGGAATGAATCTGGTAATACGAGAGGTGCTTGCAAATATTGTGATACACTCCATTATGGAGAATGTTGGCTGAAAGGGAAAATTAAATGTCACAAATGTGGTAAACTTGGTCATATAGCCAGGAACTGTAATCTCAACATGAATGTTCAGCAGGGAAATTTTGCAAACAAAGTGGAGGAACCTAGCTAGAAACCTATTTCTTTCCAAGCAAACAAGTGAAGTGAAAGTTGTGAGTGATATCTGGTATATAGATCGTGGATGTAGTAATCATATGACATCCAAGGAGGATTTACTTATGGATATTGACAGGAATATTAAATCAAATGTGCAGGTTGGCACATGAGTTCTAATGGATGTAAAGGAAAAATGAACACTAGTCATTGACACTGAGAAGGAAAAAAGATATAAAATGGAAGTTATGTTGGTTCCTGGACTTGCAGAGAATTTACTCAGTGTTAGATAGATAACTGAGCATGGGTATTTTCTTGTATTTGATGATTATAAGGTGGATATTTTTTATGATAGAACACTGACAAACTTGGTGGTTAGTGTGAAGTAAAAAGGGAACAAGTGTTTTCCACTAGTGTTCATGTCCAATGATCAACTAGTTCTAAAAGCTAATGTACATCAGTGTGCTATAATGTGGCATAGAACATTTGGACACCTAATTACAGGAGTTTGAAGCAACTGCAGGAACATGATATGTTTCTTGGGTTACCCGTGATGCATGACAGGGAAGGTGTGTGTTAAGGATGTGCATTAGGAAAGAATCACAGAGAGTCATTCCCAAGGAGTCAACATGGAGGGCAAAGGTGCCACTTGAACTAATACACTCAGATGTGTGTGGCTCTATGCAAATTCCAACAATGAGTGGAAACCGGTACTTCATTACATTCATAGATGACTACTCAAGGATGTGTTGGATCTATTTCTTGATAAACAAGTCAGAGGTCTTCCATGTGTTCAAAAAGCTTAAGGCTATGGTAGAGCTTCAAAATGGATACCATGTGCAGAAATTAAGAACTGATAGAAGATGAGAGTTCAATTCAAATGAGTTTAAGAAGTTCTGTGAATATTTGGGATTAGAAAGACAACTCACTGTTGTATATTCTCCACAACAAAATGGAGTTGCAGATAGGAAGAACAGAACCATAGTAGAGATGGTTCAATGCATGCTTAATGAGTAAGAACTTCCATACAATCTCTGGGGTGAAGCAGTGAACACATCTGCGTATCTGCTAAACAGATGTCCTACAAAAGAAATGTAGAATATTACACCTTTTGAGAAGGTCAATGGAAGAAAACTTGGGATCAAACACCTGAGAGTATTTGGCCCATTGTGTCATTCTTTCATTCCAGAAAATCTGAGATGCAATTTAGAAGAGACAAGTGTCATTGGTATCTTTATTGGATATGGTGCTTGTGAGAAAGGATATAGAGTGCTTAATCTTGCAACTCAGAAGGTGATACCCTATGGGGATGTAATCTTTGATGAGAATGGCAAATAGGACTAGGAGAAACATAGAGTCGAGGAAGTGTGCATCCCATTATCTACAATTGAATCTCCTGAAATGAGTGAAGTTGATGAAGGTTTTGAATCCATGGAACAAGTAGTATCTGAAGGTTCTCAAATTCGAATTGAAGACTCTCCAGCTACTGTCACTAGTGAATCAACTAGTATAGTTGCCATATCTTAGCATGATGAATGAACTTGAGTGAGATCTATAAGAGATGTTATTTGTGCATTGTTGAGCCTAAGAACTATGATGAAGCTGTACAAGATGAAGCATGGAAGAACGCAATGGAGAATGAAATGAGTATGATTGAGAAGAATCAGACATGGGAATTGGTGAGGAGACTATCTGATAAGCCTGTGATTGGGGTAAATGGGTGTATAAAAAAAGGTTGAATTTAGATGGCTCAGTTCAAAAGAATAAAGCTAGGCTTGTTGCAAAAGGCTATACACAAAAATCTGGGATAGATTACAATGAAACCTTTACACTTGTGGCAAGGTTAGACACAATAAGGACCCTTATTGCACTTGCTGCAAAGAACAACTGAATGTGAAATCAGCCTTCTTGAATGGTGTACTTGAAGAAGAGGTGTATATAGATAAGCCAGATGGATTCATTGCGCAAGGAGAAGAGGATAATGTTTATAAATTGCACAAAGCTTTGTTTGGTTTAAAGCAGGATCCTAGGTCATAGTATGGATAGATTGACTCCTACTTTGCTCAATGTGGTTTCAAAAAGAGTACTGGTGAGGCAACACTATATACCAAGTATAGAGGAGACTCATAGATGATCTTAGTATCCATTTATGTTGTTGATATAATCTATACTGGAAGTTCTTAGTATCCATTTGTTGTTGATATAATCTATACTGGAAGTTCTCAGGAGTTAATGGATGAATTCAAAGCTGACATGCTGCATAAATATGAGATGACTGATTTGGGGCTTCTACATCCCTTTCTTGGTATGAAAATTATGCAAACTGAAGAAAGTATTTTCATACATCAGAGAAAGTATGCCTCGTCTCTGTTGAAAAAGTTTGGACTCCAGGATTGTAAACATGTGAGCACACCACTAGTACCAAGTGATAAATTGAGGAAGGAAGATGACAGTGGAGCTGTAGATGAAGCTCAATATAGGAAAATTGTAGATAGTTTGTTGTATCTCATAGCAACTAGACCTGACATAACACTATGGAACAGCATAGAGGGTTCTTAGATATGTTCAGGGGACTCTTGATTTTGGCTTGGAGTACAAGAAAGAAAAATGAGCAATTCTGATAGGTTTTTGTGATAGTGATTGGAGTGGTTCATAAGAAGACATGAAAAGCACATATGGCTATGCTTTTACCTTTGGCAGTGTTGTCTTCTCCTGGGCTTTAGTTAAACAACAATGTGTTGCTTTGTCCACAGCTGAAGCATAATACATTAGTGCATCTGAGGCAACTGTTCAGGCTACTTGGCTAAGATTTGTACTACTAGACTTTGGTGAAGTACAATCTGTTGCAACACCAATGAATTGTAACAATACCTCAGCCATAGCTATCACTAAGAATCCTATATTCCATCAGAAAACCAAGCATATAAATAGGAGGTATCACTTCATAAAGGAAGCACTGCAGCAAGGAGTGATCGATTTGGTTCGTTGTCCTACAAAGGAGCATATTGCTAATATCTTTAATAAGACATTATCAAGAGAGCAATTCACCTATCTCAAGGAACTTCTTGGAGGAAATCAGTTCACAATTTAAAGGGGGCTATTAGTGTGTAAATTGTGACCTGATGTAGCACTTGTAATTCTAGCTCATATTGCTAGAATAATTAGCTAAGAGTTAATTTGGTTGTATGCTTTCTTATTTAAGTCTCATAGGTCTTAAGTAAGTAAGTTGTCATGTGTCTTCATCGCATAGGGTGTAAGATGGAAGGCTAAGATTGCCTTGATGTAATTTGAATACTGCCAAAAGTGTATAACGGTTAGAATCAGAGTGATATTCCCTCACACTCTCTCTAGCGAATGTCATGGTGAATGTGTGAATGAATTGATCAGATTTACATTCTCTGTTACTCTCTCTCTTCTCTCTCTTTCATCATCTTCCATTATTGTACTGAAATTTCATCTAAATTCTTTGTGAATCTGTGTAGTCATAGCTCACAGTGCATCATTATTTTCTCACTCTAACATAATTCACTAAATGTGAGGGGAAAATGAATTTTTTGTTTAATTGAAACTTAAAAGTGAATTACTCATTAAGCGAATTTATCTTTCTAAATGGTAGGTTTAGAAGGGATGACTAACTTTCATGTCTAATCCTTGCGAAATGAAACATCACTCACCTCTAGCTTCAATATATCTCAAAACTATGAGTAATCCAATCCAGTACGAGACATCAAGTCTCGTTTGGTTTACATGATTGGATTGGAATGGATAAGGCATCATTTTCAAGGTATGTTAAAAGTAATGAAAAAATTGTAACCAACTTACAGGTACGAGAAGTATTACTTAAAAGGAAAACTTATTCATTCCAATCCTATCCTCCTCAAAATGGGAGGATAAGATGAGGTTTTTTTTGTTTTTTTTTTGGTCGAATCCTCTTTTAATCACCTCAAGATGAAAAATATTCCTCATCTACATTCAATATGCGTTGACTTTATGCAATTATCCCTTCTAATTGAGTCATTTCTACCAAACGATTCTCACCATATTTTCTTCGGTTTACATGAGAGATTAGCAATATATTCAGGAAATGTAAGAGATGATGAGATTATCAATGAGACCAGATCATAAAAACATGTTGCATTCGCTAAATTTAATAAAAACAAACAATAAAAAAATGTGTCGTCCCAAAAATTTAAAAAAAAAATAATAATAATAATAATGTCTTCATAGGACATGGACAGCATTGGCCAACCTAAAGCATCCCAACAGAAGAAATAAAACACAACGCGCAAATAACAATGACTATCCTAAACTCGAGAATAATCTCTCTCGAATCAGGGGATGGCTAGGGTAAACTGGAGAAACAAATTCTACCTAAATTTTTTGTTACTCTAACCGACCATTATTGCAGTCCTTTCTCCGCCTTGATGTGGGTTAGACACTCTAATTTTTTGAGAAATTTTTCAATGTATCCAACACGGTCTGGTATATCAAATATAATAATACAATTTGTTAAAAAAAAAATATTTAAGTTTTCAATCATCATATTATTACATTTAGTATTTGAAATCATGTTCTTGACACACTAATATATCTCCCCAAGTTTTGTTGCTGGATCCGTGCATTGGGAGAGTAAGTGTTGACAATTTAATCAGCATGTAAAAACTGTTCGATTACTTCAATCGATATCCTACATAACGTATGTATATAATATACTTGGGGTGAACATGTTCCATGTTCCTATATATACTTATTGATTGGATGATATGTTGTTGATAGTTGAACTTCAAGTGATATCATCACACCATGATTATAGAAATCTACAAACCACTCAATTCTCAATCTACACACCAACTTTATGGGCTGGCTCGATGTCGAAAATTAAATTGGATTTAATAATTTACTAGATTCAAGAGAAAAAATGAAATTTTTGTCCAATTGAAGGTAAAAGAAAAATGAATTACTAATTAAGAAAACTTATATTTTTAAATGGTAGGATTTGAAAGGTTGACCAGCTTCTTTGTTTAATCTCCGGGAAATGAAAAATCATTCACCTCTACTTTCAACATATCTTAAACTTCGAGTAATCCAATCCAATCTGACCCATCAAGTCTCGTTGGTATACATGATTGGATTGGATTGGATTTGATAAGACATCATTTTCAATGTATGTTAAAAGAAATGAAAAGAATTGTAACCAACTTATAGGTACAAGACGTATTACTGAATAAGAAAACTTATCCATTACAATTCTATCCTCCTCAAAATGGGAGGATTAGATGAGTTCAGCTATTTTTTTGTCCAATCCTCTATTAATACCCTCAAGATGAAAAATAATCCTCATCCACATTCAATATGCGTTGAATTTATAGAGTTGTCCCTTCTAATCCAATCATTTCTACCAAACGATTCTCACGAGATTTTCTTCGGTCTACGTGAGAGATGTGATGTCATTAGCAATACATTCAGAAAATGTAAGAGATGATGAGACTATAAATGTGATAAGATCATAAAAACATGTTGCATTCGCTATATTTAATAAAAACAAACAATAAAAAAGATGTGTTCACAGGACATAGACAGCATTGGCCAACCCAAAGCATTCCCAACAGAAGAAATAAAACCCAACGCACCCCTGCGAATAATGATCTTCCCCAAACAATAACAAAGACTATCCTAAACTCGACCCTCAAGCACCACAAGCCACCAGCACAAGCCCGTCTATGCAAACTCTGTCACTATTGCTGCTTGCACTCCGCGGGGCGCTCGCCTTGCTGACCTTCTGCACCTTGTACATTACCCCTTTTCTGCATTTGGCCAACGTAATTCAAACAATAACTTAGTAACCCCGAGTGAAGCTTGCTTGAAAAATCTTAAAATTAAAACGAAAACAAAGGAACTAGAATGGTTATATCATCGCGCTTTAGATGCAGCAGATGGCTGCAAAAATCCAGTTGAATTTTGAAAACATATATCAGCACGCCGGACAGCTTAAAATTGTACAAAATTCTAGCAAACATATTGACAGATACTGCAGATTCAAAATATTATATCCTAATTAAAAAGATTTATATCTACATATACCTTTTTCATGCCCTTATCCTCCTCTTCCTCGTCATCGTCCTCATCCTCTTCGTCTTCATCATCGTCATCGTATAACTCATCGTCCTCGTCGTCATCATCTGAATCGTCAAACCCATCCCCATGAACAGCCTCTCCAGTGAACCATGATGTTGCATGAGGAATGATTTTGTCTCGAATTGTTGAACTACACATGGCACCAATATTAAAATGTCATTCCAATAACAACAGATACAAGATACCAACTGACCAAATTCTCAACACACCCAATCCGTAATACAATTTTATTGTTTCGCCGTAGTGTAGTGCCTTTCAAAAGGTCTAAAAATATACACTGTATGTGCATTAGAGAATCGAAGCAAAAGAAATCATTAACATACCCTATGTCATAATCCTGTTCCATCTGAGTTTGGAGTTCTTCCGCCTGCCACCATGAACATCAAAGAAAGTAAGAAACTTGCTTATATAATCATCAAACATGTCACAAAAGAAGTCAAACTTACAGACTCTTCATCAAGATCCTCGTCCTCCTTAGGGACCTCAGGAGGGCTAAAGAAGTTAAAGAAGCTTGCACAATCTTCAGTTTTGGTCACGGGTTTCGCATTCTTCGATCCCTTTCTTGGCTTTTTCTTCAAAAGCTTCTGTGTCAAGCTTTTTCCAGGATACCATTCGATCTCGGTCCTGCACGGCACTCCAACTTAAGAACACGAGGACAAAGGGGAAAATCAGTAAAACAGAGGTGATGTATTATTGTCATGAGAATTACCCAATAGCCTTCTCCAAAATAGGCTCGTTCTCGTCGACCATGTGATATGTTTTTGTCAGGATGGAATTTTTGAAATATGGATTAGTATCAAAGAAGAACTCCAGCTTGAATCCTTTTGGATCATCTATCTTAGACCACTTGATATCTTTGAGATACTTGAGTGCCCCTTCATCACGCTCAGTAATCTATTCCAGCAAACAGCTGATCATATTGACATATTTGCAAACTTAATTAAAAAAATGAGCATAGAAAAATGGCTTATAGAACCACCCACCTCCTCAGAAAGTACGTCATTAGTCTTCATTGCGGTAAGCCAAAAGTCAGGCACTCCTTTCTCTACATCAAAAGACATAATCCAACATCAAACTCAAATGTAGTGCATGAAAGTCATGAAAGCCATTAAAGATTTGACATCTGATAGGTACCTTCGATGTCCTCGTCTCCTTCTTGGTCCATTGCAGCTTCATTTTTCACTCCTTCAACTTCAGTTATACCATTAACAATCTTATATCTCTGCAATCAACCGTCACATTAACCAGAAAGACATTACATCATCCTTGCATATAACAGCACATTTAAAGCCAATTCAGAAACCTCGATTAAGGCTAAATTTCAAATACAAGGATCTCTTAACTATAAGACATCATACTCAAAGTAACTAGAGATGCCTGTTGAAATTTTTTACCTTAGTGTACAGAGGTTCATAAAGCTTCTGGTATTTTGCTTCCAATGCAGCTTTCTCCTCAAAAAAATTTGTTTCAATCTCATCATGTTGGCTCTGGAAATATGGATGTGTTAGGGATACTACGGAGCTCCGTAATAACTGAGCACAAAATCACTTCAAGTGATTCTCTAGTTTGTTCTCAAAGAAATTGTATGACACTTATCTGAATCTAAGGTTATACTTATCCATCAAGTTGTAAGGATTGGTACAGAAATTTCAGAATAATACTTATGGTAGGTGAAATTTAAAGGCACACCAACCTGTATCTCCCTCAGAACCTGAACACGCTTCCTGACGATGGGTGACAAAGTTTCCAAGACATCGGTCTGCTGTCTAGCCATGCTCTGAATCTTATCCTGCAAAGAACACCAAAAATAAGTAAACTGAACAAAATCTAGCAGCCGAAGTACAAAGGGCATACCACAGTAAAAAGTGAATAAAACTTTTAAAGAAACCAGGAAAAACACCATCTGTTCAAACATTTTCGGTTTCAAGAGCTTAAGCTCAATTCATTCCCAATCCAAACAAAATGAAGCATTTATAAGAACTTGTGTTTATTTTCGCTACCGAAACTTGAACTTTATTAATATGATCATCAATTCATCATCATCAGAACAACAAAAGAGATTCTATTGAGAAAAGAAAAAATGTAACACTGGCATAGGATACTTGCCTTGAGAGCATTCACAAGGCCATCACGATCCTCTGCACTCAGAGCTGCAGAAGAAAATGAAACAAACTGTTCAAATTCAAAGTAAACATTCGCAATTTCACCACAAAACTCAATTCAAATGCTTTCAATTAGTTCCCAAATCACATTCCAATTTCCCAATGGGATTACAAAATCGAATAAAGCATTAGGGTTTTAGCTTCACCAAACAGAATTTAACAATCTCCCAGTACATAGAAAATAGGGTTTAACAGTGAGATAAAGGATTACCGGCGGCGGCGGCGGGGAGGGAGGAGTCGAGCTCGGCCATGTCAAAGTTATCCTCGTTGCTGCTCATTGTTTGAAAGAGGTGTTTGGGAGCCGAGAAAATGCAAAACCCTAGAGAAAAAGAGAGGGAAAGTGGACGAGAAAAAGGGAGGGAGATCGCGAAGGTGAGCGCGTGACAGTAACGGACCAATGGGGTAGAGGCGTCAGTTGGTTTGAAAACGCCACTGACAGAACTCAAACACAGAAACTAAACCGAAGCCAAATCACTGTGATTATCTGCTAATCAGTGATTAGTGAGGAGGAAGAAGGGAGGGTTAGGCCTAATTTATAGTGGTGGGGAGATAAGATTTGCATCAATCTAAATTGGTAAATGATAATGGGGGTAATTTGTATGGTAATTACCAATTGAAGTCGAAATGCATCGAACATGAATTTTGAATTACAGTTAAACAAAATAGCGCGGTAAAGATTCGCACGGTGAAATTGTTTGGAATTGTCCAATGTCTATAACGACAATTTGAAATTATTGTTTTGTATTAGGAAACATTTTGTTTTGAAAAATACGCGTCTTTACTATTATGTAACGGTAACATCACGTGACATTCCGTTATTATGTTTCAGTAAATAAAAATTATAAGACATAAAATTATTAATATTTATTTAGAACACCACGTGGAATGCCAACGGGATTTTGCTTGTCAAACAAAATAACATTTTTCATTTATGCATAGGATTATAAAAGAAAAATGAGGTGTTATTGTCCAAAAATGTCATTTCCCGCCTAGAGTTGGAATTTTATCACAAATGATGGATTCATTAGATTGTATTTTACAAAAGTAATAACATATTTCGTCCTTAGTACCACAGTTTAATGATATTTCTTTTCATTTATACGGTTTAGTGATATTTCTTTTCATTTATAAGTGTAGTTTTATATTTGATTCTCATCAAAGACAAATTTGAACTACATTATTGCTAACTTATTATGAGGTTTAGCCCACTCCTCCCCCTCTAGTTCAATGATATCGTTTGTTCCAAAAAAAAAAAAAGTAATAACATATTCCAGCATGCATGGGATTTTTTTATCTAATCTGTGCAGATGATTTTAAGAGAAAATGAGATGTTTTTTGTAAAAAAAGTCAATTCCTTAGCCTAAAGTTAGGAAATATTTTCTCACATGATAAATTATATTTCTCGGAATACTATGGGTACATATAACGTTCCTTTCATAATATGGTAATCTTCTTTTATTAGGTATGCTAGTGAATACCTAAATACCAATTAAAGTCTAAATACATCGAACATGTATTTTTTTTTATTGATGTGATTGAGAATTGGAAATTTACGTGCTAAAAGATTATTTGGTGCTCTTGTATCTCAAAAGTTGATGCTTTAAACTTTTTAGGCAGTTTGGATTGACGTAACTTTAATTTGACATGTTATTTTGGATCTACAATAAATAGATTCGAAGAGAATGACAAGATTTACAAAGGGCGTGTTTTCACCGTTTACGGAACTATAACATCCTGCGACGTGTATGTTGTGTTTCAAACACACCAAAGTATCATGTGTAGAATGATTAATATCAACTGTAGTCGAACACATTTTAAAAATTTTAGTGAACTCAAAATACCAGGTGAAATGCCAATGCAATTTGTCTGTCGAATATAATACTTCATCATGTATGAAAAATGCTTGAGAGACCAAGGAGTCCAATCATCAACCGCCGAATCATGTGGTCTGCAAAAAATGGTTTAAAAAGTTGGTCTCGCTGCACGCCCTTAATCATTGAAAACAAAATAAAGATGAACAAACCAGTTGCCAAATGTGTAAGATACGATTTCGCTTCAGCAAAAATAGAATAACAAAACCGTTCGGGTCAAATTACACACATCGCTAATTACTTCTCTAAAAGTGACCATATCAAGTACTGTGCCTAGTGCTTCAACTTCGGCTTCAATGCTTCAATGACTGCTGAAAAGTCCTCGTCGCTGAGGCCGTGTGATTTTGCGACCTTGTATAGTTCATTTGCAGCTGCTGCAATCGGCGTAGATTGGGAAACAGATTCTGCTAATCCCAGAGCAAGCCTCATGTCCTGAAACCATTCGGGAACTTGTACGATCAGGCCAAGGAGTTCTATAGTGTAACTGTGTAAGGCAATAAAGGCGTCTCAACAAACCTTCTGTTGATGCTTCAAGGGAAATGCGGTAGGATAGACGGATTGAATCATTGATGGGCCTTTCATTGAGTACATTGGTGCACTAATGGCTCCCTGTGAGACGACCTGCAATACCATGGGAATGCAAAGATTTCAGATTTCCTTGGGACTTTTTTTTCCCCTTTCTGGGACTTACAAACAAGTTTAGCACAGAGAAAATGATACAAACAGCTTCCAAGGGCCTCTACTCGAAGAAACCTAAATGAAAACATAGAACAGCATCTCTCATAAAGCTTCTCCAATCAATCCTCCATTCTAGGCAAGAAATATGCATCTTGAATTCTCAATTACAAATCACTATGCATAGAAGAACCGAAATCATTTTTGTCTTGACTAAATTTCTTGTCCCAACTGAGATTCATTGAGATAATGTCAGTGTCAATCATTAAGAACATGAAATGTTTTTGCTTAAACGCTGTCACCATTAGTCCATTCCCAGATAGAAGAATCATTCACCACACAAGTCATAGCCCTACACCGTAGAAACTGGTATGTTGTTTGGTTCATCAAATGCCTTAATAACATCGGTTCCTTTCCCAACAGAATTCGAGCTTTTGAACCCAGTTATTTCAATACAAGGCACAGAAATGAATAGGTGAAATCGGAATAAATGTTTGTGTCCTCCCAAGTTTGTGGGTAGAATACTAGAATTTGTTAACCATAACATCACCTAAACTAACAAAGAAAGCAAAAATCTTGAAGACATTAAAAAAACCTTGTATCGTAGAAACTACAAAGAACCCATTATTTGAATGAAATAAAAGCTATGGGACAGAGATATAAATACAGAGACATTTATATGATTAAAATCTGGTTTAAGCGTATTGTGGAGAATACCTCAACTAGTAATTTCGGGTCCAGTCCTATTTTCTCAGTGAGAAGCAAGCCCTCAGAAAAGGATGCCATCATACTGAAAATTGTAGAAACTATTAAAGAACACATAATCTGGATAGCAATCAACAAGAAGCACAAACTAAAAGGAATTAACTGGAATGAAACGCTGCATGACCTTCCCATAATCATGTTGACAACAAGTTTCATAGCAGCACCATTTCCGACCTCCCCAAGGTAAAATCTTGACTGGATGGAAGTGTAACGTAAGCATAGAATAGAGACAAGTAACTGGATGGCTATATGACTAGGTTGAGAAGAGCCAATACCTTCCCCATGATATCCAAAAGGGATGCTACTGTTTCATACAGAGATTTGTCACCTGAAAGATTTCAGCTTTTTCAGTTTCTCAGAGGTTCCCTTCGTATGTCACAAAATGGGAACAAGCATAAATGGTACCGAGAAATGCATTAACGAAAACAAGAAGATTGCATGCCTGCAGTAAGAAATATTAGTTGCCCATCTTCAGCTGGCTTTTTTGAACCTGAAACTGGTGCCTACAGGAAAAGAGCCAATATTGGATTAAACACGCTTGAAATGAAATAAAGAAATTGTATAGATGCCTTGCATATATATAAGAAATTAACTAACAAAAGCAGCTTGCCTCTAAAAACGATGCCCCAGTAGCTTTGATATTTCCGCCAATCAATTTAGAAGTTGCAACATCAACAGTTGAAACATCCACATACCTGCAGATGACCGTATAAAGTTACATAAACGCAGTTGACCAGCTTTGGAATAACATATTTGAAAAACCAAAGGTATTTTGTGAAAGGTGAACTGAGAATTTGTGAATGCCTAAATAAAAAATTTTAAATCATAGAACATGTATATTGTTCATTGTGCCAAAAGCAGCAAATTTGCAATTGTGAAAATGCTTAAGTTAAAGGGATGCAGTTAAACATTACCCTTTTCCTGAACTCATTCCATTGGCAGCTCCATGCTTCCCCAAAGCAACAGCAACCTGTGTTAAAGCAGCGATAAGTTCCTCCAGCTGCGGTAGCAGAGTAAGCAAGAACAAGCCTAAATGAAAACATACGCACAGCACTTTCAGGGTCAGCAAGCATGGCAAATGTGACATCACAAGATGCAGCCACTTCCTCAGGAGATGGTTTATATCTGCATAACCTTTCTGGTTAACGAGATGCTCTGAACTGACCACTAGTGGCCTTTGACAGGTTTACATAAATAAAATAATGAAAACTACAAACACACAGCTAATGTAAATAAAATCTGAAAGAGAAACGCAATTTTGTTGTGGGTGAATTCTACACGACTAGTGAAGACAATAATGCATTGAATGAGATGGTGTGAAGCTGAAGATCCCAACAATGTCATTCAAATATTTTCAAGGTTTAAATTTAATCCCTCAATACTCAAGGGTATTCGAAAAGATGTTAGCACAAAGCAATACTTATCCCATATCCAGTAATTAGGTACTTACTTTGCACCTAAGCTGATAAGTGGATCACATTTGCTTTTGGTCCTATTCCAAACAGTCACATCACACCTACAAAATGCCAAACAGTTAATACGGGATTGGACTCGAGGGGATAAAGTTCGAATCCAACATATCACAAATTAATAGTTAAATGTTTTGTGCACAAGAATTCTAGTACACAAAACTTTTTTCCAGAATATAGTTAAAATTAGTGTAGCAGAGATCAAGCATCAACACATGCAAAAATGAGTGTAGCGGAAAGTTGGGAGGTCAAGCATCAACACATGCAAAAACGAGTGTAGCGGAGATGAGAATGCTTCGTTGGTGTGGGCACACGAGAAAGGGCAGGATGAAGAACGAGGCCCGAGGTAAGGTAGGAGTGGTCACAATTGAAGATAAGATGAAAGAAAATCGGTTAAGGTGGTTTGGACATGTAAAACGAAGACCTACAGATGCTCCGGTTAGAAAATGCAATTATGAGACAGAAGCTCGGTGTAGGGTATTTTAAGAAAAGACATGGAGTACTTGGAACTAATGGAAGACTTGGCACAAAACCAAGAGCAGAGGCGTTATAGGATTCATTTAGCCGGCAGTACTTAGTAAGATAAGGCTTTGTTGTTGTTGTATAGTTAAATGATGAATCACACAATCTTAAAGAGGACTGTATCTTAACCATCCAAGCATGAGTGAACGAGCATCATGAATGTTGAAAATCCATACCCAGATTTTATGAGGTTCTGTGCCATTGGAGAACCCATAATTCCGAGGCCTAGGAACCCCACGCGTGCTGGCAACTCATCTGCATTAATTATTTATAAAAATACAAATAGTACTAATACATCAGTGATTCTGCAAAATTCAGTGTGATTATAAATAGTGAACACCATATCTCCCACTCCCACAACCCCATTTGCATGTTCAATATAACTGCAGATTTACAATTATTAATGAAGAAAATTTAATTACTGCAATATTTTGTCTAACCCTCAGTGTGATTATAAATCAACTGTGAAAAATTCAATCTTTGCAGCTCTGGAAGTTTGGAACACAAAATCTCCCACAACCCATTTGCATCCTCAGTTTAATTGTTAATTTACGCTTCTTAATTTAACACAAAAAGCAGTAATTATTGGGAAAATTTTGAGGATTACCCAGTAAAAAGATATAAAAACAGGTAAACAAATTACCTTTGGATGAAGCATTGGATGCTTGAGAAGAGAAAGCCTTGAAAGAGAGAGAGTGTGGCTTTGCAGGGAATGATTTTGTAAGGCGGGTAGGAATGTGAGGGCAAAAGCTTGAGCACACTGCCATGGCGGTTGAAGATAAACGGGAACAGTTGGTGGTCTTTACCAACAAGGACATGGCCCCAACAGCTAATTTATATACTCTGTTCTGTCAGTTTGTGGGAAAAAGCTCGCATTTCTATGCCCAGTATCTCCTGCCGCCCGGTTGTTCGGATAAACAGAGAGACGCAGGCACACACTGAATTTTCAATTTCTCTCGTTAATACGGTATTGAATTTGATTTGTATGTATCAGTTAACTGTATATATTGTCCAAAGTAGTATAATTTGCGCACATTCTTCTTGCCATTATTTCTATTCATTGGTTATAATGACTTCTTCAATCTAAAGATCGGAAATAAATAAGAGTATGTATAAAAAAAAAAAAAAAAAAAAAAAAAAAGCGGAAATCAATTCCTTGTGTTATAGTTTTTATCAAAGGACATGACATTTACAAAGATATTTTCACAATGAGCCATAGCACACTTGATATCAAACTCACAGCAAATATATACCGTCCTTGAATCAAAGGCATCATTCAAGAATAAGTTCTCTGAGCAAATGATGACAACTATCGTTGAGCAAACGATTAAAAGATAATAAAAACCGAAAAACTGTTATTGGCACTTCATAAAAGCTATCTCATACAAAACTGATCACATGACAAATGACCCTTTGCCACAGTAGTGTAAAGGATATGAACCATTGCATGAAGACGTGGGTTCAAATTTCATCGGTGACTAATCTAACACTTAATCTAACAAAATCTTTCGATTGACCAAAACAAGAAAACTAATCACATGACTAGCAAATAAAATAAAAGGTTGAAACGAGCTGAATTTTACACACCTCGTTATTTCAGACCACCCACTTAAAATAAAAGGGCAGAAAACTAAATGTGACTTTTTCAAGAGAGCCTAAATCTTGAACATGTTAGTTCTTGTGTACACTTGACATTCTCCCAACCCTGTTAGGCTCAAGAAAAGGGAAACCACACATAACACAGACCAACACCATATATTTCTATTGTACAAAGATCCTTTAAAACTACAAACTGGTAAGACATTTCAATCAAAATCAACCCTGGAATTAAACAGTGAGACGTAAACAAACTCTAGCATTTCTATTCGACTCGCAACAACTCCATCTGCACACCAATTTTCTTTACAGAGTGTGCAACGATCTTATAAAACCTCCTAACGGAGACCTGTTAATGCTGCCTAAGTTGTCATTTGCTTCCTCTTCCAAATGAATCGTTCTCGTAGGTATGACAGTTTTAACAAATACTGAAATACGTGAATTTTTCAGAGTTACAGCCAATTGTGTTGACGTTCCAATAGTCGGTAGACGCGGATTACAAAAGTGTGAAGTTTGTAAGAATTCCTCACTTTTGATATGGATGATATCTTCCAGTTGAAGAACCACCACTCCTATCATATCCATCACTCCTATCATATCCTCTACCAGAACCATAACTGCCACCGCCAGTACTACCACCACGGCCACCACGACCAGCAGAACCACTTCCATACCCTTTACCACCTGCATAGGCAGTATTGCCACCATAACCAGCAGGCATGCCATAACCACTGGCTGGATATCCAGCATTGCCATACATGGGCCCACCGTACCCAAATCCATATCCATATCCACCATAATTTCCACCATAGCCCCCATAGAAACCTGCATAACCTCCAGCATAATTTCCACCGTAATTGTTGTAGGCACCATAAGGGCCATACCCACCCCCACCCCCACCAAATCCCCTGCCCATTTTTCCATTGTGCCGACCTCCAGAATTATATGCACCATAACCAGCTGCAGCACCACTTAAGCTACCATATGACTTGGCAGAACTGCCACCGAAATCACCAGCACCCCTTTTAGGTTCAGCCTTCTTAATCTCTACCTACATTGAACATTAAGGTGAAGAGATCAGAAAATCTCATCCGAAATCCGTACATGAAAAATAAACAAATCATTTTCTTCAGTTGTACCTGTTTGCCTCCAAGTTCATGTACTTTTCCATCAGAAAATATCTTGTCAAGAGCATCTTCATTCTCAAAAGTGACAAATCCAAATCCTCTAGACCTCCCGGTTTTATGATCTAGCATAATCTGGTGCTCAACAATGTCACCATATGTAGAGAAATATTCCCCCAACTCATCTACAATGTTTACCATAATGTCAAAAATGAAAACAAAAAACAATTTCATTACAATCATAATAAACATATAAAGTAGGCTCTACTATACCATCGGTCAACGACGTTGGTATTCCACCAACAAAAATCTTCTTTCTTTTCGATGCCCCCTTAAACCCTATATCCTCCCTGGGGACTGTCCTCTTTACCTCTACCTGGTACAATAATATTTTATCACCAATCGAGGAGCTGAGTTAGACAAAACTATCCAACAATCCATTTCAATTTTAGGGAAAACGATGGCATTATACTATTAGGCACTAGATATTTACCACTCTGTCATCTATGACATGTTCTACTTCCAAAACTGAATCGACAACCATTGGATCAGAAAATGTCACAAACCCAAATCCCCTTGGCTTCCCAGTATGTTTGTCGATCATTATAACAGAATCAGCTATTTCTCCATACTTGCTGAAGTAATTAGAAAAGTTCTCTGAATGGAAAATCATCAAACGCTGAGTTAAACTAGTCATGAAGAAACAACTATATCCCCTCTTTATACTAGTAATGGTAAGGATACATGGGGAACTTATATTATTGATAAAAGAAAATGATGTTTAACAAGGACGTCGAAATGGCATCAGGACCCATAAAATTAGTAAAATAGTCTTATCATATTATCTGATATGCAACATGTTCTATGATGTACTTTAGCAGAAAACCAGAATTACGTGAGAGACTAAGTAACAAACACATACTAATGGAAATCATAGCAGACAACGACACTTCCCAATAGCATTTAATAGAAACTTATGAAACGAAAACTATTTCATATGTTCTCATCCAGAGAAATTTCAGAAAACTCCAGCAATGAAGTTTTGGGAAGTTCAAATCCTTCTTGCTTGGGTGCCCAGTCTTTCCACCACCCCCTAAATAAACAAACCCAAAATTCCTCCCTCCTCCATCACAACCCCAACATTTAGCCAATGAAGGAAGCTGTCCAAAGTCCCAACAGGACTCATAGCATGGATAGTTTTGCCCAACCGCCACCTTAATTTCTAACGGTGCACACAGAATTACACCAGCCAGCCATACTCAATAAAGAAAAACAACAAATCTAGTAGACATTATGCACAGAAGTGCACCGACATCTAAAATATAAGATGAAAAGTTACACAACATTGCCCAGTCATGTGAGGGTTCCAAATTCTTCGATATCTCAAACTCAAAAATTCAATTTCACTTTGAGTAGCACAAGCTTACACAAAAATTGGCCCAATCACCAATCGGATTACAAGAAAAATGTACAATCCATGACCTCACAACATGACCCAAGATGTAAAACTATGTTCTTTTCAAATTTCAAGTAAATTCAATGCACCACTAAAATTGAAAGCTTAACCAAAATACCTTCAGTAGTCTCCCAAGAAACGCCTCCTACAAATAGTTTTCTACCACATAACAAAACAAACCCAAATGTTACCATCTTATTCTAATCTCAATCATATCCACAAAAGTCAAAATTTCTGAGAAAGATCAAATCTTTAACTTGAAAGCTCAAAACCTAACTAACCCCGCAGCTGAATCGCGATGACTGAACGAATCCCTAAACTCATTTCCTTCATTATCTAAGTTATGGTTCGATTGTTGCTCCCGCTGCTGCTCAAATTCTTCAAATTGCTGCTCTGGCGGTTGCTCAAATTCTTCGTTTCCATTGTACGCGATTTGGTCGTCGTTGAAACGACTGTGTTCGGGGTAATCTTCCATTGGGTCTCAGGCCCTAATTTCTTCTCCGCCAATTTGACCTGCAAAGGAATCAGTTTGAGGGCGACTAAACCCTAGCTTAGCTTGCAATTACGCCATTGTGGAAGCTCAAATTCTGAGAGAAATCGTTGCGATGAAACCCTAAAATTAGGGATTTTGGTTAATTACCTTAATAGCTAGGGTTTGTGAGAGCGAGAGTGGTGGAACTTGGAATTGGATTTTTGTGGTTGCAGAGAACCCTAGCGCGAAAAACGGAGCCGTGGAAGAGAACCGGGCGTCAATTTTAAATTTCAATTTTGCATTCAGCCTTCAGGTACTTGCATTGAAAGCCTTGGCGAGACAATGTGGGCGGCGCACCGCGCAACATATAACGTTCAGTACCTCCTCCTGCTACGACGTCGTTGGCAGATTTTTTTTTATTTTAACAAACGCAAATGAACTAGCACGGTTCAGATTCGAACCAAACCTAATACCTTTCACTTACGAATTACGACATCATTGACAGGTCTTTTTTTTTTTGTTTTTTATCTCTATTAAACTATCAAAAAGATCTTTTCTCAAGTAATTAATATTTTGGGGGTGGTCATTGTGCTATTTTGTATACGTTGGGTCCCTCAAATTGCAACCAAACTAGTTATGATTAAGCAGTGAGGTTTGGTTCAGTTTAACTTTAAACTAAAATTATTGTGGAAAGCAACCACAACCAAATAATTTATGAGATTCGACTTGAGCTCAATGCTTCTTTCTAATGACTTAGCCAGTACAAAATCATATTATTATGTTCTACGCTACAAACTCATATCATTCTCATGTTCTGTAGTGACATGAAAATAATACAAAATGGGTATTCGAAATTTTTTTTCCCCCATTATTCAATGTGATTGGGAAGGTAGGGTGGCGCAAAAATGGAAGTTAAGTTGTAATATGTCATAATAAAGAAATTCAGGTGGCAATACATTACAAAATAGTTATCACAAGACATGTGTGGCTTTTTGTCATGAAAATTTACTTTAAGTGATTATATCACGAAGAAACAAGTTTTAAGTAGTTAAATTGTCATATGGTTACTTTAAGAAACCAGAATCATTTTGAAAATTATTTTAAGGATTTTCCATTGGTTTCATATTTTGCCACATGACGCTCACCAATGTTCACTTTCTTTATCTAAAAGTGGGATGATGATGTCGAGCCCTCAGATTGAGTGACGAGTTTCTACTTAGTACTACAGTTTAATGATGTTCCTCTTCACTTGTAAGTAAGAGATCTTAGGTTCGATTCTCGCTAAAGACGAATTTGAACCATATTATTGCTAGCCTATCGTGAGGCTAGATAATATCGTTTGTTCAAAAAAAAAACAAAAACAAAAACTGGGATTGATTTTTAATTTGCAAAATTCAACCATAAAAGGAACATTAACTCCAGCCAATATGAGGAAAAGATAGAAAAAACATTAGAAAAACTAATGAAAAGTCCAAAAAAACTTCATTTTAACGAAAAACCATTTTTAAAGGTATAATGAATAGTGTCAAGTAAAGGTAAAAATGTGGTTTTTCGTTAGTGAACAGTACCGGAAGTGTTTCGTTAAAACTTCCAAAAACATTCCGTACATCATGGTACATATGCTACATCTGGAAAATGGAAAACCAACTACCCATCTTATTCACATTCAAAACTTGCTTGTGTCAATCATTTACTCTTCTTCATCATCATCTTCGACAAATTCCTCCTCGTCTTCCGTTTCCTCTAGCTTGTCTTCTTCCATGTCCTCCTCAGCAACAATGAAGCCTCCGAGCGTTTCATCATCTTCATCTTCCATTCCCTCTTCATCCGCGCCAGGCATCTTCTTGTGCGCAGAACATTTACCCCTCTTTGTATCCTTATGAGGTTTGCTCGCCTTTGATCTTGTAGAATATTTTGGTGTATTTACCTTTCTTAGTTTTGCAACAGCCTCTTCATCAGCTTCACTCTCCCCTGTCCACTCGTCATCGTCATTTTCTTCGCCATTTCCCCTCTTTCTCCGCGCACCCCTCCTCTCCTTCCTCTCAAATCCATCATCATCGTCAACTTCTTTTCCAGGTTCCTCGAGGAACCAGTTCCACTTCTTTACATCACGGATCATTTGCTTTGGATAGTGATCAAACTCGTGCCCCGTTACAACAAAACCAAACTCTGCAATCACAAAACAGCGTGAAATTATCATAACAAGCATAATTGGCATTTCGGCCTACCATATGCATAGAGAAGAAAAAACGACAAGAAATGTGCACTATCATATATACTGCCGCAAATCTCTGCCTTCGCTGCTATGAAGCAAATAAAGTTAGACGAATGTACTCAATCTGGTCTGCAGAATGTAATGCATTATAGAATTGTGACCTTTTCGTGCTAACATCAATAACCTTTGTACAACAGATTGGCAAACATGAATTCACACTTTCTGTTCGTAGCAATTCTTGTATTCTTAAATTCCAAACCCACCACGGTAACCGCTGAAACATTCAATGACCAAGGAAGTAAAAGTAGCATGAATTTCTGCAGAACCTTGTGACCTCAAATTTTTCATTACCCTTCTGTTCCTTATAGATAATCAAACCCAAAACACCAACCACAACCTTTTTCATAATTTTCACAAATTTTGTATATTTACACCAAACATTCCCAAATCAGTACCAATTCAGAAGATTCAAGATTTCATTTTCCCCTATTGAATTCTCAGCAAACAACAGAAAATTCAGTCATTTAATCGCTCTCACAACAAAAACTCAGGATAAAAAACAAGTAAAAACCACTCTAAACATTAAAGATATCATTTTTCCCTTTCAATTCATCAATTTTCTCAGCAAACAAACAAGATTTAAGCGACAGAAAGCCAAACCTTTAACAGGGTCAATGCCGGAAACATCGAGACTCTCCAATTCAGACCCACTTCCCGAACCCTCAGCCAACTCAAGCTCACTCTCCAAAACCCTATTCTCTCTCTCATCTACCCCAACCTTTCCCACTCTAAACCAAACGGGTTTCTTCCCAGACACACAGAACCAATCACCGGCCGCCACCTCACCCTTCTCCGACCTCCTGAAAACCCTAACTTCTCCATCTTTTTTGCTCCGGATCCATATGGGATTCTTTCCCAGAACCTCAAACGAAACGCAGGGCTTTGTTTGGTTATTCTCAGAAACGAAAGAGACGTGACGGCGAGACACCGTTCGGTCGTCGGTGGTGTACGCATTTCCTCGTCCAAACACAGCCTTCTGACCCTTCTCTAGTATAACTGATGTACGGTCTCCGACTACGATTTCCATGGCCATGGACTACCAAACTTCCAACTTCCAACTTCGCTTCGGCTTTGTCTAGTAGTTCGTCTACACGTGGTATGCACGTGGGTGTTAAAGGTTTTTTTTTTTTTTTTTTTTTTTTTTCCGTCGAATCACGTGCGTACTATTAAAGCTAATTATTAAGTCTTGATCCAAAAACAAAAAAAAACTAATTATTAAGAGCTCGTTTGGATGTGCTTTTAAAATGATTAAAAACGTTTTTGTTGGAAAATATTTTTGGAAAAGCACTTAAAGTGTTTCTTAGAAGAAGCACATAACTGGTGCTTCTTGTAGAAAACACTTCAATTGTTTTTGGAACCCTAATACATTTCTCTAAAAGCGCTTTCAGTCATTTTAAAAGTATATCCAAATAAGCCCTAAGTAATTTGAGAATTTAGTCTTAAAATTTTGGGTAATGGTGAGAGACTCAATTTCTAAACTAAATTTTGTAATGCATGTGAATGTTGATTATTGAATTATTGCTTAAGTATAGATACTTATGCATGGGTAAAAAGAAATTATGTACTTGGGAGCCATGCATAAATATCTAATTGGGTGGAATTTTTACATTACGTACCTGTTTGGGGTCAGTTTTTATGAATTTTGAGATATGAGAATGATGTTGTACTCTGATTCAGGTTGAGGTTTTTGCAAACAGCTGTAATTCAGGTTCAAACTTCAACTGTTTTTTTTTTGTTCGCAGGTAATTTATGTGACTATGCTCACGTAACTTCAATCTATATAATAGGTAGCTATGTACAGTCCAAGTACAAAAAATGAAAAAGGCAAAACAACATGGGCATAGTTGATGGGTTAAAATTAAGGAGAAATATCTTTTTAAGATCGAGAATAACTTTGGAATGAAAAGAAGGACACCGTCATCAGATTTAATTAAAAAATAATTAAAATTGAACTAATTCCAAAACTGCTACATAAAATTGAACTCATTGTTGCAGTCATATTTAGAATAGGAATGTGATTGTGTAAATCCTGGAGAATATGGGATAATATCTTATATTCCTATTAGGACTAGATTACCTATTAAATGTTGTAATCCTAAAGGGAAAGTTATTTACCCTTTCTACTACTATAAATAGAGGCACAATGGGGTGAATCAAAACACACCTCACAATTAAATCAATCTCTCTTCTCTCTAAAGTCGCCTTCCTCTCTCTCTCACTCTCTTCCTAGATCGCTCAATCAATTAGGCCTACAACACGTTATCATCACGCTCTTGCCAGAAGCTAAGGAATTACCAGGAGCTAAGGAATTGACGCATCGTAGGAGGAGGCTATCATCCACTACATTCAAAGGCTTCATTGTTTTCTGCTACTCAGGTACGCTTAAAATAAAGTAAGATATTTGAAACGACCCATGAAGCATGAAAATATTCCCCATGATGCAAGAACCCCCTATGTTTATATTTTCCTTCCGATATATATATTCATATATTCATATATATATTTGTTTCATGCATCGCACAATTAAATTGTTATGTGGAATTTGTGAGTCAAAGTATAAAAACAAATTAGAAGCAAGTTAGGGTTTCCTAAACCCTAAGGGATTTGAAAAAAAAAAAAAAAAAAAAAGAGAAAAAAGGGGGAATGGGATTTGGTGCACCGCACCATCCCTGTGGCACAAGGAAAACAGGCTCCGGCCTGATTTTGGTTTTTTTTGTTGGGCCCGCAGCCCATCGCCTTTCTCGGCCTGCATCACAACCTGCCAGCCCTCGGCTGGGCACCTTCTGCACAAAGCCAGCCCTCGGGCTGGGCTTCCCGTGCGAGGCCTGAAGACCTCCCCAGCGCCACACACACACGGCCCAGTTTTCTGGGCTTCCCGTGAGAAAACCACAAGGCCAACACATGTTGGGCCTCAACCTATGTACCCCCTTGGTCCAAACGCATTCTCAGCTCGGCTGGATGGACTCCCAACCTCCTCGTGGCCTGCAGACCACCCCGAGGCTCTCTTTGGGCCGTGTGACATTTACTCAAGGCACCCCGTGCCTTCTCAAACTCACAGCACAAGCCCAAATTATTTTGGGGCTTTAATTTCGATCCAATAATATTATGCTAATATTATTTTGCTTCTACAATCGACCCTGTATGGCCCGATTTATTGAATTAATTAAAAGTGACATGCAGTCCATTAATCTGATAATGAATCCAAAATTCTTGACCTGAAGATTACTTTTGGACATTAACGATTCAATAATTTCTCTTTATACTTTGAACCGTCACATACTTTCGTAGTAACGAAGCTCTCACACTTGAGTTCCCGAAGAAACTCAAATCCACTACACTAAGTTAGTATATTGCATTCTGTGTTTCTTGCAGGAACCTCTCATTATGAACTAATCGTCATAAAAATACTAAATTGAACCTGTAGTTTCAAATTTAGTGCCTTTGAAACCTGAAGTTTTCATTCAAAACATACCACATGAAACCTATAGTTTTCATGCATAAATTAAACCAATACATGTCTAAAGAACCTGTATGTTCTACGATATATGTTTACCATTGCACATGTGGATCATCCGAAAGATGCAACTACATCAATGGAGATATCGGATTTCCAGGAGGCGTCAGCACCTATGGACGAATAAATTAGACATGTTTCTAGGGCATGTACCCCTAGTGGCCGAACCCACTAGGAGTGGCCGGCCCCTACCCCCTATTTTATTAGGTGTATGGTTTAATTTTGAACAATTTTTCTAAGTATTTGGAATAATTTGTTTGGTTTTGGTTTGTTTTGAATTATGGATTGTTATTGAAATGGATTTTATTTTCTCGAATCGCTTAATTGAATGAATGGACTTATATTTATACATGTGACCAATTCAATCAATTTCTTTCTAGGTATGTCTAGTGGAGAAGTTAGTTGTCTGGCAGATAGTGCAACCACGCACACCATCTTGCGTGAACGACACTATTTTACTAACTTGATACCTAAGAAAGCTCATTTGACAACTCTCTCAGGCCCATCCAACCTGATTGAAGGATACGGAAAGGCACGTATCATGTTGTCTAATGGTACAATCTTGACCATTAAAGAGGCATTCTATTCTCCACGTTCCGGCAGAACGTTGCTGAGTTTTAGAGATATTCGAGATAATAAATAACATCTTGAAACCACTGAAGATAATGGTTCTGAATTTCTTTGTATCACTTCGTACGAATATGGCCAGAAGCATATTCATGAGAAGTTGGAACGTCTGCCGAGTGGGTTGTACATCACGACCATTCGGGGCATAGAAGCCCACACAGTGGCCGGCCCTATGCTTGAGTTCCAGGACACTTTGTTGCTTTGGCACGATCGTTTGGGACACCCTGGACGTGACATGATGCGCCGTATCCTCAAATCTTCTCACGGGCATAAGTTACATCCCTATGCTGGGGTCCCGACATGCCAAGCGTGTTCTATAGGGAAGTTGAATATTCAACCCTCCCACACAAAGATTATTCACGACCCCCCTAAATTTCTTCAGAGGATTCAAGGGGACATTTGTGGACCTATCCAACCAACCTGCGGACCATTTAAATATTTTATGGTGTTGGTTGATGCATCGACAAGATGGTCACATGTTTGCTTGTTATCCACACGCAACGCCGCGTTTCCTAAACTCCTAGCTCAAATCATTAAGCTAAGGGCTCACCACCCTGATTATCCGATCAAGTCAATTCGATTGGATAACGCTGGAGAGTTTACGTCACAGACTTTTGACGAGTATTGCATGTCAGTAGGGATTGATGTGGAACATCCTGTGCCCTATGTTCACACCCAAAACGGCCTGGCAGAAGCTTTCATAAAGCGCCTTCAAATGATAGCTCGGACTTTGGTTATGAGAACCAAACTGTCGGTATCTGCATGGGGCTATGCAATACTACACGCAGCTATGTTGGTTTGCCTGAGGCCCATCGCTACCCAACCACATTCACCGTTACAGTTGGTCGCTGGATACGAGCCTGACGTCTCGCATTTACGGGTGTTTGGGTGCGCCATTTATGTGCCAATAGCGTCGCCACTACGTACCAAAATGGGTCCTCAGAGAAAAATGGGAATCTATGTCGGTTATGATTCGCCATCAATTGTTCGATACTTAGAACCCTTGACAGGAGATCTCTTTACCGCACGTTTTACGGATTGTCACTTTGATGAGACAGTCTTCCCGTCGTTAGGGGGAGATAAGCATGCTAACGTTCCCGTAGAACGCCGCGAATTGTCGTGGTATGCTCCCACTATGTCTCATTTAGATCCCTGCACTGCCCAGTCTGAAACTGAGGTGCGTCGAATTATAGATCTTCAGAGCATTGCTCAAAGCATGCCAGATGCTTTTAATGATCTAGCAAAGGTGACAAGATCACATATACCCGCTGCAAACACACCTGCAAGGATAGATGTACCCCTTGTACATCAACAACCTGCCTAGGAAGGCCAGGCCGTCCCAGAAGGTGGGGAGGCCTTACCCTCCACGCGGGAAGGTACATTGGCGGCTAGCCAATCATCTGCTCCGACCCTGAAGCGTGGCAGACCCCCTGGTTCAAAGGATTCACAACCCCGGAAGAGGAAAACGGCACCAACTAGTGATCGCTCACTCATCCGTTCCAGCGCATGAGGTTATTCTAGATTACGGTGATGCTTCAGACGAAACATGCCGGCTTTCCGAGAATCGCGAGATTTCGGTCCACTACACAGTATTGGATGAGGTTTGGAATAAGAATGAGATGATCGTCGACGATGCATTCGCGTACTCAGTAGCTACTGACATCATGCTTAGCGATGACATTGAACCACGTTCCGTCGATGAATGTCGACGTAGAACCGATTGGTCAAACTGGAAACAAGCAATCCAGGTCGAACTCGATTCGCTCGCGAAACGTAAGGTATTTGGACCTATCGTTCCTACACCACCACGCGTGAAGCCTGTTGGCTACAAGTGGGTTTTCGTGAGGAAGCGTAATGAGAAGAATGAAATAGTGCGATACAAAGCACGCCTCGTAGCGCAAGGCTTCTCTCAGCGCCCTGGAATTGATTACGAGGAGACGTATTCTCCCGTAATGGACGTCATAACATTTCGCTACCTAATCAGTTTGGTAGTTTCTGAAAAACTGAATATGCAGCTTATGGACGTGGTAACCGCGTATCTCTATGGGGATCTAGATACAGAAATCTACATGAAAGTTCCATAAGGACTTCCATTGACTGGTTCAAATAGTTCTAGACCACGGAACACTCTCTCAATTAGGTTGAGGAGGTCACTCTACGGATTGAAACAATCCGGGCGGATGTGGTATAACCGTCTGAGTGAATATTTGACGAGTCAGGGTTATGTGAGCAACGAACTATGCCCATGCGTGTTCATAAAGAAGTCACATTCCGGATTTGCAATCGTTGCAGTTTATGTCGATGACATGAACCTCATCGGGACTCCCGCAGAGCTTGAGGAAATTGCTGCACACTTGAAATCGGAATTTGAGATGAAGGATCTTGGGAAAACTCGATACTGCCTCGGCCTGGAGATCGAGCATTGTTCGGATGGAATCTTAGTACATCAATCGAACTACACCCAAAAGGTGTTGCGACGCTTCAATGAGGATAAAGCGAAGCCTTCGAGCACACCCATGGTCGTTTGGACTCTAGATGCTAAACGAGATCCCTTCCGTCCAAAGGAGGATGAGGAAGAGATTTTGGAACCCGAAGTTCCTTACCTAAGTGCAATTGGGGATTTATTGTACTTGGCTCAGTGCACTAGACCCGACATCTCCTTCGCTGTGAATCTATTGGCTAGATACAACAATGCGCCCACACGCAAGCACTGGAATGGTGTTAAAGACATTTTCCGCTACCTCAAAGGTACTACGGATTTGGGCTTGTTCTATACCCGTAAATCTTCGAGTGGTGCCGCCCCCTATAGCCCTCAGATCGATTCTTACCTTGTTGGTTACACAGATGCTGGATATCTGTCTGACCCACATAGAGCACGTTCTCAAACGGGTTATGTCTTTACCATTGGGGACACCGCTATATCTTGGAGGTCTACCAAGCAAACGCTAGTCGCGACTTCGTCTAACCATGCTGAGACTCTCGCCCTGCATGAAGCATCGCGTGAGTGCTTTTGGCTGAGAAAAGTGATGGAGCATATTCGAAGCACTAGTGGTCTTACATCAGTCGTTGACTTTCCTACGACGATCTTTGAAGACAATGCAGCATGTATCGAGCAGTTAAAGAAGGGATACATCAAGGGAGACAACACCAAGCACATAGCGCCGAAGTTCTTTTACTCACACCAGCAGCAGCATCAGAACATCGAAGTCAAGCAAATCCGTTCCCAGGACAACCTGGCCGACCTCTTCACCAAGTCGTTGCCCAAGTCTACATTTCAGAAGCTCGTCCAAGGAATCGGTATGCGTAAATTGTCTGAATTAAATCGTTTGTAGTTCTCTTATTTAGAAGTTATGTCTAACTCAGGGGGAGTATCCAGAAGCATACTCACATGATCTTAATGTACTCTTTTTCCTACGATTAGGAGCATTTTTCCCACTGGGTTTTTGCTACCTAACGAGGTTTTAATGAGGCACCCATCATGGGATGATCATACTCTGTTGAGTTCACTACACTCGTCCAGTTTGACGTTTGTTTAAGACATTATGCATATTTTCTTACTTTTCCCTTAGTCTATGGGTTTTCCCCATTCCTTGGGTTTTACCATAGCAAGGTTTTTGTGAGTTTTTACACATGCATACTTCAACGTAAATTTGAGACTCGAGATTGCCCGTTGTGCCGATGACTTCATCAACTATTCTACCTTATCTGCTGAAGCTCTGATGCGATGGTTTGTTGAGTATTTACACACTCAAGGGGGAGTGTTGCAGTCATATTTAGAATAGGAATGTGATTGTGTAAATCCTGGAGAATATGGGATAATATCTTATATTCCTATTAGGACTAGATTACCTATTAAATGTTGTAATCCTAAAGGGAAAGTTATTTACCCTTTCTACTACTATAAATAGAGGCACAATGGGGTGAATCAAAACACACCTCACAATTAAATCAATCTCTCTTCTCTGTAAAGTGGCCGGCTTCTCTCTCTCACTCTCTCCCTATATCGCTCAATCAATTAGGTCTACAACACTCATATCAATTTTCAAAAATTATAAAAAAAAAAAAAAATCAATTTTCAAAAAGAAAAAAAGAAAAGAATTAGGGTGAGGTGGCATATCAACTTGGTACAAGTAAATCCACGTTACAATTTGCAATTTGCAAATTGCAAGATTGGTATTTGGGCTTTTCTTCTGCTTTCGTCGACGCTTTAGAAGACGAAACGGAAATGATAATTGTCGTTTATTATAACGCAACCACACGACTCCGCAATCTTCGCCGTTGGATGGTCTTCGGCAGCGAACGACGCCACCAGTGAAGTTTTCACGAACTTAGACGACACCGCCATCCTCGTCGTTTTCTGGTTCTCGTCGTCATCGTCCAAGTTCTCCACGATTTTTTATCGTTTCAGCAAACCCTAGCTTCGGTACCCAACTAATTTGTGATTAATCTGTTTTGTTGCTTCCTTCTATGTCTCTAATTTTCTTGGGTTTCTGTTTGTTTCCTGAGAAAATATGCGAAACAAATTAGAAATTGAAGTTAATAATAATCTGGGCAGCTGTTAATTGTGGTTTTGATGTTCATTTTTCCATTTTTTTTTATCCCAAGAGTTTAGAATTTTATCACATTTGGTGTATTCATTGATTATTTTTACTTTCCAAAAAAAGGGGTTTCAATTTAAATACCCTTATAATTTCAATTATATTGTATGCATTCATCACAGAATTTTTTTTGATTATATATGTATATATTGGCATAATTTATGAGGCAAAAATTTAAATACCCTTATAATTTCAATTATATTGTATGCATTCATCACAGATTTTTTTTTGATTATATATGTATATATTGGCATAATTTATGAGGCAAAAATTTAATATTGTCATGAATTTAGGATAATTCATGCTACTATAAGTTCAATGGAGTCACACATAGATCCTGGACCAGTTGATAAGTCTGTACTTTATGATCAAGAAAATCATATCTCTTCAGCGATTTGGGATGGACAGGTTAGACACGAACTTTTCGCATACAATTCGGGTTTCCCTCAGTATTACGAATTGTTATGAGTGCTGATAACTCGATTGGAATTTATAGGAGCGTGGCGTGCTTAGATGTCACGAACACACTTCGATGCTTGAGCAATGGAGACTCATACCTCAACAAGTTGAGTTGGTTGAGAAGGCCGGTTTTAAACACTTCAGATCAATACCGACAATTGTTCTTGACAATTCACTAATATCGGCACTTGTTGAGAGGTGGAGGAGAGAAACAAATACATTTCATTTGCCTGTTGGAGAAATGACTATAACGCTTGAGGATGTTGCGCTTATACTTGGGCTACCAATCGATGGAAAACCTGTTATTGGTGTGCCGGTGAAGACACCCAACTCGGTATGTGAAGACTTGCTTGGGAAATCACCAAAGGACCTAAATGGGGGAATGATGAAGCTAAATTGGTTGAGAGAGTGTTTTTCTAGATGTCCTGAAGATGCACCGATTCAAGAGATTGAGCGCCACACCCGTGCTTACCTCTTATATATTGTTGGTTGTACAATATTTTCCACAACAACCGGAAATAAAGTCTCTGTTACATTTCTTCCGCTGTTTGAAAAGTTTGAAGAAGCTGGAAAATATGCATGGGGTGCAGCAGCATTGGCATTCCTCTATAGAGCTCTTGGTAATGCCTCCCTTAAATCTCAAGGCACGATTAGTGGCTCTTTGACGCTACTGCAGGTAACATTGAGCTTCCTTTTTCTTTTCGGTTTCGTGACATCTCTCCCTGCCTCAGTGGCTTTCTGATAAAGGATTGACTTTTGTTCGTTTTTATTCTTTGTAGTGCTGGAGTTACTATCACCTGAATGTTGGCCAACCAAAGTTCAATGATGAGTCGAGCGATGGTTTTTTTCCATTTGCTCTTAGGTGGAAAGGGAGATCAACTGGATCAAGATCAAAAACCAACATAGTTGCCTACCGCAAGGCCTTGGATTCGCTTCAACCTTTTGATGTAAGTCCAACTACACGTTTCTCAGTCTATATGATATTCTTTTTCTTGGATGATGATGAGAACAATTGGTATGGTGTTGATATTCAGGTTAAGTGGTTTCCATACAAAGATTTGGATCACACAATTATACCGGAAGATATAAAAAACAATCTGATTTTACGGACTTCAAAAACGATCCTGATATGCTTTGGCAAGGCAGAAAGACACCTCCCTGATCGCTGCCTCAGGCAGTTTGGCATGCTTCAACATATACCAGAGGATGTCCAGAAATGGGAGAGGAAGATTCCTGCAGTTGATCAGGGGGTAGACTTGTCAACGGATGTAGGGTTGGGGGGCAAGGGAAAAATGCGCTTAGAGATCAAGGAATGGTTAGAGCGTCGAGTCCATATTTTGGAAGGTAACGATGGTGTTGATGAAAACATGTACATAGATTGGTACGAGAGAATTACCCGCAAATATGTGGGGAGGCCTGAATCTTTAGAATCCGAGTTTCAGAGAATAGTAAGTTTATGTTTCTTTTTCCTACAAGTCAATGATGTTTAATAATCATTAAAATCATTCTGAGCTATGTTTTCACTTTTCTCCGTCTTACAGGCTGCTTCTATGAGAGATATTGCAAGCATAGCTGATACATTGTCAAGAGACCAGATGAACCCCCAAGATGGGGAGTTACTTGATGAAATCAAGAAGACGGTGCATGTATGCTTGACGGATGTCGTTGGGAATTCTAAAAATGGCAGGGCTAAGAATGCCGTGAAACGTAAGAGGGAGGGAGGATGATCCAGTTAGCAAGGATGGGTGAAGTCAGCGATCCAGCTAGTTACCAAGGATTTCCGAGCATGCGGAAAGGGTTTTGTTTCGTGAGATGCAGTCTCCTGATGAGATATGCACTTCCAGTATCACTGTGGCTAGTGCATTTAGCTGCAAAGAAGTGCTTTTTGGTCTAAGATGGACGACTTTTTTTATATTAACAGATCTGCCAATCCTAGGTTTCGATGATTGCTCCATTTACAAATTGCGATTGTTAAAATTTCGATTGAATAGATTGTTATTATGTTGCATATTTGAAATGGTAGTGCTAAATGTTTGAAAGAAAGGAACAGAAATTCTCGACGTTGGATCTGGCCATGAGGTACAACCGTTCACAATGCGATGAATCAAGACACTAGCGAAAGGAACTGCAGTAGGATGCGTCGTAAAACATGAGTTCATGCGGCTTTGAATCGCCGTGAGTACGCATCGTTTGTACAATTGTGTATAGAGGACAGGCAGTCCACTGTATCATTTACAACGAAGGAGGAAAATGGACTTGAGAGCAATGACTAATCTCCAACACTAGAAGATAAATTTTTTGACGTTTCAAAGCCATCAAGCCAACCGTTCAATTGTGTTCAACATCCTCCATGACAAACCAAATCGTCTTAGACTTGGAGTCGCTCTTCAAAACAAGTTCGTTGTTGCAGGAGACTTCAATAGGCATTGTCCCAATAGCACGAAATTCCACGAGTTCTTACTCGATCCTTCCAGCTCTTCATAAAGGGCAATATCAGAGTGACTGCTTGCATACCGTAAGAACACCAGTGGTTGCTGGCTGGCTCACTGCTTGGATCAGTAAAAGGCAAAACTCCAATTGTACCCACCTTTCACAACCTGCAGTAGCTTCTTGATTCAGCAACTTCTTCATGCTGTGGTCCATTCGGCTATTAAGAGACGGTATCGCGAACCAGTTTGGGTTGCTTGAGTTCTGCAACGTAATGGGTGTCTAGTAATTGTGATGGATAGCCAGGACCTGTCCAGGGAACCTCATTTCAGCAAGTGTTGCCAAGTTGCCAATCAATCATACTTGTGAATCTGCATCTTGCACCTATGCATTTCTCTTTCGAAAAGAAATCAGATGAATACCAGCTATTGTCCCAGCCACCCATACATCATCAAAGCCGGCGGTTCTCTCTAGTGATTCGTAACATGTCGTGTCTAGTATCTACTCCTCAGGTTTCAAGTTGACCTCTTGTGGCGTCTCTATTTGATGCCGAGCTCTCTTTTGCATGGTTGACTCATTCGTCCCAGTCTGAACTTCCTGCTTGACAGTTGACACAACATATTATTTTTATGTGAACAAAGGACCAAGGAACATATATGAAGCCTACTCACCCTTTTTGAAATCATATGCTTCAGACCAGCAATTAGCTCCAAGAAATACTTATAAGCAGCTTTGTGTGGCTCCTGCACGAAAACCATAAGTTTAGACCACTACTAATAAAGAAAGAATTTTTTATAAGATATTACTAAAGGAAGAATTGCAACCTGAAAGATCTAGCACCTGTAAGTCAGAAGGCAAAGGCAATCCTTCCACCACAGGAGCGTTTGGAACTTGGACAAGTTGGGTGCCACCTGCATCATCTGCCACCATAACACTGCAAGAAGGGGGATTAGAAATGCCCAACGCCTCGAAGTTAACCTCAGAACTACTACCAGGTGGAACAGATGTCTGAGACAAAGAGGTGGCACCAGTTGCAGACTGCAGATACAATATACAGTAGAGTCAATTGGTTAGACTTGATCTTGAGAAAAGGAATATTCCATCTTGAAATCAAAATCCCACTCAAGCACCGGAACATAACATGTTTGAAGTCCATGAACATGCATTGATCAAAATTGTTAATGAGGAAAAGAATGGAAAATGAAATGAAGAACCAACTTACCACTGATGCCAAGTATGGTTCACCAACAACGACCAACTCTTTGTCACCATTATCAACATAAGCATCTACCTGTTAACAAATTGCATCAAGTAAATTAAATATAATTAGATATATTCATGTATAAGTACACAAATTCAGGGACTTTTTGGCTTTTGCAAACTTTTCTTGGTCATCACTCAAATTTATGCGTATTGCACATGTTCTAAGCAAGAAAAGTGGTCCAAAGTTGCAAAAGGGCCGCATCAAGCCTCTTAATTCTCTAATAAAATCATATGTTGTCCTATTGTTCTCTAATATTAATCTCTTTTCCATAACCTTTCCTTTTCTCCCTCACAAAAAAGAAAACTATCCATAAATAATATGTTAAGAATGGTCTGGTCTGTACCTTTGCCCTCCCTGCAGCCATGAATGAGTGGAAGGAAGGAGATTGAAAATTAGGAGGCTCCAAAAGAGCATAGACCCCTTCATTGTTATACCTCTTCTTATCGAACTGCATTTTAGACAAACCAATGACTTAGGTCTACTACTCCATCAGTTTACTCGAAAATGAATTTTTTTTTTTTTTTTTTTTTTTTTTTTTTTTTAATCTAGTGTATCCGGGGAAAATGAAAAATATTGCTAAGTTACTTTCCAGAGAAATAAAAAAGAAATTAGATTTAATCAGTAAACTAAAACATAATTGAAAGTTGATGTTGGAATGAAGGTGTGAAAATAAAATAAGATAGACCGAGGAACCCTAACCTGTGAATAATTCGCAGCACTAAACAGTGTGTACAGTTTCCCCGAGTCTCCAGCATGATCCAAACTGTACCCACTTAGCATGTCACCAAATTCATCTTGATCCGCCCTTACATCTGGGCCTTCATGTGATCGAATGATCAACTATAGCAACAAAGGCAAAATAAAAAATCTTAGAATGATGAAAGGAGCAAGTGATCTTTTCCCAAACCGAGGGAAGCTTTGATATGCCATTAAATTCTGTCTCAATGTTAGAGGGTGTCATTTTTAAACAAAAACTGGTTCTCCGGTCTGCAATTAAGATTCTAAGTCTCGATTGTGACATCCAGTATGAGAAATACCAATTACAGACAGACAAGTTTATTCTAAATATGTCAACTCAAGTAAAGGGCTATGTTTATAAATATTACCTTTAACTTGGATTGTTTTAGAAAAGCCTCAGTACAATCAGGACCCCACCAAAGGCCCCGTTCTCGAAATGTTTTTTCAACTAAACCATCTTCCTTTGATGGATCAGACCATAGCACATCAGTCAGTAATATATTTGGTCCTTCATCTGGAGCATCTATAAGAGATCTTTGAACTTTAGATAAATCTTCTAAACAACCTAGTTCCAGCTTTTCTTCCCTCTTTCTTTTGGATCTTCTCGAAGGGGTAGTACACATGCTCCGAAAAAGACCTCCATGGGTGGTATATACACAATTGGCTATGATCGAAGCCAAAGGGAGCTCTTTAAAGCAGTCAAGACATTTATTATAGACATATTCACCTTGATCACTGAGTTTAGCCTTAACCTCTGCCTCAAAACCCCAAATAGATGTGCAATATTTAGACTCGTGGTTCCCACGAAGTAGATATACTCTAGAAGGCATCAAGACCTAAAAACAATATAAGAAAACAAAACAAAAATAATTAAAAATCATTTAAAAATCCCCAAAGTGTACCAAGATGCTTCAAAATCCAAATAAACATCAGAATGCAACTTGCTTAGGCCATATAATCAAAAACATCGAAATAAATGAAAAGCGTTAGCATGCAGCTTGGCCAGTGGAGCTGGTGCGTGAACATATACAATATAAAAGGTTATAATAATTGTTATGAAATTTCCTTACCGGGTCAATTCACATATAAAAATACACCAACAGGTCAAAGATTGAGAAAAGAATCGGTTAATACAATTACCACTATCTTCATGTTACCTTCCAAGCCAACAAGACCATAAACACATCTAAGCCCGATGCTCCTCTATTAACATAATTTCCATTGAAAACATAAAATTGGTTGTCAGAGGGAAATCCAGCATGTTCAAAGAGATGGAGTAAATCACAAAACTGTCCATGAATGTCGCCAACTACAACAACTCTTGAATCCTCTTTATGACAATCAACTTCCACACAGTTCGGCTCCTTGCAAAGGATACTTGAAGCAGTATCAATCAATTTATCCACCAAAGAAACTGACAACACTGATTGAAAATTCTCTGGTGACTGCTCAAGAGCAGACATCATGCCGCGAACCCACTCTAAGTTTATCCCGTCATCTGAAGGCCACAATAAAGGGTGCTGAAGGGTTGACTGTGACAAAGAATTCTGCACCCCAACTTGACAATCTTCACTCCCAAACTCATCAGCTACCACCACGAGGCAATCATCTTCGAACATCAACCCTTCAACCCTGCCAAAGTGCTCCTCATGGCCAGTATTCATCATCGCGTCCGCAACACTTCCTCCCATCGCTGTCCAACCGTCTTCATCTTTGGAAACTGCTTCCACTGCTGCATACATATCTTCACCAATCATCCTCTCAGACTCTAGTCCTCCCAACTGGGAATTCCCATTGGACGCGTGTGTTACCCCATAAACCGGGCTTTCCCCCAACTCACTTGGGGTCCCATCCTCATTTCTAAACTCGCTTTCTATCCCTCCACTCCACACATTCTTTTCACTTATATCATAATCATCAGCTCCATCACCCTGTGTAACAATCATCAAGTAAGCCAACCACACTAACAAGAACCAAGTCAAAAGCAACAGAGTAGACAAACAAATCACAAACTTTGAAAAATCAACACGGTAGCTCACAAACATATACATACCAGTTCACCAGGCTCACAACCCAGCATGGTTACAACTCTGGGTCGTTTGCTCACAATCCCCATTGCAATCTCCTTCATCCTCGTCACCTTTTTGACATCCTCCGTACCCAATCCATCACACGAAATCCCACCCGAAATGTTCGCCACCTCCCTACAAGAATCCACCTACAACCCACCACACACCCACACCCAAAACAATCAATCAAACGAGAAAACTACATAAACCCAGAAAAAAATGAAACAAAACCCAGAAAAGTAAACACAAAACCCATCACTCACCATCTTCTCAATGCTCGAAGACAAGGCCTTTTTGACGTCGCTGGAGGTTACCTTCTCGACCCGATTGGTCAAAACTCCGCGCGCGATTTCCCGCATCAGCACCAGCGAGTGCACCTGCTCGTCGTTCAGGTTCTCGAAACACATTGCGTTGATGCTCTCCATGATCCTCCTGCAGTCGCTTTTCATCCTCTCCTTTCGACGGTCCCCTTCTGCAACCCAAAAGCACACAGAAACGATTAGTTTCGCGGTCAGATTATCAAATCATGCGGTGATTTTCCTTGGGTAAATTGGGTATAAGGGAGGTTGCTGACCTTCTCCGTGCATGTTCGGGTTCGAAATTCGGAGACTTTGAGATGGGATTTTGGTGGGAAAAAGGTAGCGTGCTGCGGAGAGAGAGAGAGAGAGCGCAGAGGGAGTTCGTGTTTCAGTGGAATCGAAACTGCAGAAATCAGACGACTCTGCCCTAAGTCGTTTTGACAAGTCTAGTTTTTTCAGGCAAGGATGCATACGACACGATTTGACTGTCGTATTGTGAGGCCGCAAGACCTGCTCACATCCCACTTCCACCCAATGCCCCACAACCATGGTCCGAAATGCCGATAATATCGGCGATATTTCGCCGATATTATCGGTTTTTAAGGGAACCGATATTTTAATAGGTATCCAAATGGTTTTCGTCCAAATATCGCGATATTATCGATAATATCGATAATATCGCGATATTTTTGAAATTATCGCGATATTTACGAAATTCCGCAGAAAACTTCAAAATCGCCACGGACGGAGACGACGATGAGGTGGTGGCGGCGGCCGTCTATTCATCTGATGAAGAATTCATCGCGGTCGAATCGACGGTGCTCGTTTTCCAGAAAGTGTGCGAGGTTGGTGAAGGAGCAGAGAGCTCGGACCAAGGGAGAGAAGGAGACGGACGGAGAGACCGAGGGAGAGACCGAGACGGAGAGACCCAGGCAGAGAGACTCCGTCCAAACCTCCCTCATCTCCCAAAAATGGCGCCCTCTCTGGTCCCGCATCCCCTCCCTCGATTTCAACTTCGAACTCTTCTCGACGCGCGAGCTGCAGTTGGACACCCGCCAGTTCTACGCCGAGTTCGTCGATCGCGTTCTGATTTCCCGCCCCAATTCTCCCGTCCACACTTTCCGCCTCTCCTTCATCTTCCACGGTCACTACCACTCCCACGTCGACTCCTGGGTGCGATCCGCCGTCACCCACCTCCGCGCCCGGGAGCTCCACCTCGACTTCTTCATCCACAGAGACTTTCACAACGACGAAACCCGTAATCACCGATACGATTTCCCTTTCTCTGTTCTGAGAAATGGGTATGTTGAGAAATTGAGCCTCACGTGGTGTTATCTTACTTTGCCGGCGAAATTGTCCACCATGCGATTCTGGACGATTCGGTCCTTGCTTCTCGATGAGGTTTGTTTGCAGGACCAGATGATGAGTGATTTGATATTGGGTTGCCCCAATTTGGAGGATTTGGAGCTTCAAAACTGTTGGGGTCATCGTCGTGTGAGTGAGTGACTCGTGAGGACGGAGACGAAGAGAAGGAGAGAAGGAGAGAAGGAGACCGAGTATGTTCTTGTGAGGGAGAGAAAAGGAGACAGACTCTGTATACTCTGCGTTCGCTTGCTACGTGTGTGCTTATGTTTGCTCCGTGTGTGCGTGTGCTTGCTGCGTGTGTGCGTGTGCATGCTGCGTGTGTGCGTGTTGAATGGTGTGCCACCAAGACAGGTGGTGCTTTGTCATCCAGCCACAAAGACATATGATGCTTTGTCATCAAGCCACGTAGACAAATTCAGCAAACCAAGTTGTCAATTCAGCAAACCACGTTGGTTTGTGTGTGTGTGTGTGTGTTGCACAGTGTTGCATGTGTGTTGCAGAGGTGAAAAGTGTAATGTATAAAGTGTAATGTACTTACCATGTAATGTATAAAGTGTAAAATATTGCACTAATTCATTATATATAAATGATTTTGGTGTGTTTAAACTTCTTTCATTAATTACTATATATTTTCTACACTCACAATGTTTGCCAGCTCGCTCTATAATCAACTTGATAATGTTAAATCCATCATGCAATGCATTTCCTTCCAATTTTTTTTGATAAACTAATAGATAATTGACTAAATAAACATCCTGCAAAGTTTCAATAAAAATTTCCAAGTTTTTCTTACAATTTCCGTGGTTTCCATGGAAATTTTATCGATATCGATATTATCCCGATATTTCCATCGATATTTCCGTGTTTTCGGACTACCGATATTTCCGATATTACCGATATTTAATACCTTGCCCACAACAACGCAGATTTCTCGGGGATGGGTAAAGGCCCAACCCAATTGGTAATGTTAGGAAACCTTTATTTAAATTAAATTTTGAAATAATATATGACATAGTTTTTTATGATTGGATTAAAGTGTTGATTAACCTGTTTCTTTTTTATACGTGACACATTACATGATTTACAAATATGGTCTAAAAAATTAATCTACTTAGCATTACTCAATGTTATTAGTTGTTTATGAATTACAAACTTTTTTTTTTGTCAAATATGAATTACAACTTGCAAATAGGCCTTTTGTGATGGAGTTCACATGTCAATGGTGATTTCAAAGTAGTCATTGACATTTTAATATTTCATTTAGTTTAAACTTGCTGTAAAGTCAGAATCTATATTTGTTTTGATAGCGAGTTTGACACAATACGCTCATATCCAAGCAATGCTAACTATGTGAGAGCACTTCCACTACTCTCAAATTTTCAGGGGATAGTGTGACGACCCGTCCCTAATTTTCCATGTAATTTCTCCCCGAGTGTGTAAATTGATATTTATGCCCTTGTTGGCAAAGTAACAAGGACGTGGTTATTTGACTTTAAATTATTTTTTCTTGTTATCGTAATTAAATAGTACTCGTTGTTACGATCGCGTGAGCGCAAATTAGACCTGAATCGGATTTGTAACGAAAAAGTTACGCACAGTTAAAGTACGTTACCAACGGGTGAAATTGTACACGCGTGTGTGCTAATTTATCAGCGTAGGAAATCACTGTTTTTGATATGGGTACGTTAGATTTCATCGGATTTCACTTGTACAAACCTTATCTTTTATCTTCTTTAAAATTTGGACACGTGCCCTTAAATCCCTCACCACTAATCATTTCTTTTCCCACACTACTGCACCAATAAGATTTTTCTCTCCTCTTCTCAACCAATCAGAAAATCACTCACTCTCTCTCATCTTCTTCTTCCTTCTCTCTCTATCCCGTAACTCTCTCCTCTCGAACCCATGAACCCAGCCGTACCAGGCGATGGTGAAATGATCGAGTTTTGACCCGTCAACATGGAAGGTCCGACTCGGTGGGTTTTGCTTTGACGAGTTTCAGGCCGAGTTACAAGGTTTTAGGATGTGGGGAAGCTTCTACCACTACTAGAAATTTGGACAATAGCTACCCTTTTCCATTGGTGGCTATTGTCAACAGTTGCCACTCTTATTGGTGGCAAACCTCTATGGCCACCAAGCACCCACTAAACTAGAGAGTGTGGCCTATGTAAAGGACTCTATTGTAACAATGTCTACCAATTAGATAATGGTGGCACAATGAATAGTTACACTTTTGAAATATTATATAATTTTTACATTGATGGCTATGTTGTAATATATTTTTTAAAAAAAAGGGCCCAGTAATCTGGGCACCCAAATTATAATCCCATTCCCATTGATGATGACAAATCCTTTTATATACTATATTGATCCAAAAAAATAGGGTCTCTGATACATGTGTAATGTATAAGTAGAATGGTTATATAAAATGTATAAGCACAGTGGTTATATAAACTGTATAAGCACAGTGGTTATACAAAAGTATTTGATTATACAATAAAATTATCCTATCCTACTCTCAATCTCCCAAACATCACCAACTAACGATCAAGGCAGCTACAAAACAGAAAACAAAAAAGTGAATTCTAATTGAAAAAAGAATTACAAAATACGCAAAACTGATTCATCAATGAAACAAAACAGATAAAACTCAATTCTTGCAGACCTTTTGTGTTGTCTACCATTCCAGAGTCCTTGTTTAATAAACTAACAGTTATCTGTATAAGCATTGCTAGAACATGAGATTGGATAAAAATGCAAACCATTCCAAAGTCCTTTGATAAACTAACAATCATCTTTATAAACATTGCTAGAACATGAGATTGGATAAAAATGCAAATATAATCTGAATTTTTAAAAACCTTTATGAGAAAAATAAATTTAAAATTTCTACAACCTTTTTATTAGTTTTCAGACTTACATTACACTTGTGATAGCAACAAATATAGTTGAGTTCCCAAAACAGAACGTCCACAAAAAATCGAAAAGGTATCAGCCAACATCACATAAGAATATGCATATTCCGAGAAGAATGTGACTAACCATATAGATTGGTGATGGCATTTGAGATAGCAAGGGCAGTGCAGACTCCTTTCCCTCATCCAGACATGTCTCCTCCGAGTAAAAGCTTTGCGAACCTCTCCACCATTTAAACCTTTGCAATCACAAAAGAAATACGAAATAATTAAAATTTAAAAAAACAAAGTAAATCATCTTAATTAGAACAAAATTTTCTCAGCTGCATATAAATTAGTATGTATTCTCAGAGTTTTCAGGATGTGAATATCACTGGACATCCCCTAAATTTTCTCGAAATCCAAACAGTGAGCATCATAGAAGCCTAAATTTAGAAAAGAAAACAAATTTAAACATAAAAAGGAAACAAATAAACAAAAAAAAAATGAAATACCAGATAAAACACTCAATTAAAAATAACTAAGCAGAAGAAAAAGCAAATGACAAAAAATATGACCATACGTAGCAAATCCAAAGCACACCCCGAAATCTTAATAAAGACGGAGAGAAGCAGCTTTCAAATCTAAAAAAGACAAAACTAATTTAATACTACCTAATTTAGCATGCGGGGGTTTCAAATTGGATGTTTATAACTAATAATATTTCACACAAAGTAAACTCAAATAGGTAAGCTGTGACTCCTGAATCATGTTTGCATACTGTCTTGTACTCTACTCTATTCAAGTGTACATCGTGTTGGACTCAAACCCAAAATTAACCTGCAAAATTAAAGTTAAAATGTTTCTGTTTTAAGTGACCTGATACCTGAGAATAGAGAAACATATATGATAATAGAGAAAGGCCAAATAGAAGAAACGCCCATTCACTAAACCACCCCTTCAAATCAACACACAGCCCATATGCAGAGAAAGCGCTTTGGACATAAAGCTTAACATTTTACCTGCAAGCCCACTGTCTAAGATAAACAACACCAAATCATTGTATCCCTTAAGAAACTTAACAAGATGCTCCACCTTGACCCAGTGACTGAAGACACTGCCTTCAATAAAAAATGGGGGCAATAACACGTATATTAGAGAAAAAAATAGAATAGGTTTACACAACTTGGCTGAGCCAAAGATTATATTCTTCAGAAGGTTTTAATGTCTGCTAATAAGGGATTGAACTCATGAAAGTACAAAATGAAGGCTAAAAATAAACACAAATCTTAATATATTGCCAAGTTGCATTGAATTGTTTAGATGCTAGCTAACCAAAAATAAAAAAATACCCATCTCTTTAAGAAGCCGTGAGAAATGAGGAGCACTAAGGTGGGGGCAGCGAAAGGTAAGTGATAAGATTAGGATGACCCCGAAGCCCTATCCACAAATATATAACGAAAGCAAGTTAATTTAAGTGTACACTATAATGCCATATCTCAGCCAGAGGTTTAAGCAGGACCCCTGCATTTTGTAGGGACTTAAATGGAACCCATATCTGCTCCTCACCCAGATTACCAATGAACGCCTATTTTTCAATCAAATAGGAAATTTTCCCAGGAAACCGAAAGCTAGGAACTTCGAACAATGAAATTAAACTTCAATTAAACCAATTTACAACCGGATGAGATGAAAAATTAGCTAATTAATTAATTAACGATTTAATCAAGAACAAACCCAGATATCTACAACCCAAATTAAAAACAAAATCAAGGTCCTTTCAAAAACATAAGCTTAAGAAGGTGAAAATCTGAAACCTTTCAAAAGCGCAGAAATAGAGATAAAAAAAAAATTGGGGGAAAAGTTGGGAAATTTACTAGAGGGGTTTAGGTGGAGGCACCGAGAGGAGACGATCGGCAAGGCAGATTGAACCTCGAGAAGGTCGAGCTTGGACTCTGCGGCAGTGGCGAGATCTAGGGTTTTTCCACAGAGAAAGAGGGAAACCTAGATTGGGAAAATAGGGAGAGAAATAGAGACCTTGATTCGAAGAGAAATGGTGAAGCCCTAAATCGAGCTGCTTGATGCAGAGAAGAGTGAGGCGAGGAGGGAGACGGGTCTCGTCGGGTCTCGAAAGGGGCGAGGGAAAATCATAGTTTGGAAGAAGGAATCCGCGAGGAGGACAGGAGAAGAGTGGAGAGAGTGTTTTGGAGGAAGAGAGGAAGGAGAGAGAAGGAGGGAGGGAGAGAGAGAGAGAGACTGAGGAAGCAATTGAGAGAATGAGGGAGAGGGAGAGAGAGAGAGAGACTGAGGAAGTAGCGGTCGCTGAGAAATATATGAGATCTAAAATGAATGAGACGACTAGGGTTTGTAAAGTTAAGAAACTTTATAAAGCATTAAACATACGAAACCTATAAATATATTACCGGTACAATCATAACAACGTAAAGCATACAGTCAAGTTGGCTTGCAGGCGCTAACTCCAATCTGCAGGGAAGGGGTTCAAACCTTAACGACGCCATGGTTTTTTTAGTATTTATATATGATTTTTTTTTTCGGTTTGGTTCGGCTTTTTCGGCCTCGATTCGGTGTGGTTTTCGGTTTTTTCGATTTTTAGTTTTTTGAACCCACCCCTAGATGAAAGTACTGTAGAATAGGATTATTAAATGAAAAAAAAAATATTTTTGACAAAAAAAAGGAGAAGAAGACTGAAAAATAAATAAAAAAAACAGGTCCCAAAGTTGAAAAAACATGTAAAAAGTCTTTGGTGTAAATTTTTTTATAGTTTGACACCAATGAATGGTGTCATAAAGGTTAAAGCCACCAATGAATGGTGTTAGAAAGGTTAAAGCCACCAAATTTTGACAATGGTGACAGTTTAATTTACAAAGCCACCGATATCAGTGGCATCCCACTGTAAAGCCACCAAAAAACGTAAGAATAGCAGCTTTATATCTATGGCCACCAATTGCCAAGGGTGTGTAAAAAATAGTAGCCATTGGCCATAATTCTAGTAGTGTACACAACTCCCTAGGGTCCCTAGACCAAGTTTGGAGTCGAGTTGACGTCGAAACAAGCGAGTTCGAGGAGTCGAAGTTTAGATCGAACCTTTCCAGGATTTTTTAGGCTATTCCCCCCATCCATTTTTGGAATTTTGGAAGGTAAAATCTTGTTCTCCTCATCATGGGCTTCAATTCCATATAAATTTCGTTGGAAATGGTTAAGAAATGAGCAAGTTATGAAGGTTTGAAAATTTTCCAGTTTTCAGCGAAATCAGACAGCGGAGCCGGCAACGGTGGACGACGAAGCTCACCAGAGAAGGCGAAGTCGAGTTGACGGAATATTCCTAACGTCTGTCAGTCTTTGCCAGACGTGTGCCTGCGCGTGTGGCCGTGGGCTAAGCGGCATGTGAAGGCGTGTCTGACCTCCGACTAGCGAGTGGTTGACACGTACGGGTCCGTGACATTGAGTAAAGTGTTTTCGTATATTTAAACCTTCGTTTGAGCAAACTATGAGGGGTTTTTCCTAGCTTTTTCGTATATGTCTTTATTAGCTAATTAGTATTAGTTGTTTCACATATAGGGGAGACTTATCATGTGGACGTACAAGGACAAGCGAGGCTAGGGGGCTACGATCCATCGACGTATTAGTGAGTGTGCATTTGTTTTTGTATATATATATATATAAACTTTATAGTTTCCATAATTACTTTTGAATTGATTTATGCATATCATGCCATGATTAAATAATGTTATTAGAAATGTTGTACTATGGTGAAATGCTAAATAATCCTACGGGATGCGTAGGTAAGTTTATTGTCATATGAGTTTATTATGTTAACTAGAATTATTGAATTGTTATGGCATGCTTATATTATGTAGTCTGCTCATCATTGTTGCACCCCATGTTAGTGCTCACCCCGGGCCAGGGCCAATCTTTCACGTGTATATTCACCTCCGCACCGAATGCTCACCTTGGATCTAAGTAGGTGCCAGTCCTGTCGTACAGGTTGCATTAGGCAACTCCGACTCATAGGTGACCACGTTAGCGCCAATCTTCACGTGATTGTAGCACTAAAGCGTATATTATGATTACAGGTCACATTAGGCGACTCCAACTTTTGTGCTAGTATAGATTGATTGAACCCCTGATTTTATTTATATTGCTGTTGAAATATTGTGATGTGGCATACTTCTTGATTTAATGTTGATTTGCATTTGATTTTATACCTATATGTAGTATGATTTTGTGGAAACTATATATGTTTTACGGCAAGAGGTTAGTATATTCTAAAAATAAATTGATTTCATAAACTTTTGTTTTTTCCCATTCACCCTTTTATTTTTTGCCCCTCCATGTCCTAGATAGCCGAATTACTCTATGGCATACGAGGATTAGGTGGCGATTCTGACATATCCCTGTTTAAATGTAAGAACTGTTCCCGTTGTGTATTAAGTACTTAACTAGTCTTGACTGCACTATTTGTCATCTATGCTCTGAACATTTGTAATATATGGGTTCTACCCACTACTGCACACTCACTTTATTAGTTTAAATAAGTTATAGTTTCGGTTTTAATTTATTCACATTTTTACATCACTTACACTTTTGGTTACGTCACCTTCGGGTGACGGCTAGCATGTGTCGACTCTGGTCGGGGTGTGTCAGTTTGGTATCAGAGCATAGGTTTAGGCAGTCTTGCATTCCTCGTTTGTGCTATAGGTCCTAATGATTTTTTATCTCTTATGTCAAAAGCATGCCACCTCGTAAAGAGCCACGTGTACATCCTGAGACTAACTTTCTGAATTTTGGGCATCGAGGCGAGGCGATCGCCATTGCCATTCAGTCCACACTTCATCCTTCCCAAAGGACTACCTTGGAGACAGTATCCCATCTCCAGATTAATAATTTCTTTGGCAATAAAGGACCTGAGAAATCTAAGGTTTGGATCGACCATGTTGAGAAGACTTTCCGAGTTATGCAGAGACAAGGGAATCTTCCAGAGTAGAGATGGGTCGAGACAGCCACTTGGTTTTTCCGTCTGGGAGCTGGAGCATGGTGGGATTAGGAATCACGCATGTTGTCTGCTCAAGAGGCCGAATTGGGATGTTTTTAGGCGTTTATTTGAGGCGAGATTCACACCTCCGAAGTATAAGGATCGAAAGAAGGAAGAATTCATAGAGTTGAAGCAAGGAAAAATGTTAGTCACAGAATACCACCGAAAGTTCACTGACTTATCCCGCTATTGTCCCGAGATTGCTGGGAATCCCAGAGAGATGCTCTATTATTTTAAAAAGGGGACTCGTCAGCGATTGCGTTTTCTGACGACTTCTACTCCCTGCTCTACCTACCAAGAATTCTTTGAGGTTTTGCTTTGTGTTGAAGATTCCGTGAATACTCCTGATGATGATGATGATGAAGAGGATAATAATAATAATGCTCAGAGGAATAATAATAGGGGGTAGTCATCTTTTGGCCCTTGGAAGACTCATAATTTCAAGAGAAGTGGTAATAGATCTAGATCGTCAAGCGGTGGTTCAACTTCCAATACGCTGCGAAAGGGCAACAAGTCCACAAGTAGTTCCCGCTTTTAGAATCAGAAGAACCATAGCAATTTTGGAGCTCCGTTCTGTCGCAAATGCAATAACCGTTATTTCGGTGAGTGAAAAAAATGAAGTAATGGGTGCTATACTTGCGATCAAATGGGGCACATAGCTAATCAGTGTCCGTAAAGTCAGCAAAATCAGCCTCCTACATTACCACCTGTAGTTCATCTCCAGCAGATTCAAGGACCTAGTATTTACCCACATATAAGTTATGGTGGTACTTACCACTACCAGGATCACATAACTCAGTATCTAGGAAGAACATATCAATACCCACCTGATCCTTATTACTAGGGCAGTTATCCACAATACCAGGGGGCTATACGCCGTATACGCCATATCAAGGTGGCGGATCGCAATGGTATGCTAGGGGACAGCCCTAGAATCTTGATGTAGCATCTAGCAGCGGCGTATCGACCAGGCAGCCTAATCCAACAAATCAAGGTCGAGGTAACTAGGGACACGACAACCAGGGAAACAGAGGTCGAAGATGCAGACAGCAGGCACATGGTCGTGTCAATCACATCACATTGCAGGATGTTCAGGGTAACCCCGACTTGATTATGGGTACGTTGAATGTTCTTGGCCATTTTTCTAGAATATTAATTGACTCTGGTGCTACTCATTTGATTATTTCCCATACGTTTTCTCAAAACACTCAACCTCACCCCATTGCCCTCGGCTACGAGTTTGAGTTCTCGATGCCTAGGGGGTGAAGTTTGCTATGTTAGTTAGGAATATCAAGGATGTCCCGTTCTCATCGAGGATGTTGTAATGCTAGCTAATCTTGTACCCTTGGACATCATTGATTTTGATGTTATCTTGGACATGGATTGGTTAGATTATAATCGTGCCATGTTGAATTGTCGCCTGAAGATCGTTCCCTTCCATCGACCGGACATGCCTATGGTAACTTTTGTCGATGAACGTAGCGGTCTGAAACATAGAGTTATCTCTGCCAGGAGGGCAAAGAGGATGTTAATGAAGGGTTATCAAGACTACTTAGCTCATGTAGTGGAGACTGAGAAGACCCATGCTCATGTGGAAGATGTTCGAGTAGTCAGACACTTTCCTGATGTTTTTCCAGACGATTTACCTAGCCTACCACCGGATCGTGAAGTGGAGTTCACCATCGACCTAATTCCAGGTACCGATCCTATTTCTCTAACTCCTTATCATATGGTTCATGTGGAGTTAAGGGAATTAACAACCTAGTTGCAAGAACTTGTTTAAAAATGGTTTATTCAGTCGAGCACTTCTCCTTGGGGAGCTTCAGTATTGTTTGTGAGGAAGAAAGACGGAACTTTGAGGCTATGTATCAATTACAAACATCTAAATCAGGTGACGATTAAAAACCGTTATCCGATGCCTCGTATCGATGACCTTTTTGATCAGCTTCGTGGTGCTTGTGTTTTCTCGAAAATTGATCTAAGGTCTGGTTATTATCAATTGAAGATCATAAATGATGATGTTCCGAAAACAGCCTTCCAAATTCGATATGGTCATTATGAGTTTCTTGTGATGCTATTCGGATTAACTAATGCTCTGGCAGCTTTTATGGATTTGATGAATCGAGTATCCCATCTGTACCTTGACATGTTTGTAATTGTTTTCATCGATGACATTTTGGTGTATTCTAAGAGCGAGGCTGACTATGCTAAACATCTACGTCTGGTTTTGAAGAAGCTAAGGTGTTCTCGTGGATCCGTAGAAGGTAGCAGTAGTGGAAAATTGGGAGCAACCTTAGACTGTCACTGAAGTACGGAGTTTTCTTGGTCTTGCAGGCTACTATCGACGCTTTGTGAAAGACTTCTCAGCCATAGCCCTGCCTTTGACAAGGTTGACCAGGAAATGAGTTAATTTTGAATGGAGTGATGATTATGAACGGAGTTTCCGACAGTTGAATTAATGTCTCACTCATGCGCTTGTCTTGTCACTTCCCGATAACAGTGGGAATTTCGAGATCTACAGTGACGCATCTCTAAATGGTCTGGGCTGGGTGCTGATGCAACATGGAAAGGTGATTGCGTATACTTCACGACAATTAAAGCCCTATGAGATGAATTATCCTACCCATGATCTCGAATTAGCAGCTATTGTTTTCGCTTTGAAAATTTGGCGGCACCATCTTTATGGGGAAACATGTCTATTTTTAACTAAACATAAAAGCCTAAAGTATGTCTTTACTCAGAAAGAACTCAATCTCTGGCAGCGTAGGTGGATGAAGTTGATCAGGGATTATGACTACAATATCGAGTATCACCCTAGTCGTGCAAATACTGTAACAGATGCTCTCAACAGGAAATCTCCGGTCTACTTAATGCTCTTTATGCATGTCGTGTTCCTCTTCTGACTGACCTAAGATCTACTGGAACGACGTTAGAAGTGGATCACCAGGGAGCTTTACTTGCCAATTTCCAAGTCAAGCCAGTTTTGTTAGATCCTGTTCTCGAGGCCCAGATGAATGACTCAGAATCCCAGGAGTTAAAGCAAGTGGTGTTGAACGACAATATGTGAAAATGCCCTTTCGAGGCAAATGTATTGACCTTTGTTAACTGCTGTGTCGTGTCATGTAAGATTCATTTTCTTGGCATATCCTCGTAGTACTCGTCGCTACGGACGCGTGGGCGCAAACGGTTCGTGATTTGGAGTTATAACGAAGAATCTACGAACTTTTAAACGTCGAGGACATTTTGGTAATTTACCATGTGAAACACGTTGTAATTGGTGTAATGTGACACGTGGGACCCACAGATTGGTCCCCAAAATATCTGGAACTTTATCTCCTTCCTCTTCTTTTCCGCAACTCTTCACTCTCTCTAACTCTCTAACTCTCTCTCAGCTCTTCCTTTCTCCCGTGAAACAAACCACCATCATCACCTAAAATTTCGGCTTGTTGAACATCAAAACCACCATTTTCTGCATGTCTTCACCACCATAAACCCAGTTTTGAGTTTTGTTTCATTGAAAACGAATCCTAACCTCGAGTTCGAAGAACAAGGTTTTGGGCCGAGACTTCTAGGCGTGATTCAGACAATTCTCAGCCATCTTTTGAACTCAAAACAGGTATAAATCGATTCCTCATGTTGTGTAGATGAATTTTCATGTTTGGATTGTGTGATTTGGTGGAGGAATGAGAAAGTTATAACGATTTAATGTTTGCCTAGTTTCCGGCGACCTCCGCCACTTTCGAGGCGTTTTCCGGCCAAATAACGGTGAGATAGCCATCTTGTAAGGTACCAATCTCTTCATCTCGTCGAGAACTATGATTTTCATTTTGAATCACTTGATTTGTTGAGTATCGACAAAGTTATGGACGTTGAAAGGTTGCCCAGAAATTCTGGCGAATTTCCCTGTTTTCCCGCGGACAGCCGTCTTTCAGGCTATTTTATGGCCATCTCTGGCAAGCATTTGGACTCCAAGCAGGTATAATCTTATTTTACACTTCTTTAGCTTCGTTTTGGTATATTATGGGTCGAATTTGGTTGACAAACAAGTGAGATATGGAGTTCCAAAGATTGCCCAGAAACTCTGCAGAATCCTGCGAAATTTCGTTAAGGTCCTCCACTTGAATATTATAGTAATCGATAATCTGACCGTTGGATCATCACTAAACTTTAATATATTATAATACGTAATATTTGAGGACCATAGAAACTTACAGATTGGGAATCCGACGTACGGATTTTCCCGAATTGGATTTGTAAGTTTATAAAATAAAACTTTAACCACCACTTGAATTTGCAATTGGCGGAGATCCAACCGTTGGATCATAATGAAATTTTAGGATGATATTCTAGAAGTATAATGTGGATCTCTGAAAGTTACAGATTAGAAATCTGAGATGCGAATCTTCTAGATCGAGTTATGTAGGGTTGTGACCCTACAGTCGAACTTTGATCGACGGTTGACTTTTGGTCAATGGGTCTCAAATCATTCTAGAATGTCTTGGAGGATGTGTTTTATGTGAGTTACGTATTCTATTGATAAGAATTCTGAGATGTGATTGATAATTGTTCTAGGGAATTGTAGCACGGACTCCAGGTGAGTGGGCTTTTGGTTTTCTATATATATATATATATATATATATATATGCATTATGTTTTCCCAGAAAATTTACTTAAATGGTTTTACGCTTTGAAATGCCATGTCAAATGCTTTATATTGTAGAATATGCATTTAATAGTTGCGTATGTTATTGTTGACGCTGCGGACACTCAGGTAAGTTCCAGGTGAGTTTATATGTTGTGGATTGTGAGTTGCGTGATTATGATTATACTTAGATGCATTTAGAGCTCATTAACCTACACCCCGGTGTTAGTGCTCCCGCCCATGGCCAGGGCACAGTCCTTCACGTGATATTCACCTCCCGCACCGCACGCTTACCTTGGATCCAAGTTTGGTGCACAGCCCTGTTGTACAGACCACATTAGGTGGTTCCAACTCGTAGGTGACCCGCGATTTATCGCACAGCCTTCATGTGATCGTAGCACTTGAGCGTACTTATTACACCTAGCCCTGTTGTACAGGCCACACTGGGTGGATCCGGCTGACATATTATTTTTCATTGATTTACTTCACCTGGTTTGCTTATTTATTCTTGTGATATTTGACATGGCATATACTTGGTTTTCCCTACTCTCGGGTATGATTTCTGTATATGTATGTATTACTATTTTCTAGGAAATTATACGGGTTTTACGGTGAGGGGTTACTATTCTTGAAAAAAGAAATGATTTTTGAAAAGCTTTGTTTTTGCCCACTCACATTTTCTTGTTTTTCGCCCCTCCAGGTTTTAATTGCTAAGGGTTCGTATCGACGAGGATTCTTGGCGGATCTCAGTGTAGGTGGATGCCTTTGAGGGTATGATTCTTACCCACATTACTGTACTTTACTTATGCTCTGACATCGCGTGTAAAATGGGTCCATTCCCGCTCACTGCTCACTTATATTTTTAGGCACCTTTAGGTTTAAATTAATTCACATTTTCCGCATCACCATACTTTATGGCTTTGTCACCTTCCAGGTGTCGGCCAGCACAGCTCGATTCGGAGTCCTAGTGGACATTCCGGGTCGGGGTGTGTCACCCACTTTACCAAACACAACAAATCCCCCAATTCCCAGCTTCCATTTCAATCACCACCCCAGCTGCCACGCCATCCTTCCTAATTTTAGGTAAATTTTTTATTTTCTAAACTTATATTATTTCAAATCCTATTTAATTATTTAATACAAAATTTTATTTAATTAGAATAAAATCATAGGATAATACATTAATATGGTTATTGATTATTGATATGAATTCTATGATTATTTATGAGAATGAAATTTTTGTTTAGTGTAAAAATTGAATTCTTGATTATTAATTAATTAATTTAATTATTGAAAAATGTATACTATTATTCATATTGATTAGTTGAATTAAATTTTTTGTTGTTGAATAATTTGGATGATTATTAGTATTGATTAATTGAATTGTTGATTTGATTAGTTATTAATCATATCAGTATAGTCTAAGAGTCTAAGAGGTGTTTTTTTTTTTTTTTTTCTTCTTCCGTTATATAGTTACTAAATAGAACGATATTATAAGAAGTAGTGCTTAAATCCTCCTTCAAATATTCTGAGTAGTCCTCCTTCTCCTTCAAATATTCCAAGTAGTCCTCGAATTTTCCTGGTATTTCACAACAAAGTAAGGTCACTGAGTTGGATGAATTATTGGCTATTCTTCCGGCAAACCTTGGACATAGACGTCGAATGATTGCTTATCCACCCAATTATCTCGAAGCAATTCGTAAAAACTATCTCCAAAATGATCATTGTCAACCTAAAGACCACATCATGCCAAGAAATGCTAGCAACAATCGATGTTTTATCTTCGGTTGGGAGATCAATGGTTGAGTGATAGCATGATTGTTTATATTGAGATATATATATATTTGCTTTTATTGACAATGAACCTATTATGCTACATTTTCATGACATGAAACCTCTCCGGCAACAATTGTAATTTGTTTGTTTTGATAAATTATGGAAGATATTACTATATAAAAGGATTTGGCTGTTGCTATTTTTTTAAACATTGCACCCTTTTAAGTTCGTTCCCTCCCCCCAACAATTTCTGGCTTCGCCACTGATTACACAAGAGGCTTTTTAAGGATGGAAATGCTCTAATGGATACCTAGGTTAAATTAGGTCGCTCCATATTCAAGCAAAGCTTTCAGGTAGTGGATGAGATAATGTTCGATGTACCCTCCACAGATGGTCCATTAGTCTTTAGAACCCAGAAATTTTCAAATTTGTATGGACCATGCAAAAGATCATTATGAGGCCTATTTATTAGATTAGGGGGACTTCTCAAGTTTCTCTGTCAATTCATTCCTAAGTCCTAACCACTTGGATTTATTCAACATTTATTACTAAAAATATCTCAACAAACATGAAGGTGAACTTAGGCGCACGTTTTCCTTTAACCATTTATCTGGTCTTCTTTCATTTTCTATTCATTTTCTTCATTTCTGCAATTCTAGATTTTAATGGGGCACTCTTCTTAGGGCCGGCCATGAGAAATTGTGGGTCCTAGGCGAGCATTCGAGTGGGGGTTCTAAAGTTCTTTGATACCCAACTCATTGTACATTTATATGTATAAGAAAATGTTTCGATAAATACAGGAAAAAATTCATTTCTACATCAAAAATCATTAGAATTCATATCCAAAGAAGAAAGATATGCAAACATTACTTAAATATTACACGTCTCGCGTTTTTAGACGCAAATGTATTAATTAAGTTTACATAATCTAACTTTTCAACCAATTCTTTTTCAATTGACAAAATAGCTAACCCATTCAATCTTTCTTGTGACATAGTTGATAGAAGATACGATTTGATCAACTTTAATTTTGAGAAACTTCTTTCGACAGAGGCAACTGTAACTGGTATGGTTAACAAAATACGATAAGCAACCCATGCATTTGGGAAACTCTAAAAATATATTTATACTCAAACGACAAACTAAAAATATATTTATACTCAAACGACAAAATTATATATATATATATATATATATATATATATAATTATGATTGACACTCCAAAATTCTCATTTTACATTCCAACTTTCTATATTTGGAAAGAAAAATGCACTTGTAAAGAACGTAGGATGATATTTTTGGAGTGTCAATAACACTTCCCTATATATATATATAAATAAAAAATAATTTGGGGCCACCTCGGCGGGCGCCTACTTGGGCTACCCTCAGGGCGGGCCTGGACTCTTCTGGAGCATATTAGTCTCGTCTATGGGGATTGGTATCACTCAAGGTAGAAAAGGCGCTTCAACGTACCGGAAGACAAATGAAAGACTGAAGGAAGATGGTAACCTATCATTCTACAAAACCCCTACTGGTTGCATTGGTTAGTAGATCCCCGCATGATGGCTCCAGATCATATCATATTAAAGTACGACTTTTAACCACACAACTTGGATGAGTGATATCACAAATACAACTTACAGAAAGATTAAAGACGTTTACCTTTTTGAAGGGCAATGGGAGTCTATGCTCCATTTATTAAAGCTCCCTTAACAATGTCCGACTTACTTACTGAACCGACATCAACAAATTATTGTCAATTTCTCGCGAACTTGTGAGAATTACTGTAAAATCTTTGTCACTCAACAATTAACAGTCTCTCACATACATCGGTGATAAGCTAGACCCTTACAAGCAAGGGAGAGGTCACCCTTCGTCTTGAAGTTGTCGTGGCCCCTAAAAGCTCACGCCAAATGGTAGTAAATGTGACCATGCATATCCTTGAAGCTATATATACTTGGCTCAGAATCATATAAGATGAATGAGACTGTTTTCGTGGTAGAGTGCAACCCAACTGCTTAAGAACGTGACATGCACACACTTTAGCCTCTAACTACGAACTTAGGGTCCACACATACCTAAATTAATCATGCATGTCTAATGGAATCTATGCATTGCTGGACGAACTAATTAAAAAAAATCCCATCGATTATCTTTTTCCAAATCAGAATGGTGACGTTTCATTCCATTTGGCATTAGATGCGATATTACAAGTTGTGTTTAATATTTAATTTGTGGATTAGGGAATGGATTATGGATGATTTTGCTCCTTAAAGTCAAGACGTGCACAACTGGATTTTGTGCTCAAATATGTTCATTGGTTTGGTTGTGTAAAGTTGTTGAGCTAATATATAAAGATAGACCCATACACTCAACATTTGCATGTTCATAAACAAAGGAATAAGAATAGCAACAAGCAATCTCATGGAATACAATACCTCTCCCTATTATTGAGTTGTGTTGAAAATGTTAAAATAAAGATAATTTTATCGTTACGCCGCGGAGAATGTACTTTTATATAAATATAAGGGTAAATTACCAAAAACTACCTCAACTATTGGGTCTGAACATTTTCATACCTCGTCTTTAAAAAATTTCAATGTTATACCTTATCTTCGAATTTGTTGCAATGTCATACCTTCCGTCAATTCATCCGTTATTGCTGACGTGGCATGCCACATTTTTATATTAAAAAATTAATAAAAAATTATTAAAAACTAAAAAAAAAAATTTAAATATTAAAAATTATTTTTTTTCCTTCTCTCTCTCTTTTTTTTTTCTCTTCTTCTCTCTCCTCCTCCTCCTCCTTCTCCGCCCGCTGCTTCTTCGTCCGTCCCCCCATCCCAGCTGCTTCTTCTTCTTCGTCCGTCCCCCCCATCCCAATCCCCTGCAAACCCAGAAAGAAGAAGAAGGAGGAAGAGGAAGAAGAAGAAGAAGAAGAAGAGAGAAGAGAGAAGAGAGAAGAAGAAGAGAAAGAGAAGAAGAAGAGAAAAAAAAAAAAAAAAAAAAAAAAAAAAGGGCCGAACGTGCCCAGAACCAGAAGAAGAGAAAAGAAAAAAAAAAGAGAGAAGGAAAAAAAATTAATTTTTTTTAGTTTTTAATAATTTTTTAATATAAAATGTGCCACGTGGCATGCCACGTCAGCATTTTAACAGAATAATTGACAGACAACTGACGGGAGGTATGACATTGCAACAAATTCGAAGATAAGGTATAACATTGAAATTTTTTAAAGACGAGGTATGAAACTGTTAATAACCCAATAGTTGAGGTAATTTTTGGTAATTAACTCTAAATATAAACATATAAAGGTCTACTGGTTATTGGTAGGGTGTGTTTGAGTGAAGAACTTGAAGATGAAAGATGAGATTTTAGGATCCAAGTGCATGTGACTTAAGCTTGAGAACGCGGTGCCCTTTTTCAACCTGAAGACCCTAGCTCTCAGGACTCAGGCCTATGAGCGAACCTCAAGACTCGGCCTGAGGGTTCAACACTTCTTTTCGAAATGCACCGATTTCCATTTTTAGGTTTTGTATACTCATGTGAAAGTTCATGTCATCTACAAGAGCACTATATATATGGAAGAAGAATCGCATATTCGTTCCAAATGCCATAATTAATTAGGGTGAGCGTAAGTGAAAGAGGAGTTCAAATCTTATGCCTCCAAAGTGTAGTCTCCTCTTTATTTCTAATCTAATGTTTACTTGGCATCTAATCGAACAAGTAAAACCAAAAAGCTAAAGATTAGAAAACAAAGCTAGTTGTAACAATCCCACTCCAAAATGTTTTTACGTTTCATCTCTACTAATTAATGAAACCCTCTTTGTCAACCAAAAGAGGGTGAAAAGACAAATTAGTCTTCTATCACACAAAAAAAATCACGGGCAATAATGTAATTTCACAGGTCCAAATTTTACTGTTTTTTATTGAAGCCTCACCTACATGTGATGTTAAAATACCTCCAATATTTAAAAAAAAAAAAAAAAAAAAAACCAAAAACCAAAAACCTTCCACTCCCCCACGTTCTCTCCCTCTCCCTCTCCCTCTCCCTCTCCCTCTCTTCTTCTCATTTTCTAAAAAAATGTCTTCATACACACAAAGTGTGTGTCCAAATCCAAAACCATTTTACTTTTCATTTTTTCACACCCTTCTCCTCTTCTCCATTTTCTTCTCCTTTCTTCCATTGCCCTGTATCATACATTATTTGGTGTTCTGAAGTATCAGATACTTCGAACTTTTTAACCATTTTTAGGTAGTAATTTTTATATGTTTAATAAAAAATTTAACAGTTAAAACATTAAAAATATTCTGTATTTTAAAATATTATAAAAATATCTTACATATAATTTATTGGGAAACAAAAACCTGTTGAAGAGCACAGGGGAATATTCAATTAGGATAAGTGTAGTTTGACAACATCGATACAGCCACGATCTGGGCTGCAGTCCACCTTCCTCCCCTTGGAATATATATGATATTCGTTTCAATCTTCTTTCAGTTCTTTGTCGTTTTAACTATTTGTTCATTTCACTATCCAAAGTTCAAAACACATAGTCAAATATATTTTACTTTTCACATTTTCCATTGATTCGCTGTTCTAATTAGTTCACCTTCAAATCGACTTTTGAGTTGGTTAGATAAGTGTTCTTTTCATTTGTCCATCAACATAATATATAAAATATAAAAATTTATTTTAATACTATAAAGTCGCCAACATCTACAACCGGCCTTCTATTGCTAATTTAAGAGTGCTTCTGGATAAACTGCTTGTTGACACGTTAACTATAAATGTTTCTTATTGTATTTAGCAAAAATATTAGAACTACTTATGAGTCATAGAAGTACTTTATAAAGAAGTACTTGACATGCTTCTTAATTTAGGGAATCACATAAGATTTTTATGAAAATGTACTTTATGAAGTACTTGATACATGTTTCCTTAGGAATCATAGAAACACCTTGCGAAAAAGTACTTGATACATAAGTTTTAAGTCCATCTCCAACAGAAGGGTCCAGAGGGCCGAAAATAGCCCTAAAGCCGTCTCCAACCGAGGACTAGGCCAGAGGGCTCGGGAATCTGGGAGGGCCCCACGGAATTTCAAAGGGCCAAAGGGCCAAACGGCTGGCTGCTTTCGGCCGGCCAGCCAGCCAGCCCCGGGGCTGGGTATTTTTTTTTAATGTTTTCTATTGCTGTCAGTTTAACCGACAGCATTAAGTAAGCAAAGCTTTTTTATTTATTTATTTAGTATTAGTGTCGGTTATAACCGACACTAATAGTTTGAATTTGTTTTGAATATAACGGCTAGCTGAGCTAGCCGTTGTGTTTGGTTTTTTTTTTTTTGTTTTTAATTGCAGCTAGCCTTTGTGTTTGTTTTTTTTTATTTTTTATTTTTTTATTTTTAATTTAAACATTTGCAATATTTTCTTCAATATTTCCTTCTCATTTTTTTTCAATATTTCTCAATATTTCCTTCTTCAATATTTCCTTCTCAATTTTTTTCAATATTTCCTTCTCATTTTATGTTTGGCCCTCGGTTGGAGACGGTTTTTTGTGACAGGGCTAAAACGAGCCCTCTGGCCCTCTGGCCCTCGGTTGGAGACGGAGGCAAATATGGCCCTGTACTGTTCATTAAAATATTAATATCTTGGAGAATCTTGGAGGGCCAGAGGGCTCAAACGAGCCCTCTGGCCAGCCATCGGTTGGAGATGGCCTAATAAAAAAAAATCAAAGTAGTTATAATAGAACCATTTATGATAGAAATGCTTATGAGTAGAGTGATAATGTCAGTGAGTTAATAGTTAGATGTTAGGGGGAACATGAATTGGTGGAGATCGAATTCATCACCAAAATGCATATACATAATTGCTTTCCGTTATTGCAATAAAACACCATTTGCGATAGAAGCACTTATGAGTAAGTGATTTCTAAAAACATAATCCCAATTGAGCACTAATTAAGGTTCATATGTTGCATTTGGTGTGTAAATCTAAACGGTGGATTTAGAATTGTATTGATACTACTAATTATGAGGAGAAATGTTAAGAAGACCCTCTCAAAGTCAGACTCTTCATAGATTCTCCGTCACCTTATTTTTTTGGCACATTTATATGTTGGCACGAGAATTGTGCTAAAAAGATGAGAAGACGGAGAGTCTATAGAAAGTTTCACTTTTAAAATAGTTTCTTTAAAATTTATCAATTGTGAGAGAGACTTCCCTTTACGTGTAGTGTTTTTGTTAAAAAAAAAAGAAAAAGAAACAAAGAGTATTTTAAAATGAACTCAGAAGAATATGAGTACGTTTGAGAGTATGATTCTCTCTCCTCCTATTCTCATTTATTCCCTTCCCTCTTCTTATATATTGTTTTTTATTTTATTGTCTCTATAAAAAAATAAATATAAAATGTTGATTTAACTTATCCGTAACCGTTCAAATAAGAGGAGAGAAAATGAGAGAGATTAGGAGAGAATAGAATCATTCTCGTGTATTATACATTCATCCTTGCATAGAATTCTAGCCATTCATTAATTAACATTGTCTTCTTATTACAAATTTACCCATGGAAATACCATGTAATTTGTTGACCTTTGTCTCACGGAAAGGAATCCTCTTCGGATCCATTCCTCCTAATTCATCAAATCAGGAAATCCGTGGCTTAAAAATTTGATCCAACAGTTACAAACAAATGCCTACTTTAAAAATTATAATAAATTCAGCTGTTTGATCAAATTTCAACGCATGGATCTCCTGATTTGGTGAATTAGAAGGAAGGGATTAAGAGATGATCCCTTTCCTTGTCTCACCTCCCCTTCTTAGATTCTCACCCCAATTTATTTTTTTGAAAAAACTTTATCTACAAATCAAAACTCAACCTTTAATCTTGCCAGATTACAAGCAAAAGTTCATTTGATTGATGATATCTCAAAAATAAAAAAAATTAAATTAAACAAACAAAAGAAGTTGGAAGAAACTTTGAAAACTTGTAGCTAAAGTAGCCAGGCCCTATTCACATCTCTCACTGTTCTTCTTCCCAATCTCTTACTTGTAATCATAGCAATTTAAGACAAAGTAAGCAAAAGTTCCTTAAACCACCCTTCTTCTCTCTCTCTCTCTCTCTCTCTCTCTCTCTCTCTTCCCCTCTCTCTCCCTCTAAAAATAACTCCATTTGAACCGGTCCATCTATATCACCCATCCCCTTTTCAATCTCAGCTCTTTATTACCACCCTCCCCTTTCTCCCCCTTTCTCTCTCTAGGGTTTTGATTTTGATTTTGATTTCTGTAAACAGACCCAGAACCCAAATCATCAATCTTTCTACCAATCCACCTCTCCCAAGTGTTATGACTTCCACATCTGTGAAACCCAATTTGTTGCCTCCGGGCTTGGTCTCCAATCTGCAAGATGTATTGAGCAAAAGGGCTGGTGGGGAAGGAGAGAAAGCTGCTAAATCCACTGAGCCCCCTACTTCTGAAGCTGCTACCACTGCGGAGGAGGATTCCAATGACAGCTCCAAGCCTATTGTTTTGGTCACCAATGGCGATGGGATTGAGTCCCCTGGCCTCACTTTCCTCGTTGAAGCTCTGGTTCGCCAAGGCCTTTACAATGTCCATGTCTGCGCTCCTCAATTGTGGGTTTTCTCTGAATTTTGATTCTTTTCTTTGTTTCATTCTGTTTTGTGCTATTTTTATGATATGGGTTCTCTGTAAATTTTGATTCTTTTCTTGTTTCTCTGTGTTTTGTGCTAGTTTAATGATATGGGTTCTCTGTAAATTCTGATTCTTTTCTTTGTTTCTAAAATTTTACTTATTGATTGTTTAGTGCTTTTTGGTGTGTTCCTCCCCTTAGTTTTCTCAAATGAGTAGGTTGGTTATCTTTGATTATCAAATGTTTTTGCTGTGCTTGTTTTTCTTAGTTTTCTCATCTGGGTCTGTGGGTTTCCTCCATTCTTTGAATTGGTAATGTATTATCAGTTTCTTTAATTTGCGAAATTGGTTCCTTGCTTTAGGGACAAATCAGTGTCAGGTCATTCTGTGACCCTCCAAGAAACGGTTGCTGTGAGTTCTGCTGATATAAATGGTGCCACAGCATATGAAGTTTCAGGTACAACAATATTTCTGTGTTCGTTTACTCATTTTCTTGTCTTTGTTTCCTGAGTTGTTTCAGTTCGAATTTTCTGATTTAGGATTTGGAATAGGTGAACTTTGTTTTTGATTTTCTATTTTGGCACAATTGAGGTGATCATTTGTTTCATATTCATTCTGTTTTTTATTAGAGCTTGTAAAGTTTAGTACTTGCAATGTGATTCTGATCATTCTGTAGTTTCAGTATTGCAAGAAATGATTGTGCCCGTGACAAAATTCTGCAATTCTATTCATTTCTTGTATTTAATGTTACTCTATGTGACATGCTACAAACCTGCAGGGATTTATTTATTTTTCTTTTCTGCCTTTTCATTTCGGTTGTGGTCACTGACAGTAATAGGTTTTGTTACAATTCTTTTACCCAGGGACTCCCGTGGATTGTGTTTCATTAGCGTTATCTGGGGCACTGTTTTCTTGGTCAAAGCCTTTGCTGGTTAGCATTAACGTGATGTCATTTTGAGATCATATATAGGTTCTATTGTTCGGCATTTTACTGAGTTTTCAAGTACAATCTGGTTTCAGGTAATTAGTGGAATCAACCGGGGATCAAGCTGTGGTCATCATATGTGAGTTGTAGTTTATATGGCTATATCATTTCTAATGTCTCTGGTTCCGGTATTCAATATATTAAGTTTCTTTTAATACATTCTCTGCTGAAGTGATATAATTTATTTTTCAGACTTTTTATCTTGTTTCCCTGCTAACAACGTGTAGCCTGTAATTTGAAGCTAATGTTTTCTGCCAATATTTATTTTTACCAGATTGTACTCTGGTGCTGTTGCTGGAGCTAGGGAAGCATTGATAAGCGGAGTACCCTCTTTATCAATATCACTAAATTGGTGAGTTTACAAGCCCTTCAATTTATGCTCAGTTTCTGTTTGCATCTAATGTTGATAAGTTAATCTTTGCTGTTGTAATTGTAGGAGGAAGGATGAAAGTCAAGAAAATGATTTCAAAGATGCTGTTTCTGTATGTTTACCTTTGATAATTGCAGCTATAAGGGATATTGGCAAGGGAGTTTTCCCCAAAAGTTGCTTCCTGAATATAGAGATTCCATCATCTCCTTTGTCAAATAAGGTTTGTGTTTTTGAACCATTGTTTTACATTTGTTTTGGAAAATGGTCAGCGATAGTCTCAAGCCTTGAAGATTTTGATAATTTCTCGTTGGCTTTAGGATTTCCACTAAGTAATACCTCATTTGATTTTTTTACCTGAGCTTGTAACTCTGCATCTTGTTGAGTAGTTAACTGAGAAGTAGGATCTGTGTTGTGTCACGGGCTCCATAAATGTCCAATACTAAGACCACCATGCACCGATATTGTCCCCAGTTAACCACCTAGGCCCAATCCCTTAGGTGGTATCAAGTCCAATGGACCTCAGGTGTGGGGTTTTATCTCAAAAGGCTTCGGTGTTGTTTTGGATAGTAGTATAGTACTTACAATCTGGTTTTCAACTCTTAATTGAATGATAAAACTAATCAGAAAATCAGCAACCTTAAAGAGAAGAGTTATTGTCCCAAGATAGTAGGTTTTTTGACAAGCGATAATTTAAACTAAACTATTTTTTTGTTGGGGGGGGGGGGGGGCGCGGGGCGCGGGGATTCGAACATGGGTCCCAGATGCAAGGGCGAAAGCTCTTAACCAACTGAGCTACAAGCCACTTGCCTGGGACATAGTAGGTGGATTATCTTGACCTTGCTTCAAATGAGAGGCCATTAGCTCCCACACTTCTGTTGCTTAAAGTACTTTACTTTTAATTCTATAACCACTTATGTGACTTTTAATATGAATTCGTGATTTCAACATCTTTTGGAAGTCCTATATACTTTGTCGCATACTGATGTACGGTACTTTCTTTCACTTCATAGGGTTTTAAATTAACCAAGCAAAGCAAGTTGAGATCTAGTCCTTGCTGGCAAGCTGTTTCAGCTAGTCGTTATCCTGCTGGACATTTTATGAACAGTCAACAAAGCCTTGGTATTCAGCTTGCACAGCTTGGTCGCGATGCTTCTGCTGCTGTAAGTACCTACCTCTCATTAAGTTGACGGATTTTTTGTTTTTCTGTTAAATTTTTCTGATTAAACGGACTGCAATGCACTTGGTTTTCACTTCTGGATTTATATCCCTGTTCTTTTTCTTAGGGTGCAGCTCGCCGCGTGACAAAACAGAGGATGAATGTGGAGATTGAATCAACTGGAGCTGCAGGAAAATCTGATTTTGAACGGGTGAAAAAATACTTCCGATTAGAGGTACGCAAATTTCTGGCATATAAGGTTACATTTGGAGGCAACCGTATTGAAGGGTTTTATTTGTTCTAAACGATGATATGTGAGAGATATTAGGGATCTGAAAGGGCAAACGTGATCCTTCATTCTCAGGCTTTCTTATAATCGGCAACCATGGAAGTGATCTTTTCCCATCTGTCAACTTCTCTGTGGGGGCAGAAGGTCGCACTTGCTTTGGAAACCTAAAAAACTAAAGTCCCCCTTGGAATAGTTAAATCATGAGAACCTATAAAAATTATAAAGGATGGGCTAGGATAGCATAAAATTTTCTACAAGGTTCTTCTTGCACTTATAATTATAACTTTACCGTTCGGTATAGATAAAAATGTTAACTTCTGCTTTCCATTTGTATGATATAGGTTGCTCTTAATTTGTGCTCCTTTCTGTTCCATGAACCGATATTTTTATTACTTCCATGTATAACTAATCCATGTGGATTCATATTTGTCTATGCAGTTTGTGGAGAAGGAGCAGGAAGATACGGATGAAGATCTGGATTTCAGAGCACTTGAAAGCGGATTTGTAAGTGGAAAGCGTCATTGCCTCTCTCTAGGTCTAATATTTCATTCTGATAATTTCTGCTCCTCTGTTGACCGCATGAGATATTCGAGATGCTCCTGTCGTAAAATGTGCTTGCATCTATTATTTATGATTGCTTAAGAAATAATAGATGGTAAAATAGGAGGGCTTCGTGCATAGGTTGCAATTCTGAACTAATTTAAAATCTTAAAAGGTCAATTTAGCTTGTGGAAGCTGTAGCTATATATGATTGAGTGCTCATTAAATTTTTTGTTAGTTGTAGCCACGCAACCTATTGTTTAAGGGTAGCTATATACATCGAACCTTTTTGGAGGATATGTTATGTCTGACTCTCTCCTAATTTGGAGTAACAGGTTTCGGTGACCCCTCTCTCCCTTTCACCAGATCTTGAGTCAGAAACTCAAACAGCTGCCTCCAACTGGATCTCTTGTGCACTTCAAGAGCAATAAGTTTTTCTCAGTCCAAGTGATTTTGTGTACATCTGGCATTCCGATACTTCCGCTGTTCTGATATTTATTACCTATTTAACAGTTGGTCGTGATTTCTGTTGTCCTGCGTTAATGTTTAATTTCTGTAGCTTCCACAGCAGTCCACATTAGTAGTTTCGGCTGTTACGTCTTGGAGCAAATGCTTCTTGTAATCTCATGGCATGTTTTTGTTGGAATGCCAGTTTGTTATCATTTTTTTTCCTTTGCACCACCCTTAAACACTGTAAGTTGTATTGTAACTGAATGTGGTTATATTTGATGATTCCATTTGAAAACCAGTAAAATGTGGGTTGGCTTATTAGCCATGCTAGTCCTGTACAACCTTCTGTTTTTATAAGACGATAGTCTAAATTTATTCTTGGATGCAAAAAGCGAGCACATTGCCCCGCCAACTGGCCTAACCACACCAAACTTACCCATACGCCAATTTGCAAATGCCGATCTTTCACTTACAGTGGGCTGCAACAAGCAAATTGATTCCTTGTACTGCGCAATGTTTCTAGCTTGATGACCAATTTACCATCCCTGGTCGTAGCTTTTGGTAGCTTCAGTTTTCTAATCAACTCGGTTAGCCTCAGGCTTTCTTTGACATTTTGGGGGTCTGTGCGAATTTAATAAAAATACTATTTATTTAAAAAATAAAAATTATTTTTTGAACAATATATCATACAAAATTCAATTATCAATATTCAAATTTAATTAAAATCAACATCCCACTCTTACTAATTGAATAATCTCCAATTGCCATGAAATTAGGATTTAGGGTTCATCGAGCACGACTAAAGAGAGATATGAAAATACGCTTGTGTTTGTGGAAGCAAGTAATACACAAGTTTAGTTTTTTATTGCTAGAGAAAAGTATAAAAAATAATACACAAGTTAGTTTTTGATTGCTAGAGAAGGGTGAAAAATCAATATATTTACTATAGACTCCACTTAATTAATATATTTAATTTTTTATTCTTCTTTTCAGTCAAAAACTTTTTTATTAGAAAATTTGTACTCATATGTCATATGCTAGAGGATGACCTTTTTTTTGGGGGCCCTAAAAAATTCGGAGCCCTGTGCCACTGCACTTTTTGCACACCCCAAAGCCGCCTCTGGTTAGCCTCCGTACGTCCATCTCTATCATCGAAATTGTTGTTGTCATCGTCATTATCACCATCATCCGAAGGATCATAGTCATCATAATCATCATCATCATCATTTAGCTTGGAAGGATCATAGTAAAGATCCTTGTGGAACATGCTGGTCTTAGGAAGGATCACATATTTCTGAATTGATGGGTTACATATAGGACTCTTCAAGTTCAAGTGCCAATCTGAGATACAAATTAAACCATTACTTGAACCATGTATCTGGAAATCGTTTTTGATAATTGGTGGGTGTCCAATTTCCAAGCATTCCTCAAATGTATGATAACAGAAAAGGGACCGGCGTTTGAGTTCACCTTCATTTAGCTTCATGAAGGGCAATTAGAAAATTACGGGCATGGTTTGTGTCATTGCTATCAAGATGTGTGCCAATAAAACCCAAGCTTCCGATCAAATTATTCCATGGCTTGCTTACGCGCACAAACCGAATTAGAGTGGACTTTGGAGGCAGTCTTGCTAGGATGTCCATCGAAATTTATTCAGACACGCAACGTTTAGCCTTCCAGCTGAGGATGGTCGATACCCAATTTAGCCACCTGTGGGAAACGGGTATGGAGTTTTACAAAAAGGCTCGGCAATCGTGTGTGTGGTACCATTCCTTATAAACGAATAGATGCTCATCTCACTAGCCGATGGGGGCTCCATTTTTGGCTAAAATCTAAACCACCAAACTCCCAACATCAATACGTCTAAATACCTCAATGCCGGTACCGAAAGACACACGATAGTAAGGTTCAGTTACACGTCCATGTCCCATAATCCAATATGCGACTCCATTGAACATTTCATATCCAAAATATCTATCCATGTCATTGATCCAATCAGGATTTGCACCAATAGTCTTCCAAGAGTTTGTGCTTAAACTATAATTCCATGTTTTTGGATTTATCCTTGAGAAGCGACATCATCATCACTACCTTGTAGTCATTAAGCCGTGGGTTGAACCTGTTTGAGTTAATATTTAAACTTTAGGCTTAAAAGCCCCAAAAAGAGCTCAAGAAACATAGTTTTGCTCGAGGCCCAACACTAAGCCTAGGTCACTCATCTCAAGACAAAATGACGGCTCCCTATTAATGTAAAGGCTAGATGCTTACAAAGGAAGTGACAACTGATGGGAATCAGCCTACTCCCGGCCCAAAAGTACTTTTTGAAGGGCATAATATGTAAATAAAATGGTGATGGCTCATCACCTCCAACTGCTTTCGGGCAAAGGCAAAATGCTACAGTTGGGTTAATTTGCCTATAAAAGGGGGAAGATGGCCCAGATAATAGGACACCCAACCAATCAAACAAACAAACATACAACTTGCCTCTCAGTCAAGCCAAACACCCAGAAAGCTGCGCTCTGCCCAAATTCTGCACTCTTTTAGCCGTAGTTCCCTCCTAGAAAGACATCTTTTGTCTATGTAAAAGCTCTGCTACCTTTTTCTAAATGTTGTAGTATCGATTTCTCTTGTATAAACTCTTTACCAGTCATCCCCTTTAGTATTCAATCCTTTTGTAACTGCAAGGAGAAGAGACTGCAAGATGTTTAACCTTGCCCGACAAGGTGAAATCTTGCCCAACTCTCTTTGTTTCGTCTTTCAATCAATAGATATGGTGTTATAATGTATTCTCCAGTATATACTCAAGTCATTTCCAGTCTTGTGATGACCCAAAGTTCCATCAGTTCTCAGATCTGGTTCATTTAATGGTTTTACTGTCATAAAGAGGATCAAACTGGGATTAAACTAATGACTTAACTAGATCTGGACCTCTAACCTTTTAAGCATACAAGATAAACAAAAGTCCTTGATCTCAAGGCATAGAAAAGAACTTAATGTAGACTTAACCCATCTACGACAATCATTTGATAACAAGAAGTCAAAATAACTTGGGGCGCAAGTAATCGGCTTAAATACACTTGTTTTACATTTTCCATACAGAGATGGTAGTGGCACGCCTTCGCACTTAGTTAGTTTTGATTGTGAGCCTCAAGGCCTACACCTAAGGCCCCACAAAGGCATCTTTCAAAACTAATTTTGTCCTCCTCTTGCAGCATCCTGACAAGCAGGAACTCGACAACCAACCAAAGTGCCAACTCCTTAGAGAGCTGTGTGCTCGAGCCAAGGGACCTTTCCCAGCGAAATTCCTGCTCGAACATAGTTTTGGCATGCCTGGTGGGATCACAAATCTTGCAAGGACCAGGATCAACAGAAAGCCCAACTCCTTCTGAGAAATCAGGAGGGAAGGTCACAAATGAAGACCTACATGCCACTATGATAGCTGTCTTGAGGAGTATGAAGAAGATATCTCTAGAAACAAAGGGGGAAGTAAGCAGACTCTGTTCTCTAACAGAAAATCTGCAAAGAAGGCTAGATCTGGAATACTCTACCCCAGAAAATGATCGTACCAGAAAAACAAGGAGAGAAACCAGCCTTGTGGAAGAACCAGTTATTCCTTTGTTTCATGTGCTCGAGGGAAGAATGAATAAAGAAAAAACGACAAAGGATCCGGGGTGGATCATCTAGTGTTGAAGGAAGTCAGGAAACCAGAGTTGCCCGACCTCTTGCCATTCTCATTAAATAGCAGGGGGCAGTGCAGGCCATAAATGAGGCAGTTGCTAGAAGAATTACAGGCTGATATGATGGTTAATGCTGGCCCTTTTATATAAGCCCTAGTAAACATGATCAACCTAACGTGGGCAGAAAAAGGAAAAGGAAGGGCCACATGAGAGGTAAAGGCAGAAAGAAGGCCAAGTGATAGGCCAAGTGATGAAGCTATCAAGCTGCCCGAAAAGCCTAAGGCCGCCATAATCAAAGGAGTAGTGTTATGTAGCAAATGTCAATGTGAATGCGAGCTAAAGGTACCCGCAACAAGGGCCATTATTGATCAAGAATTGATCAAAAGAAGGGTGGAAGAAGAACATAGGAATCGCGTGAACATCCTGCAGGCAGCCGAGAGGGAGACCTCAAGGAACGTCTTCCAGAGGTTGGGGGGAGACTCTCAACCTAAAAACTTGTTTGAAGTATTCAGAAACTATGAAGCTTAAGAAGAAGTGGAGGACAATGAAGCCAAGGTACCAAGGTGGATAGATATGAGGTCCTCCCAGCCGAGTTATGCCGGAGGAGATGGATAGATATGAGGTCCTCCCAGCCGAGTTATGCCAGATGAGATGTTAGAATGAAAGGAAGGACTGTAAACCCGATCACAAAGAAGAATCTTGCTCGTCTCGGGCGAAAATGGTATATGGTCGGAAATGATGGAAGACCTGTCAAAGAGATGGGAGCCTCCATAATCAAGAGGGTCCAAAGACAACATAAGGCCCACATGAATTCGTTGAAGGTTCCCACTATTTCGGAAACCTTAAAAAATGTAAAGCTCGAAAATGTTCCTCATGAGGGAAGAAACCAACCTCATTGGAGAAGTAAGAGGGATGTGAAGAAGGCAAACAACAAAAATGAAGGGGAATGAGACCATGTGCCGCTAAATCCCCATATTGGGAAATATAGAATCCTGATGAGAGCTCAAGAAGATATGGTGATGGTGCCTACCCCAAGATGGAGCCCAGAATCGATCTGCTTTGGAACTATTTCACCTGAGATGGGGTTGCTCGCACCATTGTTGATGGATGCTATCTGCGAAGTTCCAGAACAGATGCCGAACTTTGACATAACCCAGGAAGAAGGGTTGCCTGAGCTAATGCTGCCTGAGGAGGCACATGCTTGGTTGGAGGAGTTTATGAACACCATTGGGGGCAAGGAGAAAGATTTACCTGGGCCCAGCAACTTCCACGTAAACATGACATATGTTTTATCAGCCATGTTTCCTGCCGAACATGATCAACTTCCCACAATGGAAGGTGATTACTTGGCGGCAGAACCAATGATGGCACATGTCAGTGTTGAAGAAGCGAAACAAGGAGAACCCAGCCAGACAAGCTTGCCCTAGCAATCAGGGAAGAAACCTGAGAGAATATACTCGGACAAAATGGTCTTTGTCTGCCCAAATTTGACCCTAGCCAACCATCTCAAACCCATATACGTAACTGCTCATCTGGAAGGGATACCTTTCAAGAAGGTTTTGATCGATGGAGGGGCTGCGGTCAATGTACTACCCTACAAGCAAATGAAGAGAATGTGTAGAAATGAGGATGATCTTATCTCTACAGATCTTACAGTTTCTAGCTTCTCAAGAGCCATCACCCGGACTCACGGGATATTGCCATTAGAGGTCGATTTGGGTTCAAAACAAATCATGCTGGCCTTTTTTTTGTGGTAGACAGTGCTTCCATTTATGGGGCTTTATTGGGAAGAGATTGGATCCACCAAAGTTTCTCTGTGCCATCTACTTTACACCAACAAATGGCTGTCTATCATGAGGAAGGAGAAACATGACCTAGAATCTGGGACCTGGTAGAGGCCGAATCACGACCATTCCTCCCCATGGCCAACATCACCGTAGCTAACTTCTACAATCCTAGTGTTGGGATTCTTCAATGTTCAGGAGCTGGTAAGAACGGCCGCCCAACTAAGGTGACGACTCAAAAGCTTATGGAGCAATGGTTATCTCTGACAAGGGAGGAATGGGATCGGCCTTATATCATCCCAACTCCCCAACACCATTAATGTTAGAACAGAAAAGGAAAGACCAAGTGATTGCAGTCAGGTTCTTAAGAGACTGTTGGTGTATGAGAGAGAGAAAAAAAACAAGAGAGGGAGAGCTTAGCCAAGGGAAAAGTTTGGAGCAGGGAAGCTTCAAGCAACCAAATGAATAGAGAAGAGTTTTTTGAACAGCCATCCAAATGGCTGAATGTATATATGACTTGGATGGACCAGAAGATTTGCCCGAGAATCCAGAACTGGTTGAGTTTTTGTGTGCAGAACCAGACAAACCAGCCCAGAAGTACAAGACCCCTTGGAGACCATTGATTTGGGAACTGAGGAAGATCCAAGACCAATACAGATCAGTGGTTTGTTGGAAATCGAGGATCAGGCAAGGATTGTCGACCTTCTACATGAATTCAAAGATTGTTTTGCTTGACATTACACCGAGATGCCAGGTTTAGATCCAACCTTGGTAGAACATATAATGCCTATTAAGGAGGGGTTTAAACTTGTCAAATAAGGAGCACATAGGATGTCCAAAAAAATTGAAGAGAAGGTCAAAGAAGAGATCGAAAGGCTGGTGAATGCCAGATTTATTAGGCCTGCCAAATATGTTGAGTGATTGGCCAACATTTTACCTATATTAAAAGTTATAACTAAAGCAGTTAGATGTTGTGTTGACTATAGAAACATTAATAAAGCCACGCCTAAAGATGAATAACACATGTCTATGGCTGACCTATCCATAGATGTTGTAGCCAAACATAAAGTTCTATCCGTTATGGATGAGAATGTTGGATACAATCAGATAAAAATGGCTAAGGAAGATATACACAAAACAACTTTTAGGTGTCTGGGTAATGTCGGAGCATATGAATATTTGGTGATGCCATTTGGGCTAAAAAATGCTGGTGCAACTTATCAAAGAGCAATGAACGCCATTTTTCATAACTTAATCGGCCGAAGCATGAAAGTGTATATTGATGACATCGTGGTAAAATCCAAGACTGAAAAGCAGCATCTGATAGACCTCAGATAGGCCTTAACAAGAATGAGGATTCATAAGCTAAAAATGAATCAAAGAAGTGTGCTTTTGGAGTAAGATCAGACAACTTCTTGGGATTCCTTGTACATCAAAGAGGAGTAAAGGTCGACAAGAACAAAGCTCGGACAATAATGGAATCATCTTCCCCCACTAACAAAGTACAACTACAGAGGTTGCTGGGAAAAATCAACTTCTTGAGAAGGTTCATTGCGAATTTAGCGGGAAAGATTCAGCCGCTGACTCCTTTACTGAGGCTAAAAGACAAGGAAGAGTTTGAATAGGGCCCGCCACATCAAGAGACTTTCGACAGCATAAAGGCTTACTTGGCCTCTCCGCCAGTGCTCATGCTACCTCAGAGAGAGAAGCCGTTGAAGCTTTATATTTTTACCTCGGAGAGATTAATTGGAAGCTTGCTAGCCCAAAACAATGAAGGTGGGAAAGAACAAGCCATATATTACCTTAGTCGAACCTTTACTGAGGTAGAGACAAGATATACCGCAGTGGAAAGACTATGTTTGGCTTTGTACTTTACTGCTTGCAAGCTAAGGCATTACATGTTGCCTTGCCACATCCACATCATTGCCAAGACTGATGTAATCAAATATATGCTGTCAAAACCAATGTTGACGGGAAGAATTAGAAAATGGATTCTGGCACTGTCCAAATTCAGTTTTCAGTATGTGCCTCAAAAGGCAGTCAAGGGGCAGGCAATAACAGATTTCTTAGCTGAACATCAAGAGACGAGAGATGAGCTTATCAACATCCATGGAACACTAGAGGTAGCTAACCTGTGGATCCTACCAAGCAAAGTCCTCTCGGGCAGGGAATAATGGACCCAATAGGAGGCAAAAAGGATATCCAACCTTTGGATCACTCCATAGAGGTTGTATTTTGATGGGTCTTGTACCCAAAATGCTGCTGGGGCAGGGATTGCCATCATCGATCCTGGAGGTATTCACCATTGTTATTCATTTCTCCTAGATTACCAAGAAACTACCAACAATCAGGCAGAATATGAGGTATTGGTAATCGATTTAGAGATCTTAATAGAGTTGGGGGGCAACTGAAGTTGAGGTTTTCGGGGACTTAGAGTTGGTGGTCAATCAGTTGAATGGAGAATACAAGTGCAGACACATCACCATGACCGATTATTATTTAGCGGCCTCTCAACTGTTAAGCTATAGGGGCACATAAATATCAGTCAGTCACATCCCTAGAGAGTCAAATGCAATTGCCAATGAAATGGCACAATTGGCCTGGGTGCAGATCCAGGAAAGGAAGTTCCAAAATGACATAGAAATCCAGAGAAGAAATCTCCCTTCCATCTTGGAAACGGATCAGCCTAGATGAAATGATTGAAGGGGTGGAGACTGAAGATTGGAGGACACTTGTTCTTCGATATTTAAAAGATCCATCATTCCCCACAAGTAAGAAAAATAGAAAGTAAGCGACTAAATACGTTTTGTGGGAAGAAAATCTACTAAAGAAGACTCCAGATGGACTAATGTTAAAATGCTTGGGCTAAGAAGAATCAATGATGATAATGGCCGAAGTACATGAAGGGATATGTGGAGAACATCAAGCAGGAACCAAGATGAGGTGGCTACTTAGGAGATACAGTTATTTCTGGCCCGAGATGGAGAAAGATTGCAAGGCTTATGCTCGAGGGTGTGAAGAGTGCCAAAGACATGGACCACTCCAACATATGCCCTCAGTACCCTTAAACCCCGTGGTCAAGCCTTGGCCTTTCAGAGGATAGGCAATGGACTTCATCAGGCAGATTCACCCAGCTTCTAGCAAAGGGCAAACGTTCATAATTGTGGCAACAGATTACTTCACCAAATGGGTAGAAGCTTCAGCAGTAAAACTATCACTTCAACTGCGGTCAAGAAATTCATTGAAACCAAGATCTTACATAGATTTGGGGTGCCCAAGACAATTGTCACAGACCGCGGGCCATCTTTTATCTCAAAAGAAGTAGAAGAGTTTGCCAGTAAGTTCAAGATAAAGATGATCCAGTCTAGTCCTTACTACCCCCAATCGAACGATCAAGCCGAAGCCAGTAATAAGTTCTTGGTAGGCATTATTAAAAGAATGGTGGCCGGGAATCCAGAGAAATGGCAAGAGAAGTTGGGAGATACGTTGTGGGCATATAAAACTTCCAAAAGGGGAGCAACTGGAACTACTCCTTATGCTCTGACTTTCGGGCAAGATGCTGTGATTCCTATGGAAATTAATGTGAGTTCGGTCAGAATTCAAAATCAATTCGGGCTACACAATGAAGAGTATGTTCAGGCTATGTGTCAAGAAATTGAAGACCTTGATATAGCCCAAATTGAAGCTCTAAATAAAATTCAAGAAGGAAAGAAGGCTGTTGCCCAAGCCTACAATAAAAAGGTCAAGTTGAAGAATTTCAAAGAAGGGGAGTTGGTATGGAAGACAATTCTTCCTTTGGGAGCTCAGATCAGAGGCTTTGGAAAATGGAGCCCTACTTGGGAAGGTCCTTTCATTGTTAACCAAGTATTGGGTAAGGGTGGATATTACTTAGCAGATTTGGAGGGAGGCTTACAGAAGCATCCAATCAATGTCAAATTCTTGAAGAAATATCGCCCAACTTTGTAGGATGTTAGGGATTGCTACAGTGAAGGAGAATGAACATTGCATAAAAATTCAAAAGTCAGTTTTGTGTTTATCACATATGGGTCTTAAAGAAAGAACACAAGATAAGGCAATTTAAGGGAATCTTGTTCATTTCAGCAAATGTTGAAAGTTACATCGGATTTAGCTCAATAGTTTTACATCCCTAACTAGGGTAGCTATCCTAGAATGGTGGGTCTACATGTTGCCCGACTCTTCCTAAACATTGTTACTATTGGCTAAATATATTTCAGTATACAATCTTCCATTTGCTAACTTGACTCATTCGAATCTTCTGCGCCTTCGCCCGCATACCTGACCAAGTTGTCTGGCCAATAAAGGCTTGATGACTGATCGCGAAGCATACACCTATGATGATGAAGTGATCAGGAAAGTAGAAGCTATGGGGAAGTCTGGGCTCGTGAATATCAGCCCGAGTGGAATCTACCGGTGCGAGTGAGATTACTCGACTAGCCTACAATACCATATAAATCCTGGAATGAGAGCGAAGAGCAGGGCACCTGACTGAAGATGTTACAAAAACTGATTGCTTCTTAGGCATGTTGTTTCCAACATCAATTGAAATCAGAGGAAACCATATAGAGCCCAAGGAATGCGTTCTTCCACATTTGAGGAAAAATTCAGAGTAAAGGCCTACCTGAAGGTGATGAAGATCATTAAGAAGGCGATGCATGGTGGAAATCTCTTCACCAGTCGAGAAGTAAAACTTGATTCATGTAGCTTTAAGTACTTTTGGACATTTAGAGAAGGATCTGAGTAGCGACTAAGGGCTCTAAGGGATTCTTGGGAACTCTGAGAATTAAAAGGGTTTGAACTTGGTTAAAATATTTAGCTGGAGAAGGGAGTTTTATAGTGGAGGAACATGTGACGATTCGAATTCATAGGGTAGTTCAAAGGTCTCAATTAGCCAACGGTTGCTTTTGAAACAGTGCAAGTTCTGAGAAGAGGGCATGCGACAGTGGTTAATGAAAGACGGTTATTCAATCATTATTGGCGCCTCAGTTTGAAGGCTTAACAATGATTGAAGGGGGCACTGTTTGGGTTAATAATTAAACTTTGGGCTTAAAAGCCTCAAAAAGAGCTCAAGAAACATAGTTTTGCCCGAGGCCCAACACCAAGCCCAGGTTACCCATCTCAAGACAAAATGATGGCTCCCCATTAATGCAAAGGCTAGGTGCTTATAAAGGAATTGACAACCGATAGGAATCAGCCTACTCCCGGCCCAAAAGTACTTTATGAAGGGCAGAATATGTAAATAAAATGCTACAGTTGGGTTAATTTGCCTATAAAAGGGGGAAGAGGGCATAGAGACAAGGACACTCAACCAATCAAACAAACAAATATACAACTTGCCTCTCAGTCAAGCCAAACACCCAGAAAGTTGCGCTCTGCCCAGATTCTGCACCCTTTTAGCCGTAGTTCCCTCCTAGAAAGACATCTTTTGTCTATGTAAAAGCTTTGCTACCTTTTCCTAAATGCTGTAGTATCAATTTCTCTTGTATAAACTCTTTACCAGTCATCCCCTTTAGTATTCAATCCTTTTGTAACTGCAAGGAGAAGAGACCGCAAGATGTTTAACCTTGCACGACAAGGTGAAATCTTGCCCGACTCTCTTTGTTTCATCTTTCAATCAATAGATCTGGTGTTATAATGTATTCTCTAGTATATGCTCAAGTCATTTCCAGTCTTGTGATGACCCAAATGTCCATCAGTTCTCAGATCTGGTTCATTTAGTGGTTTTACTGTCATAAAGAGGATCAAACGGGGATTAAACTAATGACTTAACCAGATTTGGACCTCCAACCTTTTAAGCATACAAGATAAACAAAAGTCCTTGATCTCAAGGCATAGAAAAGAACTTAATGTAGACTTAACCCATCTACGACAATCCTTTGATAACAAGAAGTCAGAATAACTTGGGGCATAAGTAATCGGCTTAAATACACTTGTTTTACATCTGCCATACAGAGATGGCAGTGGCACGCTTTCACACTTAGTTAGTTTTGATTGTGAGCCTCAAGGCCTACACCTAAGGCCCCACAAAGGCACCTTTCAGAACTAACTTTGTCCTCATCTTGCAGCATCCCGACAAGCAGGAGCCCGACAACCAACCAAAGTGCCAACTCCTCGGGGAGCCGTGTGCTTGAACCAGGGACCATTCCCAGCGAAATTCCTGCCCGAACAGAACCCAAATGCAAGTTCATGGCTAGACTCCTCAAGTCGATACAGTGGCGGATCCAGGATTGTAAGATTGGGTGGTTCAAATCTGAAGTTCCAAAAATTATTAGACGAAAAATAATATTGAAAAATTAAACAAGTGATACTTTTGATGCGGTCCCTAATCTCTAACATTATTTGACTAAAACCTTAATGGTATTCAAAGTTTGATCAAAGTCCCTTGACTTTGTACATCTCATTATATTACTATTAATATTTATATTTTTATAGTTTTGACATTAATTGTTTGATATTTTATGAGATTTATAATCCTATAAATTTAAAATCCCTCATTATAATACTATTAGAAACGGCTACAATAGAAAAATTCAAACATTTTAATTGAATAGATGGATAAAAACTATGCAACAATAAGAAATAATAAATGGCAAAAGAATGTATCCATAGTGTTAAAAAATTTGGTACATTTCACGTATAACAAAGTGGTACATTAATAAAGAAGAATGGGTACATTATAAATAAATTAGGGTGCAAATAAAAGATTAAAAAATTATGAGTACAAATGAAATTTTAAAAAATATGGGCGCAAAAAGAAATTAGTACATGGGTACAAATTAAAACTAAAAACAAAATACTACAATTTTTTTTTTTTTTTAAAAGTTGCAAATTAAAATTGGGTACAAACTAAAAATATAAATATATGATACAAAATTTAGCCATAAAACATAAATATACCATGTTTAATTTTTCTATCATTGATTAATTATACAATGTCACGTGACGGTAAACACATGGGCACAAATACAAATAAAACTTTAAAAAAATATGGGCACAATAAGAAATTAATATATGGGTACAAATTAAAACTAAAAGTAAAATTGGTACAAATTAAAAAAGGTTTGCAAATTAAAAATAGGTACAAACTAAAAATAAAAATATATGATAGAAAATTTAGCCATAAATATAAATATACTAATTGTAACATTTTTAACACTAAATGAATAATTTTAGGTAAAAATATTTTATTATTGAAATAATAAATGATGTTATTAATACCCAAGGACCTTGATCATTAATTGAAAAGGAATAAAGTTTTAATCAATGGAGTAGCAAAAGGAGGGATGAGAACCTAATTTCTCCATTAAACAATAAACAACAACTTTTCATTCACAATCTTCGTACAAACAACATTACAAGTTACAAAGACTACATATGTCCCCAACGAGATTTCATACTCAAAAATGTGTCATGATAAATTTATTGTCAACTAGAGCAAAAACATCCGTATATGATTGAAACCATCCAATATTGAAATTGAACTATTTGATATGTGGACACTGGAGATGAGACAAGTGTTGTGCTGGTGGGTGGCCTTCGGAGGGGTGGGGTGGGGATAAGGAATGGTTCTCTGTTTCAAATTTGAATCGTTTTGTTTTTGTTTTTTCAAAAAAAAAAAAAAAAATTTGTGAAAATTATATATTAAAGAAGTGCACCAAACACACCGTTTTACTTAAGGGTGTTTTCAAACGCGAGCCCTATGTAAAACACACCTTTTTACTTAAATGATAAATAGTCTGCTTCTTCCTTCTTCTAATTTGCAGAATACCGGAACTCTGCAGCCCCGCTCCCCTTATCCTCCACCTTGTGCCCATACTTGGGTGGTCCTCGGAGGTCCTTATAGCATATTATTTGGACTTTCGGGTGGTCCTGGGACCGCCCAGGTCCATTAATAGATCCGCCCCTGAGTCGATATACAACATAAAAACTATCATCATCTTCAAGTTCAAGTTCCAATTTGACATACTTCTTAATTGATGGGTTACATATGCATATACGACTTCTTCAAGTTCAAGTTCCAATTTGACATACAAACTAAACCATTACATGAACCACATATCGTAAAATCTTGTGTTCCACAGAGGATGTCCAATTTCCAAGAACTCCTCAAATGTTCCATTACAGAAAACGTAGTGCCGGCGTTCGGATTTACCCCTACAGTCGTGAAGGGCAATAAGATAAGTGTGGGCATGGTCTGTGACATCCGTGTTAAGATGTGCGCCAATAAAATTCGAGCTTCCAAGCCATGGCTTGCTTACACACCTAAACCGAACAAAAGATTTTACGGGTAGTCTTGTTAGGATATTGATCGAAATTTCTTCGGGCATACAATACGAAACCTTACATCTTTTTGAGTTAGTCATCCTGAATAACATTAAAAAGAAACTATACTTAATAAAAATGCAAGCATCATAAAGCCCGCAAACAAGGAAAGTACACAACTTATGTCTCAAACCTTCCAAATGAAGAATCGCATCTTTGTATCATAAAACAATCATCTATAACGACAATATAAACCAATCAACACATTCAGAAGCGAAATAAGTAACCAAACTCAGAGTCAAAGTCGGTTCATCTGCTTACATATTGGTTTAAAAAATGAAACACAGTTAGGAGACACAATTCCTGTTCTGTATTGAGTAATGGATAGTGTTATTCACACACCTAATTTTACTTCCCACACACCCTTGTTAATTTTTTTTCTGTTGATCTTCTTCAATTTATTATATTTGACAGCTGAAAATTAACAAGGGTGTGTGAGAAGTAAAAATGAGTGTGTGAATAGCACTATCGTAAAAAAATAACTAAACTCCTGCTGCAAAGCTCTTGATATTAACTGCACGTTTTCAATATCGAAAATGGATTTAATTCACATTTGAGGATGGAATAGGCTTTACAGTCGTTTACATTGGACTTTATGGTGGTTTAGAGCACAAGGATTTTTAGGCTTCTTACCCTTGGGCCACTGGTGGATTGCCTCGTTGATAGGGTTTTCCTTTTCAGCCTACAACGCCTAGAATTCACTCTCTCATGCTCCTTAATATAGCTCAGAGTAAAAAAAACATAAGAAAAACTTCCCACCGTTGGATGAGTTTTACGGGTTGGAACTTGGAACGAAAATTTATTTGTCTCAATCAAGTCAATTGATTAGCTACGATTAATTGCCAAAATTTAGCTCCTCAATTCACCACATCTTGAGTGAATCTTTTTCTTTGAGCCTCCAGTTCTAATATTTATTCACCCATTTTTCCAGTGTCTTTTTTCCATGATTACTTGGTCGGTTTTGTGTTTTGACTGATAGTTTTATCCTTTCTGTTGTCCCGTCTGCGAATTTTGAAAAATGACTTGAAAGTTCCCATATAACTAGACTCAAATGGTTCAAGAAGACCAACTTGTTTTTGTCTAGTGGTAGTTGTCTTCATTTTGTTAGAGGAGCCTTACATTTAACTCACATAGATGACGAGGATAACATTTAGTTGTGTGAATTCATACCTAAGTGATGTGGCATACCTTTGTAGTGGGTGTGCTTCCCAGTTGTAAAAATCATTGTAAGTATCTTTTGGTTTGTCAAAAGGAAAAGAGAAAAAAAAAATCGAAGGCAATGTGAAAGTGTTTGGGCCCAAAATAATAGTGGGCCGAATTAGGACCATCTTCGGCCCAATGTCTACTCAAAGGCGCTGAGGATTAATGTCATGGACCGAGAGGGTTCAGGATAAGCCGAGTATTAGCCGGAGTGGGATGATGCAGATAAGAATAAGAATGTGATAGAGGCCGAGACCCATTAGGAGAAGGAGTCCCGGGTAAGCTGAAAGATAAAAGCGAATCAAACCCGCGATTGAAGGCAGGTTCAGAGTCCTAGTTGGATTGGGATCGGCCGAGATAGAATTGGATTAGTATCGGCTGAGGTAGAGTTAGACTAGGAAGAGGATTTCTATCCAAGGACGGTTTGGAGTATTTGCGCTACTATAAATAGAGGGGGGAGCATAACATTCACCCTCTCCAACTCAACACACAAAACTGCCCTGCTCAAATTCTAGCTCTACGCGAAACCTCTCAACTTTGAGATTTTTATTTTCTTTTCGCCAACACATCTTCAGTTTGGATAAACAGCACTGTGAAGGCAACCGGTGGTATCTTCAGTTTGGATAAACAGCACTATCGCCGTAGAACCAGCCGATCGCGGAGCATCTTCAGTTTGGATAAACAGCACTGCGTCGAGTTCTTATTGACAGAGGTCATCTCATCAGCCTCCTCGGTGAAGTGAGGTGTTACGCATTGCTGGGCTCGGCACATCGAACGCCGAGTTGTTTTATGATTGGATACTCACAGGTTAGCTTCAGAGTTCGGCATTCCGACGGCCGAACCACTTTTACCGTCAAGACATATATCTGTTTTGAGTATCTGTGCCCCTATACTTTGGTGTCGATTCGGCGTGCTTATACCTTTACGAATATAATCACTGTGACCGAATCCGGCGTCGACGATTCATGAACTTCGCAAGACTAGCAGCCTCGTCTTCAGGCTCTAGAACGCAAAGGCCGAGGCGTGTTCCTTCCTCGGCCGCAGTCGCAAGATTCAGAAGTCAGCCACGCACACGACGCAACATCAACATTTTACTCACCGGCCGAGTTCGGCCGTCGAGTTGGCACGCCCCGCATTCAACCGAAGGACGTAGTTAGCTCATAGATTACTCGGCCTGCGCGCCACGTAGGCTTGGTAGTTTTTAGGGTCAACACTTTGGCACGCCCAGTGGGACCAAGTGCTAAACCTTCGAAGTTGATGACCATTGAAACACGGTCAGTGACAAAGAAATCAACCATGGGAAAGTCGATTGCTACCTACTCGAGTCAGAACCCCGGGGCAGAAGGTCCATACGGGCACAAACCACTACTGCCGTGACACCTGAGGCATCGAAAGGGACACGACAAGAAAGAGAAACGAGCGTTGGCGAGCTGCCTCGAGACACAGGGATCCTAGCAAAGATAACAAAAGGAGTCGTGATCGAAAGCATGGTGGGGGATTGTGATGAAAACGGTGGTGAGGCGTCCGACCCACCAACCAGATCGTTTTTTCGACGACGGCTCGAAGAACAGTCTCGGCAGTTCGAACAGACGTTCAGTCAAGGAATAAGAGGAATACTCGAAGAAATACATAGTCAAAACACCATGCACACGAGATTGCTCGAAGCCGTGGTTAACAATACCCAGCATATTGGCTATTCTGATCGTTTCAAACAGCCTATTCTAAAAAATAATTTCGTATCAGTATCACCGGCCGAGGCAGGACCTGCTCAGCTCAAAATGGTCGATCTAGACAAGAGGGGTGGATCAAGCAGTCGGACAGATGACTTTGATCCAAGTATGGAAACGACGTCCGTGGACGTGGTTGAAGTTCAGAGGATGATTGATTCGGCTCTGCAGAAAGGGCCGAAGTTCCCAAAATTTATCCACCCATATCCAGCTTATGTAGAGAAGTTCGAATATCCTAAAGGCTTTAAAATCCCAGATTTCAGCCTTTTTGTTGGAGAATCATCTCTATCCTCTTTAGAGCATGTCGCCTGTTTCACTGCACAGTGTGGAGACGTTAGTAGTGACTTCTATAAGTTACGATTATTTAACTTCTCACTCACAGGTTCGGCATTCGCGTGGTACATTAACCTCCCACCTAATTCCATTCAAAGTTGGGAAGAACTGCTCGAGAAGTTTCACGAACAGTTCTATCGGCCGAGTATGGAAATGTCAGTCTCTTCGTTGGCCAGAATGGCACAAGACTCCGACGAATCGCCGATGGATTATCTTACAAGATTCAAATCGGCCAGGAACTGGTGCCGAGTACCTCTACCAGAAGTTGAGTTTGTTCGACTGGCGTTGAACGGTTTAGACGTGGAATATAAGAAGAAATTCCTGGGGGCAAACTTCCGCGACATGTACGAATTAGGTCAACATGTTGAGCAATACGATTATCTGCTCCGCGATCAGAAAGTTTCGAAATCCCCATCCCGAGGGACCATCTATAAAAATCCCACAATCAGCTATGCATCGACGGAATCTGAAGAATACGCCAGCATAGATGCGGCCGAAATAGTGATTGACAAACCATATATATGCAAAGCGTTGACCCACATCAATCCTAAGGATGTCAAAATTCGGCCAACATTTGAAGAAAACGCCATAAAAACGACAAAAGTGTATACGTTTGATATTACTAAGGCCGACGCCATCTTCGATCAATTGTTACTTGCCAAGATTATAAAACTTCGGCCGGGACACAACATTCCCAAGGCCGAAGAGCTGAAGGGGAGGGTATATTGCAAATATCACAATTCGAGCAAACACACGACAAACAATTGTGTCGTGTTTCGGGATACCATTCAAAGATGGATTGACGATGGAAAACTTAAGTTTCCAGAGAATAGAATGGGAGTTGATGCTGACCTTTTCCCTACAACGATGGTGGGTATGGTCGATGCTCATTTACCTCGAGACAAAGGAAAATAAAAGATCGAGTTCGTCTCGGTGCGGCATGTCCCAAAAAAGAGCTCTCAACCGCGGCTCAAAATTGATTTGTTCTCAAATGCACCACCACAAAATTCAGTCGGACCGGCCATTGTCGAATCTATGAGTACGGTCGATGCTTATTCACCTCGAGGCAAAGGTAAAATCGAGTTCGTATCAGCGCGGCACGTCCCAACAAAAGGTTTTCAACCACGACTCAAGATTGATTTGTTCTCGAATTCCCCACCTCGAGATTCGGTCGGACCAGCCATCGTCGAATCCATGTCAAGTTCTGGTGCTGAAGAAGCCAATGAATCTGCAACCCTGTGCACACAGTGCAAAGCAGATGTTCCGGTTAAACCGAAAGCACGGCCACGATAAGCAGAAATGCCACGTGTGCGCTCAGTCCTGACGACGCCTCAAAAAATGCCCAACTCAAGTCCGCGCAATACCGTTTTCAACAGGCTCGGCCCGCAGGAGGTTAAATCATCTTCGGCCAGACGAAAACTCGATTTTGATACTCCATTCTACAATGAAGAGTATTATTCCCGTAATTCTAGTAGCTCGAGCTCTTCCGCAAATCGAAGAACCTTCAAACCTCCTGAACCTCAAGACCAACGATGGTATACTTATCATTCGCCCAAAGGTATGTACACTACGTTATCCAAATCACAGAAGCGTCGATGCCAAAGAATAGATTGCCTGGCCCGCCGACAAGCGGCACAAGAGACTTCGGCTACTTCGGGCCCCAAATGGCAGCCGAAAGAAAAAGTTGGCGATAACGATGACCGGCAAACCCCATCAATTATGACAGAGTTAGTATAAGGAAAACAGTCGGTTGATCACGAGAAGCGAATCAAACTTCTTATTCGACCTGGAGAAATGAAGGCACGACTTGAGCATTTTAAGAAGGAGGCCGAAGATAAACTTCCTCCATTGCCTGTAGAAGAACCGTTGATCAAAATCCGGCGAAATCTACATCCACCATTCCTCGGAGAAGCCCTACAGTACATGCGAGAGTTTCATAAAAATAATTCGGCCAATGATTTATATAGTTTGCCGAAAGCATGTCAAGACACGATCGACCTTGTCCTGACCTGCCCAGATGCTGAACGAATCATCCAAAAGAATTCGGACCTCGGTTTGAAAGTTAGGTTCCAACATATACGTGAAGCCCGAGTTCTCGGCTTCAATGTCGATCCATATACAGATATCAACCCAGGCGAACTTCCTTTTTCCCTAGAAGATCTCCAGTATTTGCGATACCATTTTGAGGTATTTTCAGCCGTTTCCCTCTTCGGCCTTACTGCCGATGAAATAAGACGTGTCGAACGTTTAGATGCTTATCTAGACATCAGGGACACCCGTATCGCTTACCAAGAACAAACTCATGTGATGGCACAAGTCCCAGACTCAGTCCCAGTCCCAGAGAAGCCAAAGGCCTGTGAGCCGGAAAAGATATCCACCGTAAACATTCCAGAAACTCCGGAGGAAGGAAACCCGGAGAACGGAGAAGAAGAGGAACTGACGACGGAGGAAGATCCCAACTCGATGGGCTCTTCAATCCTCGACAATATGGAAATCAGCATGATCCATGTCTTGCCTGCCGATTTTCAGTCAACCACGTCCCAACCAAGCTTCCTAGACGGTGACGTAGTGGCCGAAGAAGCTACCCAAGTTGACTTTGTCTCTCCCACCGAGGTCGAGCCAACGACTAAGGACGATAACCTCAAGGCAGCTTTGGCCGAATTATTTCCTCGTTCTTCAGCAGCCAATCTTCGTCACCTCAAACCATTATATGTCACAGCCCACATCGAAGGATATCCGGTCTCGAAAATCTTTGTTGACTGTGGGGCTACTGTCAATATCATGCCTGTAACCATCATGAAGGCCTTACACCGTTCCAACGACGAACTTATCCCATCAGGAATCACCATGAGCAGCTTCGTCGGGGACAAGTCTCAAACAAAAGACGTACTACCGTTAGAGGTAAGCATCGCAGGTCGCAACCACATGACGACTTTCTTCATAGTTGACTCAAAGACCGAGTATAATGCATTGCTCGGTCGAGATTGGATTCATCAAACAAGTTGTATTCCTTCTTCGTTATATCAAGTCCTCGTCTTTGGGATGGTAAATCAATCGTCGTACATCCAGCCGACCATCAGCCCTTTGAAGCCAACATGATCCAAGCACGGTACTGCGACGACCACGTTGGCTACATTACTCTACAAGGGCTCAATGATGAGGGACGACCGACTCGCATTTCAGTTCAGAAAGCCGTCGAGGTTGGCGTCGAAACTGTTCATCAAGATTCGGCGAGACTCGGACTGGCTAACTTTATCACCGACCCTGATGTTTGACACCAGTCAAACCAGACGCCGAGCCGCGGTTTCATCGATTATGGAACGACTGTTGGCTCATTGGCATGTCATATCCAAACGATCTCATTCGGGTATCAATCTCGTGGAGTTCCTTGCCGAAGACGAGAGCGGTCCCATGCTCTCTTTTGATAATATTCCAGCCGCTCCGGCCGACCTCGAAGACACTCGGCCTCAGGTTAAGGATCCATTGAAGGAGGTGAATGTTGGAACGGCCGAGGATCCTCGGCCATTATTTATTAGTGCTCTGCTCCCCCAATCTATGAAATCAGAGCTTTGCAAGCTACTACAAGAATTTAAAGATTGTTTTGCTTGGAGCTATCATGAGATGCCCGGTCTTGATCGCACACTCGTCGAGCACGAATTACGTATCAAACCTAGTTGCAAGCCCTTTCGTCAACCACCCCGACGATTCTCGACCGAGGTCCAACTCGGCATCAAAGATGAACTCGTTCATCTTTTAAACGCTGGGTTCATTCGGACGGCTCGATACGTCGAATGGCTAGCAAATATCGTACCAGTATTCAAGAAAAATGGCGCCCTACGCAATCTGAATTTGGCAACACCCAAGGACGAGTATCCAATGCCAATATCAGACCTACTCATTGACGCCGCGACCAATCATGCTATGTTATCCTTCATGGACGGCCACGCTGGTTACAACCAGATCTTCATTGCCAAAGCCGATGTCCATAAAACTGCCTTTCATTGCCCGGGGGCACTCGACACTTATGAATGGGTAGTCATGCCTTTCGGCCTTAAAAACGCTGGTGCCACATATCAACGCGCCATGAACGCCATCTTTCACGACCTGATTGGCACGATCGTTGAAGTATACATCGATGATGTGGTGGTAAAATCAAAGAGCCGCCGAACGCATCTTGATGATCTTCGGCAGGCTTTCCTTCGTATGCGCCGACATCATCTCAAGATGAACCCTGCAAAATGCGCCTTAGGTGTATCGGTCGGCAACTTTTTGGGCTTTCTTGTCCATCATCGGGGCATTGAGATAGATGAGAACAAGGCTCGAGCAATCATGAGCGCTCCACCTCCAACCACCAAAAGGCAACTCCAGTCTTTGCTCGGCCAAATAAATTTTCTCCGTCGTTTCATAGCCAATTCGGCAGGGAAAATGAAAGTGTTCTCCACACTTTTGAAATTGAAAGATTTAGACAAGTTCGAATGGCGTGACGAGCACCAATAAGCTTTCACGCAAATCAAAGTCTCTCTTACAAAACCACCCGTTCTCGTTCCCCCTCGGCGCGATAAACCTCTGAAACTTTACATTTTCGCGGTCGAGGAATCCATCGGCTGCCTCCTCGCCCAAGACAGTGACGCAGTACGAGAACAGGCCGTCTTCTATCTCAGCCGGAGTCTCAACTCACCAGAGATCAACTACTCCCCAGTCGAGAAGCTTTGTTTAGCCCTCTTTTTCGCCGCTTCCAAACTCCGGCACTACATGCTACCATCGATCACTCAAGTTATTGCTCAGACCGACGTTATCCGATACATGCTCACTCAGCCAATCGTCAAAGGCTGAATTGGAAAATGAACGATGGCGTTTTCCGAATTCAACTTACAATATGTGCCCCAGAAAGCAATAAAAGGATAAGCTCTTGCCGATTTTCTCGCTCAAAACCCCTCCCCATACGGTTTTGGGGAACCCGACGTCGAGATCGGCATGGTAGAAGCCCGCGACAATTATTGGACGCTGTACTTTGATGGCTCTAGTACCTCCACGTCGGCCGGTGTCGGAGTCGTCATTCCAATCTCCGCAACAACATCGATGGTACTTCTCTCTCAAACTTGACTTTGACTGTACCAACAACCAGGCCGAATATGAAGCTCTCGTTATCGGTCTCGGCGTACTTCATGAGTTACGAGCATCTCGCGTGCTCGTACTCGGCGATTCTGAACTCGTGATTAACCAGCTCAATGGCACTTTTCGTTGCATGAGTTGCGTTCTGGCACCTTATCACATGGTTGCCAGCTACTTGGCCGCATCCTTCGTCGGTATTACATTCAGTCACATTTCTCGCAATCGAAACACCGTCGCTGATGAACTCGTTCAAATGGCCTCCGGAGCACAACTCTTGGGGGGCGAGTTAGGCCGGATGATACCCATATTACACCAGTCATATCCGGCCTTGGTTAATCAACAAGTTCTTCACCGCGACCATGTGATCCGGACGCGAGTGATGTCCTTACCTTCGTTATTAGAACGAGAAGAATCGCTGGATGTTTGTGCGGTCGAGGTATTACCAGACGATTGGAGGAAACCAATTGTGCAATATCTTGATAACCCAAGTGGCAAACATGATCGTAAGACAAGGGTGCACGCCACAAACTACGTCATGTACCAAAATGAATTATACCGAAAGGGTAAAGATGGTTTATTGCTGTTGTGCCTCGGAGCACAAGAGGCCGCTCAAGCAATCGCGGAAGTACACGAAGGGATCTGCGGAGCCCATCAATCCGGTAGAAAGATGCGATGGCTACTTCGCCGCAACGGATACTTTTGGCCGAGCATTTTGAAGGATTGTCTCGAGTTCACCCGAGGATGTGTGCAGTGCCAAATCCACGGCCCCATACAACGGGTTCCAGCCGAAGCGCTACATTCAGTTACTAAACCTTGGCCATTTAGAGGGTGGGCCATGGATGTAATTGGCAAAATTACACCATCCTCCGGAGTAGCAAAACATGCATAGATACTAGTGGCGACAAATTACTTCACTAAATGGGTCGAGGCAAAATCATATGCCGAGTTAACGTCCAGAGAAGTCTGTAATTTCGTGGAAGAGAACATCGTGACAAGATTCGATGTGCCAGAAACGATCATAACAGACAATGGCACGATTTTCACATCCGACAGGTTTAAGGAATATACGAGTAGATTGAATATTCGACTCGAACAGTTTACGCCGTATTACCCACAGTCATTGGACAAGCCGAGGCAAGTAACAAGGTTTTGATCGGTATCCTCGAGAAAATAGTGAAGGAGAGGCCGGGCATGTGGCATCTAAAGCTAAACGAAGCCTTAGGGGCTTACCGAACCTCACCACGATCTGCCACCGGCACGACGCCGTATGCCCTGACCTACGGACATGACGCAATGTTGCCAGTCGAGTTAAGTGTAAACTCGCTGTGAATAATAGAACAAAGCAGTTTGTTCAGTGCCGAATATAGCCAGGCTATGAGACAAGAGTTAGAAGATTTAGAAGAAGCTCGACTTGACGCTTGCAACCTATTAGCGGCGCAAAAGAAGATTGCCGAACGAGCTTATAATCAACGGGTTAGACAGAAAACATTCGGCGAAGGAGAGTTAGTTTGGCAAACTGTATTACCTGTTGGAGTTAAAGATCCTAGGTTCAGGAAAATGGTCGCCGAATTGGGAGGGACCATTCGTTGTTCACAAGGTTCTCGGCAAGGGGGCATATTGTCTCAAGGACCGAACGGGTTTAATTCATAAGTTACCAATTAATGTGAAGTTCTTAAAGAAATATTATCCGGTTACTTGGGAAATGCGAGAATAATAAATGAGTTCTCGGCAAGGGGGCAGATCGTATCAAAGACAATAACATCCGGTATCTGGCAAATGCAAGATTGATAAATTTTCATTAAGATTTGCAAACAGGGGTACAAGTTGAGTTTACAATTAAAGCCCTAAGGCGAAGAAGGGATAACGGATTTGAGGAAAGCCTTCAACTCCAGCCATCTCACCTCGCCCATTGTCACCTCAGCTTGCCGAATCTTCTTGTCCAGTTTCAGCTGCTCGACCCGCTTGTTGTTGGATGCATATTCGATCAGGGTAGATTTACCCGATTCGAACTTCTGTTCAAGTTCAGAAGCAAATGCCGATCGCCGATCACCGATTTTGGAGTTCGGCAATTTGGCGGTTGAGGTCGGCCAGCCGTTCTTTTTTCGTTACGAGCGCCTCTACCTTCGGACGAAGAGTTTCTTGCATAACCGTCGCAGCTTTCCAGTCATCCTCGGCTTGAAGAGCTCTTTCGAAAATACCGAAGTATTCTCGAGTTCGTTCTAACATCGAAGATGCTCGAGTGACATCGGCATTATCCAAGCGACCGTCGGCAGCAAGGTCGTTCAAACAGGCCCCGACGGAATCAAGGCTTTTTCGCTCAAGGATTTGGGAAGCCGAGAGGGAAAAAAGCTCTTGTAGCTTGGCCGCAGAGTCCGGGTCGGCTGAGTCCTGTGAAGCGGAGGTGGAAGGCCCAGCTGCCCTCTTCGACATACTGGCCAGAAGAGCGTCAAACTCGGCTTCCCAGGAAGGCTGCATGAAGGGACAAGTATTAGCACAAGTTAAGCCGCAAAGGATAAGGAAAGAGAGGATAGTAAACCTGACGAGACGAGACCTCGGCCATATCTCCTGGGTCACTGCTCGAACCCAGAGAACTTAAAGGTCGAGCCCAGTGTTTGATACTGCTTCTCAATTCACGCGGCCGATGAAGGTTATCTACATTCGATGGCCACTGAGGTGGCCAAGAAATATAAACAACATCCCTCGGCGCGCAGAATTTTCGATGAAAGGAATGGGAAGGCACCTAGCATTTAGTATACCCTCGATTCAGAATTCTGAAAGGAAAAGACAAAACTAAAAGTGAGAAGCAGAGAGCCTTACATAAGCTGACGTAACCTCCTGAGGAGGGATGCCGAGGTCGACATCTTACGGGTGCATCGGGGTTTCCGCCGTCGCTTCTGGCTTGGCGGGAGGAACCGTCTCCGGTACAGCAGCTCCCGCCGTGACCGGGGCATGAGCGTTTACTTCGGCTGAAGCAATGGTTGTTACTCCGACCGAAGCAGCAACCGGAGCGGCAACATCTGCCGTAGCCGGGGAAACCACGCCCGCCTCAACCATTGCAGGGACAGCCTGCTGGGCTGCCTTACTTGGTTGAGAGGTAGAAACTAGAAGCTTGGTCTGTCAAGCTCGACGAGGGCGGTGTTTTAGCGGAACCTCCTCGCTTGCGTCATCCTGAAACGATGAGATACTTTAGAATCAGGCAAACTCTGTTTCATATATACTGGAAATTGTTCGTACCTCTTCCAGGATGATCGCTGTTCATTTTGGACATAGTGGGGATTGCCTCTCGACCAAAAGGGGTGCTACCTACGGAATAGGTGCAACAGGTGGCACTGGGGCGGCAGGTTCCCCATACGATGTAGCAGCAGACGGTTCGACTGCCTCAGGGATGGTCGGGATAGCAGCTGGCTCGACCGCTTCCAAAGCAGGTGACACTTGGGATGGTCGATCGACTGGAATTGGTCGTTCCGCCGACAGTCCCTGGGCAACAGGAGCAGTGGGGAGGTCGTCAGAGGCGGTCGCCTCAGTCGTCTGACTAGAGACAACGTGAATCAGCCGTTCCCCTTTCTCTGCCAATTTCTTGACACGTTTGTGAGGGCTGGAAGCTTCACGCGTCGGCACAGCCTCTTGGCGCAGCCGTTTGTTCGGCGAAGTTCGCACGGCAGGATCAGCTCTCTTGGGGAGAGCCAATCTTCTCTTGGCCACGGCCGCAGCAATTGCGGCCGCCTGCTTAGGCGCTCGACCGTCGAGAAAGGAAAGGGTTAGGATCGAGGAGTCGTTTGGAAAATAGAAGTAATGATAGCTTAATACCTTGAATTTTCTCCTTAGAAGGAGGGGCAGCAGCTTTCTGGGGACGATCGTAGAAATTTTTGGTGACGATATCGTCGACTGATCCCCCGAAGAAATCTTGGGTGTACGATTCCCACCAATCTCCAAAAGTGTCGGTGCTGAGGGTCTTAGGAATAGATGGTCGAAGACGAAATTGTTTGCACCATTCCTGGAATTCCTTTTCAGTGTCTCGGCACTCCCTCTCAGAAGAACCGGTGAGCCGTCCTTGGCTAAGAAGGGAGCGGGAGAGAAGTAGAGGCAACGGGTAGCCTTGGAGGTAGCCGAGTTGCCTGGCGGTAAATTGAGGATGGTAGACCTCCCAGCTTGCTCGGCGAGCATCACAACCAAGGGGAAGGTCGCGTGACAACACAAACGATCCCCAATTTTGATGAAGGGCACCATCCTCGCCTTCGCTCTAAACCGAAGTTGGGAGTTTGATGGAAGAAGGATAATCGCGACGACGACATACAAGAAACTCGTCGTCGAAAAGGTCTTCAAGGCCAAAGAAGTACTTGAAGACTTCCTCAGCCCGATGAGGGGGCGCCGGTTGGGAGGCCAGCTGAAGACCAAGCGCCTCGGTAGGGAGAAAGTTGAGAACCTCCGGCCGAAACATGGTAAAGTAGGTCTGCAGCCAAAGTTGAAATACCCAAAGAGGTCTACTCTGGTGTGGGTCGATCTTATGGATGGTCTCCTCGGCCAAGCAACGCAGTAGGTTGGCAAGAATGGCCGGGCTCAGCGCCAGAACGTGACCACTTGTACCAGTAGAACAGAAAGGCTTCATGCTCCCCTTTGCGGGGTCTCTCATCCACTCGACCGGCGAAATGAACGATGAGGGTGCTGTAGTTGAAGAAGTTCTTGTACAACTTTTGAACTTCCTCATTCGAAGGCTCTTGACCGCTTCGGCTCAGTGTCTCAATGACCTGAGCATCGAACAGGGTTTTGAGATCCAGGTTCGATGAACATCCAAAAAGGGCAGCATCGATTGGGAGACCGGAAGGTGAAGTCCCAAGGATAGCCGAGATGTCGAGGACGTTGGGGCCAATAGGTCCAAGGGGGAGAACCATGGTGTTAGTTGCCGAGCACCAAAAACTCAAGGCCGCCATGAGAAGATCCTTATCCATAGCAATCTCCATCGTCGAGAGTCTGATGGCGTCGTAGATTCCAAGAGCTTTCTACTCCTGGCCGAAGAATTTGTCCATGCGATCAACCCAGGCGGCCTAGGTCGCAGTAGTCAAGGGCCAGGCTCCTTGGGGTTTCGACATTTCCCACTTCGACCACTCAAAGCCTTGTCGCAGAGGCGCCAGACAGTGGTCATTCAGAAGGTTGGTAATGGTTGTGGGTACGGGTTTCTTAAACAGAGGTCCAAGAATTTGATGCATGGCGCTTGAATCGCTCTCAAATGGCAGGTTCTTGACGGCGCATCGATCGATAACGTCCTTGCATTTGTTGTATTCTTCGGAGAGTTGAGAAATGAAGGATGCCATGGTTGATGAAAAAGGGTTAAAAGGTGAACTGCTGGGTTGAAAATGCTTAAGAAAGAAGTTCTGGGTTTCCTGGAGATTCGAGAGAAAGAAGCAAGGAAATTTCAGAAAGATTAGAAGCGTAAAATTGAGATGAGAGAGGAAGGGGTATTTATAGACACTTCGCAGGAAGACCAATCGGTTGGTTTTTTTTTGAATTTCGAAATGAACCAATCAATACAACTGCGCACCATGATGAGGATTCAGAGAATCCAGGTGAAATGACCGAAGATCTCGCAGATTGGGGGTATATCTCGAGGTTTGAGGATGCACGATTACGTGTGACGGCGAAATTAATGCAAAGAGACGCTTCGATGGTTGCATGCGTCCAGAGATATAATTACGAGCTGTTGGGATGATCGAGGACTGACGCATGGCGAGTTCGGGAAAGATTCGAGGGAAACATCATTTCTCATAAATGGGTGTGGTGTTATTTTCTGGGACAGGTCATCGATCGTTGCGGGAAGAGTGATGTCGTTTCGCTTCTTCAAGGCCGAAGCTCGACCGTGAGCTATGGGTTGACGACCTCAGAAGCGAGGGGGCAATGTTTGGGCCCAAAATAATAGTGGGCCGAATTAGGACCATCTTCGGCCCAATGTCTACTTAAAGGCGCTGAGGATTAATGTCATGGGCCGAGAGGGTTCAAGATAAGCCGAGTATTAGTCGGAGTGGGATGATGCAGATAAGAATAAGAATGTGATAGAGGCCGAGACCCATTAGGATAAGCCGAGTATTAGCTGAAAGATAAAAGCGAATCAAACCCGCGATTGAAGGCAGGTTCAGAGTCCTAGTTAGATTGGGATCGGCCGAGATAAAATTGGATTAGTATCGGCTGAGGTAGAGTTAGACTAGGAAGATGATTTCTATCCAAGGACGGTTTGGAGTATTTGCGCTACTATAAATAGAGGGGGGAGCATAACATTCACCCTCTCCAACTCAACACACAAAACTGCCCTGCGCAAATTCTCGCTCTATGCGAAACCTCTCAACTTTGAGATTTTTATTTTCTTTTCGCCAACACATCTTCAGTTTGGATAAACAGCACTGTGAAGGCAACCAGTGGTATCTTCATTTTGGATAAACATCACTATCGCCGTAGAACCAGCCGATCGCGGAGCATCTTCAGTTTGGATAAACAGCACTGCGTCGAGGCCGACTGGTTACCTATCCAAGTCTCGGTCGAGAAGGGCTTTCGAGTTCTTATCGACAAAGGTCATCTCATTAGCCTCCTCGGTGAAGTGAGGTGTTACGCATTGCTGGGCTCGGCACATCGAACGCCGAGTTGTTTTATGATTGGATACTCACAGGTTAGCTTCAGAGTTCGGCATTCCGGCGGCCGAACCACTTTCACCGTCAAGACATATATCTGTTTTGGAGTATCTGTGCCCCTATTCTTTGGTGTGGATTCGGCGTGCTTATACCTTTACGAATATAATCACTGTGACCGAATCCGGCACCGACGATTCGTGAACTTCGCAAGACTAGCAGCCTTGTCTTCAGGCTCTAGAACCCAAAGGCCGAGGCGTGTTCCTTCCTCGGCCGCAGTCGCAAGATTCAGAAGTCAGCCACGCACACGACGCAACATCAACATTTTACTCACCGGCTGAGTTCGGCCGTCGAGTTGGCACTCCCCGCATTCAACCGAAGGACGTAGTTAGCTCATAGATTACTCGGCCTGCGCGCCACGTAGGCTTGGTAGTTTTTAGGGTCAACAGAAGGGATCCTCTGAATATTAATCCCCAAGCTAATATTCATTTCACAAACCAGAAGAACTATGTACATTGGCACTGAAATTAATCCCCAAGCTAACATTAGTTAGCAATGAAAGTATATTACTAATAGATAAAGCCATTTATCTAAGTCATTACATCGAACAATTTTGCTACTGACAAATTAACGCATGACAAGTTAAACTGGTTCAACCTTGTAAATCCTTGCATTTGACCTCTTGATCATCCAATACTCCTCAAAATCCTGGGCTTTATATGGAATTCTCAAAACACTGTCATTGCAAAAACCATACTCTTCAGCTGATTTATGCAGCAGCTCCAAGAATTCTGTATGGTGAAGCAACGTGGTATGAACCATGAAACGCTTCGTATCACCATCCACACCAACACAAACAGGCACTTACCTTTTGAGTGATAGTTTCATCCGTTCTGTTATTCCGTCTGTGAACTTTGGGAAATGACTTGAAAGTTCCTGTATAACTAGGTTTAAATGGTTCAAGAAAGTTAACTTGCTTTTGGTCTAGTGGTGTCTTCATTTTGTTAGAAGAGCCCTTACATTTGACTCACATAGATGGCGAGGATAACATATAATTGCTATGAATTCATACCTAAATGACATGGCATGCCTTTGTAGTGGGAATGTTTCCCAGCTGTAAAGATCTTTGTAAAAATCATTTTGCTTTTCAAAAGGAAAAGAGAAAAAAAAAAGGCAATGCGGAAGGATCCTTTGAATATTTATCTCCAAGCTAATTTTCATTTCACAAACCAGAACACTGTAAATTGACACATGAATATTAATCCCCTAGCTAACATTAATTAGCAATGAAAATATATTACTAATAGATAAACCATTTATCTAAGTCATTACATCAAACAAACAAATTAACCAATGACAAGTTAAACTGGTTCAACCTTGTAAATCTTTGCTTTTGACCTTTTGACCATCCAATACTCCTCAAAATCCTGGGCTTCATATGGAATTCTCAAAACACTCTCATTGCAAAAACCATATTCTTCAGCTGATTTATGCAGCAGCTCCAAGAATTCTGCATGGCGAAGCAACGTGGTATGAACCATGAAACGCTTTGTATCACCATCCACACCAACACAAACAGGCACATACCCTTTTGGTGTTAAAGGAGGAGGGCTTATCAGTCTCTTCACCGCTCGAGCTCCGATTAACTGGCTCAACCTGCGGCTTCTCACCCCCATTAACAAGGAGCAAAGTACTCTCTTCATACCTGGAATTCTGAATTAATGACTACTTCACCTTTTTTTCCCTTGCTTTATTTTTTGGACGTGATTAGTTCTCCATTTAACTTCAAATTTATAAGATGGTACTTACCACTTCCTAATCCTAGCAGTACAAATTTAAGGCCGTGCGTACTCTGCGTCCTTGCTATGCCATCCTAGTACTATTTACGTCCCTGTTAGACGTTGATTAACGTTATTTTTAGGGTAATTAACTTGATGATTGCGACATGAATATTATTTAGTATTAAACAAATTGGGGACGGTTGAAGTACATTGTGCCGTGAATACAAAGTTGAAAATTGACTTCGATATATTTTTTGCTTGAATCTGCCACATTAGAATATCTTATTTATTTGGCATCATGAGTTTTACCCGTAACTTGTGAATAATTTAGTAATTAAGATTACTAATTAATTCAACCTTGCCGACCCTCGATCTTGATATTTCGAAAGCTCGCCTAATAATATTTCTAGGTGTCCAATCATGTATATAAGCATAAGCTGGCATATAAAACAAACATTTGAGTCTGTTTCCTTTAATTTGTTCTTCACATTCACCAAGTACATGCAAGAAGGAACATTATTATTTGTAGTGAATGAAAATCGTCTTTGGACAAACCTTTTATAAAACTTCAACTGTACCTCAAAGTTGTTCACAAGACTCAAATCTCACCATGACGGCAATAAACAATAATCTAAAACGGCAACATGAAAGCGTGACAAAATTCACACAGAAATAACTTCAATTGTATACTTAGGCATCATAAAGTTTGAAAAATATTGTGATGAGAACAAAAATGGCATCTTGATATCATAAGACTGGAAGGCATAACAACAAGGATAGTCTCCTAAAGCAGGAGCTCGTCGCCTAAGATTTTGGGCAATAAATCGTTGTGCAAAATTTGTCGTTGAACATTTTACCCGATCGAGCAACTACACATTTCCCGATGAACTTGTCGATGAAATTTCGTTGGCCAAGCCAGCGTTGACCAAAGGGAACGGACGAAAAATTGTTGCCCAATGAAATATTATTCCTCGGGCAAAATTTAAATTAAAAAAAAAAGAAAACTAATGAAAAGAGCTTGAAAACTTTGAGTTTTAACGATAAGGACAAAATAAAGGGTAAAATGAATAGTACCAGGTTTGACTTTTTAGTGTAAAAATGTGGTTTTTCGTTAAAGTGAACAGTACCATGGGCTTTTCGTTAAAACTCCCTTAAAAAAAACCTTAATTTTTGTCAACAGACAATTCATCGGGCAATCTTCGTTTAAAAAAAAAAAAAAAAATTTAAAACCTTAACTTATATCGTGGGCAACGTTTTCTAAAATTTTTAAAAATATATATTTTTATTTTTATTAAGAAAATTTCAGTACATACTGTTGCAGTCATACTTATAATAGGAATGTGATTGTGTAAATCCTAGGGAATCTGGGAATGTATCTTATATTCATATTATGAGTAGATTACCTATTTAATATTGTAATCCTAAAGGGAAATGTTTTTACCTATCCTACTACTATAAATAAAGGCACAATGAGGTGAATCAAACACACCTCACAATTAAATCACTCTCTCTTCACTCTAACCATAGTCGGCCCCCTTTCTCTAAACCCTAGATCCTTCAATCAAATAGGCCTACAACACGTTATCAACACGCTCGTGCCAGAAGCTAAGGAATTGACGCATCGTAGGAGGAGGCTATCATCCACCACATTCAAAGGCTTATTTTTGTTTTCTGCTAATCATGTACACTTAATATAAAAGAAGATATTTGAAACGTCCATGAAGCATGAAAACATTCCCCATGATGCATGAACCCCTCTATGTTTATATTTTCCTTACAATATATATTGTATATGTTCATATATTTGTCAATATATACATTTGTTTCTTGCATCGCACAATTAAATTGTTATGTGGAATTATAAATTAGAAGCATATTTAGGGTTTCCTAAACCCTAGAGGATTTCGAAAAAAAAAAGAAAAGGAAAATTGGACATGGCATGGCACCACCCCTTCGACACAACATCGGTAGCAGCCCTCTGGGCTTTGCTGCACCTACATAGACCCCCAGGCATTTGGCCTGATTGACTAGCATAGGCCTAAATCCTCAGTTTTATCTCTAAGGAGGCTCGCAGCCTTCTTGGATCCATACCAAACCCACGACAAGCTTTGCTTGTTGGGTCCTTGTCCCGCATGCACCCAGGCCCGTAGACCTGCTCCTTTCGGTGCTAGCCCACTTGATTGGGCTTAGTTTTTTTTTTTTTATTTGCTGCCAGCATCACAAGTCGCCAGCCCATGTGGCTGGGCTCCCATGCGAACCCACAAGCCAGCAAACATGTTGAAGCCTAAACCCGTACCACCCTCTTCAAGCCAGCCTTCAACGGTTGGGCCTCCCCCCCTGACTCGTGGCTTATAGCCCACTCTCGAGCACCATCCTTGCCCACTCACGGCACCCAGCCCAAATATTTTTGGGCCTATATTTTCGATCCAATAATATTATTTTTAATATTATTTAGCTTCTACAATTGACCCTATGTGGCCCGATTAATTGAATTAATTAAAAGTGACCTGCAGTCCATTAATCTGATAATGAATCCGAAATTATTAACCTAAAGATCACTTTTGGACATTAACGATTCAATAATTTATTTTTATACTTTGAACCATAACACACTTTCGTAGTAATGAAGCTCTCACACTTGAGTTCCCGAAGAACCTCAAATCCACTATATTTAAATTAGTATATTACATTATGTGTTTCTTCCAGGAACCTCTCATTATGAACTAATTGTTCGTAAAACTAAATTGAACCTGTAGTTTCAAATTTAGCGTTTTTGAAACCTGAAGTTTTCATTCAAAACATACCACATGAAACCTGTAGTTTTCATGCATAAATTAAACCAATACATGTTTATAGAACTTGTATGTTCTACGATATATGTCTATGGCTTACCATATGACTAATCATGTTTTTTTCCTTCCGTTTTAGGGACATGTCGAACTTGAACAAGCTCGATTTCTCTGCTCTAGAAGTCTCTGGAAGAAACTATCTGAAGTGGGTTTAACACGTGAAGCTCCATCCAACTTCAAAGGGTATTAGAGCCATCATCGAGGCACTTATCGCCGACAAACCTGTTGATGAAGCTCAGAAAGTTACTGCAATGATCTTCATTCGAAGACACATCCATGATGCACTGCAGACTGAGTATCTCACTGAGGAGGACCCACGCAGCCTCTAGCTTGTTCTAGCTTACCGTTTCGATCACCAGAAAGACATACACTTGCCTAAAGCAAGACACAACTGGCAGCATCTTCGCTTCCAGGACTTTAAGTCCGTGAATGAATACAACTCTGAAGTTTGTAAAATCCGTTCATTGTTGAAATTCTGTAAAGTGGAACTAGCTGAATCAGATCTCTTGGAGAAGACCTATTCGACCTTCCATGCCACCAATATTGTCCTGCAGCAACAATATAGGGCACATAAATTCACCAAGTTTTCGGATTTGATCTCTGTTTTACTTCTCGCTGAAAAGAAGAACCAGTTTTTGATGAAGAATCATCAAGCTCGACCCACTGGCTTGAGCGCCACGCCTGAAGCGTATGCGATTAATTCTTGCAGCCATAAACGACAAAAAATCGTCGTGGCCGTGACAATGGGCGGCAAGCCTCACCACGAGCCCAATGTAAACAGAGTGCCGTACCTAAGGGAAGAAATGTGATCCAGTAGCGTCCACCACCCCTCAGGCCTCAAACTTCAAGAACAAGGGCAAAGCTCCAGTTCAAGCTGCTTCTACTGAAATGGACATGTGCTATCGCTGTGGATCAAAGGATCATAGGTCACTCGTAGGCCGAGCTTCCCTTGAGACTATTGCCAAGTATCATTCCCATCGTGAGTCTAACTTTGCACATGTGGATCATTCGGAAGGTGCAACTACATCAATGGAGTTATTGGATTTTCAGGAGGTGTCAGCTCATATGGATGAATAAATTAGAAATGTTTTTAGGGTGTTTTACCCTTAGTGGCCGAACCCACTAGGAGTGGCTGGCTCTACCCTCCTATTTTTCTAGGTTTATGGTTTAATTTTGAACAATTTTTTCTAAGTATTTGGAATAATTTGTTTGGTTTTGGTTTGTTTTGAATTATGGATTGTTATTTGAATGGATATTATTTTCTCGAATTGCTTAATTGAATGAATGGACTTATATTTATGCATGTGACCAATTCAATCAATTTATTTCTAGGTATGTCTAGTGGGGAAGTTAGTTGTCTGGCAGATAATGCAACCACGCACACCATCTTGCGTGAACGACATTATTTTAATAACTTAATACCCAAGAAAGCTTATTTGACAACTCTCACAGGCCCATCCAACCTGATTGAAGGATACGGAAATGCATGTATCATGTTGTCAAATGGTACAATCTTGACCATTAAGGAGACACTCTATTCTCCACGTTCAGGAAGAACGTTGCTGAGTTTTAGAGATATTCGAGATAATCAATATCATATTGAAACCATTGAAGATCATGGTTCTGAATTTCTTTGTATCACTTCATACGAATATGGCCAGAAGCATATTCACGAGAAGTTGGAACGTCTGCCGAGTGGGTTGTACATCATAACCATTCGAGGCATAGAAGCCCACAGTGTGGTTGGCCCTATGCCTGAGTTCCAGGACACTTTATTGCTTTGGCATTACCGTTTGGGACATCCTGGACGTGACATGATGTGCCGTATCCTCAAATCTTCTCACGGGCATAAGTTACATCACTATGTTGGAGTTCCGCCATGCAAAACGTGTTCTTTAGGGAAGTTGAATACTCAACCCTCACATACAAAGATTATACATGACCCCCTAAATTTCTTCAGAGGATTCAAGGGGACATTTATGGACCTATCCAACCAACTTGCGGGCTATTTAGATACTTTATGGTGTTGGTTGATGCATCGACAAGATGGTCACATGTTTGCCAGTTGTCCACACGCAACGTCGCGTTTGCTAAACTCTTAGCTCAAATCATTAAGCTAAGGGCTCACCACCTTAATTATCTGGTTAAGTCAATTCGATTAGATAAAGCTAGAGAGCTTACGTCACAGATATTTGACAATTATTGCATGTCAGCAGGGATTGATGTGGAACATCATGTGCCCCATGTTCACACCAAAACGGCTTGGCAGAAGCTTTCATAAAGCGCCTTCAATTGATATCTCGGACTTTGGTTATGCGAACAAACTGTCGGTATCTGCCTAGGGCTATGCAATATTGCACGCAACTATGTTGGTCAGTCTGAGGCCCACCGCTACTCAACCACATTCACCATTACAGTTGGTCATCGGATACGAGCCTGACGTCTCGCATTTATGGGTGTTTGGGTGCGCCATTTATGTGCCAATAGCGCCGCCACTACGTACCAAAATGGGTCATCAGAGAAAAATAAGAATCTACATCGGTTATGATTCGCCATCGATTGTTCGCTACTTAAAATCCTTGATGGGAGATCTCCTTACCGTATGTTTTGCGGATTGTCACTTTGATGAGACAGTCTTCCCATCGTTATGAGGAGATAAGCATGTTAATGTTCCCGTAGAACGCCGCGAATTATCATGGTATGCTTCCACTATGTCTCATTTAGAGCCCTGTACTGCCTAGTCTGAAGCTGAGGTGCGACTAATTATAGATCTTCAGAGCATTGCTCAAAGCATGTCGGATACTTTTAGTGATCTAGTAATGGTGACAATATCACATATACCCACTGCAAACACACACCTGCAAGGATAGATATATCCCGTGTAGGTCAATAACCCACATGGGAAGGTCGGACCGTCCCCGAAAGTGGGGAGGCCGCACCCTCCAGCGACAAGGTACATTGGCGGCTAGCCAATCATCTGTTCCGACCCTGAAGCGTGGCAGACCCCTTGGTTCAAAGGATTCACAACCCTGGAAGAGAAAAATGGCACCAACTAGTTTGAATCCGACCATTGCTCACTCATTCGTTCCAACGCATAAGGTTATTCTAGATTCCGATGATGCTTCAGACGAAACATGCTGGCCTCCCAAGAATCGCGAGATTTCGGTCCACTACGCAGTATTGGACGAGGTTTGGAATAGGAATGAGATGATCGTCGACGATGCATTCGCATACTTAGTAGCTACTAGCATCATTCTTAACGATGACATTGAACCACGTTCTATCGATGAATGCCAACGTAGAACTGATTGGTCAAACTGGAAACAAGCAATCCAGGTCGAACTCGATTCGCTCGCGAAACATAAAGTGTTTGGACCTATCGTTCCTACACCACCACGCTTGAAGCCCATTGGCTACAAATGGGTTTTCGTGAGGAAACGTAATGAGAAGAATGAAATAGTGTGATACAAAGCACGCCTCGTAATGCAAGGCTTCTCTCAGCGCCCTGGGATTGATTACGAGGAGAAGTATTTCCCCGTAATGGACGTTATAACGTTCCGCTACCTAATTAGATTGGTGGTTTCTGATAAACTAAATATGCAGCTTATGGACGTGGTAACCGCGTATCTCTATGGGGATCTAGATACGAAAATTTACATGAAAGTTCCAGAATGACCATTGACTGGTTCAAATAGTTCTAGACCACGAAACGCTCTCTCAATTAGGTTGAGGAGGTCATTCTACGGATTGAAACAATCCGGGCGGATGTTGTATAACTGTCTGAGTGAATATTTGACAAGTTAGGGTTATGTGAACAACGAATTATGCTCATGCGTGTTCATAAAGAAGTCACATTCCGGATTTACAATCGTTGCAGTTTATGTCGATGACATGAACCTCATTGTGACCCCCGCAAAGCTTGAGGAAATTGTTGCACACTTGAAATCAGAATTTGAGATGAAAGATCTTGGGAAAACTCGATACTGTCTAGGCCTGGAGATCGAGCATTGTTTGGATGGAATCCTAGTACATCAATCGAACTACACCCAAAAGTTGTTGCGTCATTTTAATGAGGATAAATCGAAGTCTTCAAGTACTTCTATGGTTACCTGAAGTTCCTTACCTAAGTGCAATTGGAGCTTTACTGTACTTGGCTCAATGCACTAGACCCGATATCTCATTCGCTGTGAATCTATTGGCTAGATACAGCAATGCACCCACACGCAGACACTGGAATGGTGTTAAAGACATTTTCCGCTACCTCAAGGGTACTACGGATTTGGGCTTGTTCTATACCCGCGAATCTCCGAGTGTTGCCGCCCGCCCCCTATGATCCTCAGATTGATTCTCGCCTTGTTGGTTACGTAGATGCTGGATATCTGTTTGACCCACATAGGGCACGTTCTCAAACGGGTTATGTCTTTACCGTTGGAGACACTGCTATATCTTGGAGGTTTACCAAGCAAACGTTAGTTGTGACTTCGTCGAACCATGCTGAGATTCTTGCCCTGCATAAAGCATAGCGTGAGTGTTTTTGGATGAGAGAAGTTATGGAACATATTCGAAGCACTAGTGGTCTTACATTAGTCGTTGACCTTCCTACGACGATCTTTGAAGACAATGCAACATGTATCTAGCAGTTGAAGAAGGGATACATCAAGGGAGACAACACCAAGCACATAGCGCCGAAGTTATTTACTCACACCAGCAGTAGGTTAAGCCAAAGGATGGGAAGTGGGTTAAGCCTCACAATGGATTAGCTATAATAATTTGGTTCGAATTCGCCTTTGGCGAAAATCGAAACTAAAAGGGAAGAAGAATATTACTAAATCGTAGTACTACAAGAGAAATTTGTTATATTAATAACATAGTATTAAACAAATATATTTCATTAATAAAACCACAATGTTCGTATTGAAATTGAAAAACAAATTTATTCTCGATGGGAAACTGCTTCACTCGTCCTATTGCTTTACCCTAGAAGACGTCAAATTCCAAAATTTATAAATTTTGAAAACAATGGCAGAGCAGTGCCACTTGTCCATCCTATGCTCAAATGCAAGGGTGGATGGGTCAGAGCTTCTTCACGACTGTCAAAAGTCCTATAGTGGTTGCGTATCACGTACTTCTTCCTGAACTGATCATTCCACAACCCGATTATGTAGTCCGACGTACCTGACTCTTGCACGTCGATCTCGAAGGTGATCTGAAATAGACAAAAAAACAAGTGTTAGGTATAAAGATACATTAATTGATTAAGTAATTATCTAGGATAATTACCGAGAGTTCTAGCATCAGCGCATTCTTCACTTCGAGGGAGATATTCCTCCATCTATTGGTAGTCATGGGGCACTTATTACGGATGAGGGCTTTTATCAAGTCATACAGCAACATATAAGGGATTTATGGAGTGTTGGTTGCATCCGACTTTTTTGGACCTAACTAGCTTCACGGACTAAGCTTGGACTGAATCAGAATAGACTCAGTTGGACTAACTTAGAATAGACTAAGCTGGAATGACTTAATGAAGCGTTTGACATAGTATTGGACTAAAAAGCAGGATAATGTAAATTTTCAAAAATTTACATAATCAACATAATAAACCAAAGGAAATTATGTAAGATTAATTTCGATGAATGCAAGATTTGAGTCACTTTAGCAGTTGGTTCAATCACCCAAAAAAAACCCCTTACCATTTTGAGTTTTTGTTTGAAATCCAATTGGTTCATCACCCAAAAAACCAAACCAATTGAGAGAATTATTCAACATCTGAATCAGATTTACACAACAATGATGCGTACCCAGCATCTGAATCCATCTCAAATTAGCAAGTATTTGAGAATGAATAAAAAAAATTATATAAAATAATCCATTTATACAATTTCTAGTTTTCCAGGATACTAACAAGATAAAGCATCAGAATTTAATCCAACCCAACAAAAAAGAAATGGGATTTTAATAAAAAAACAAAAATGCAAATTACGAGCTGCTTAAGAAGCTAAACTGACAAAACTCGAAAACAAGATAACGACAAAGATTGGCGGCGATTGATTGCTTGGGAATACGATATACCTGAGAATTATGTATAGCGGCGATCGATTGCTTGGGAATACGATTTTCCTGAGAATTATGTAAGGCGGTGATCAATTGCTTGGCGAAACGAGGATGAGCGAAGTGGTCTTATACAGTCTACTCTACTTCGAGGGGTCACGCTAAGAACGGCTAGTGAAGTGTTTAGTTGCAGTTGTTGAGAATCAATCCCACATTGATGGGAATAGGGACCTTGCATGACTTATAAGTAAGTTTAATTACTTATTATATTGCCAATTGGTTTTATCGTGAAATCCCAACTTTCTTCAGCAGCGAGTCCCTACTAGTCTCATTAAACTTATCTCTACCTCTAACAAACTAGGGATTATGGTGGTTTAGGGCATTAGGATATTTAGGCTCTCTACCCATTAGACCTGACAATTTCTTACACGACCCGTTAACACGATAAATAAAAGACACGAAAATAACGGGTTTCGGGTCAACCAGATAACTAATCGAGTCATTATCAGGTCACATGATAAGAACTCGTTAATAACGGATCCTTAACAAGTTTATACAAGGATGACACATGTGTAACCCGTTTCGACACGTTAAGAAGAAAGTTATTTTGATGATCTTAATTTTTTAAATTACTAAAAAAACTTACTATAAGATACAATAGTCATAATGTGTGCGTATATATATATAGTGTATTATTGTATTATTATTCTATATAAATTTAAAAATTTAAGTTTATTTATTTTTATAGTATACAATAGGCAAAGAGTGAAATTAAAAAAATTAAAACACATGATAAATAAAAATATCAAGTAATTTAAAAATACCACACACTTTAAAAAATTATAATAATTAATTTACAAGTACGAAAAATGTGAAAAAAAATGTAAACGTTCGTGATCGCATCCTTTATCTTTTGATGATGAGTACATCGTCATTTGAATTTTTAAAACCATACAAACCCTCATGAATAATATTTTTAAGGGAGTTCAAAATAAATAAAATTCAAAATCATTAATGTACAAGTTTGAAAAATGTGAAAGAATATATAAACGCTCGTGATTTTAGGCGATAGTTACATGGTTGTTTAGATTTTTAAAACCATCCAAATCTCATGAATAGTTTTTTTTTTATTTGAATACAAAATTAATAATAATTATTGTAAGAGTGTGAAAAATGTAAAATAAATATACAACCATTCGAAATGAATCAAACACCATAATCCATAAACTTTAGATTTAAATTTAACCACTGAATGTCATTTACGCTTTATTCTACTTACCAAATTTATTTTTTAAGATTTTCATTATTTATTGATTTAAAATATATTTTCTTTAACGGGTAACGGGTTGGGTCATATTACCTGTTTACTTTAACGGGTGTTACACGACACGACCGTTAGGTATGTCACGAAAACGACACGAACACGAAAAACATGACACGAATTCCAGGTCTACTACACATGGGCCATTGGTGGATTAGAGCTTTCCTTTTCAGCCCACCATGTCTTGAATTCTCTCTATCTCTCTCTCTGTTTTTTAGTATCTACACTAAAGGGGTGAGAGATTGGGCTAAGCCTAACAATGAATTAGCCATAATAATGTAGTTCAAATTTGCCTTTGGTGAGAATCGAACTTTAGATCTCTCACTTACAAGTGAAAGTGAATATGACTAGACCATAGTACTAGCTTGAATTCACTGTAAGAGTTGCTCTCCTGTAAGGTCTTCATTTTGAGGACCTATGAGGTCTTTTTTTTTTCTTTTTTTTTTTCTTTTTTTTATGAGCTATTAGATTAATCTTAAGGTCTTCATTTTGAGGACCTATGAGGTCTTTTTTATGAGCTATTAGATTAATCTTACAGTAAATTAAGCTATCAACTTAAATAATTCTTGTTATACGGAAACTAAATTCTAAGTGAAAGTGAATATGACTAGACCATAGTACTAGCTTGAATTCACTCTCTTATCCTCTTTAATATATCTCAAAGTAGTAAAGAGTTGCTCTCCTGTATAAGGTCTTCATTTTGAGGACCTATGAGGTCTTTTTTATGAGCTATTTGATTAATCTTACAGTAAATTAAGCTATCAACTTAAATAATTCTTGTTATACGGAAACTAAATTCTAACTGATAAAACAAAACAAACGAAAAAAAAAACAAAAAGGAGGATAAGATTTTACAATATGTCGAATCTCTTCCATCTGTGAAACCTAGTCTCCTCATTGAATATCTAAGCCCAGCAAATCTAGTTGCACAAAGCCCTAATAACTTTACAGATCAAATTTCATCCAATCTTTTATCAATAATATTCAAACCCAGTTAGTTACAAAGCACCCAAAAAATTGAGATTATGTGGTTTTAGACAATGGGATCCCCTTCTTCTTGAACGCGTAAACCATTTCTTGATATGAAAGTTTCTAACGACGGTGCAAAAATTGAAACAAGTCCCTCTCCTTTTTTCATACGCGAAAAGGAAAAAATAAAAATACTCAAAGGAGAGAAGGGGAGTGAACGATAGAGAGAGATGGAGAAAGGAAAGTGAGTGGAGGACATATGCGGTAGGGGAAGAAGACAGAAAGTTTTCACAGATAATTGCTTTTTAATTTAATCACTTCACAGAAATATTGTGTTCCACTATAGTATGAATTATTTAAATTGATAACTTAATTTACCATAAGATTAATTTGAGGGCTCATATGAAAAAGGTAACTTCCTACCATTGGATGAGTTTTACGGGTTGGAATGAAAAGTTATTTATCGAAGAGTAATGCTAGGGAGACTAAATTTGTAAACTAAATTTGCAAATTAAATGATGTGTCACCAATAAGAAATAAGCACATTTATCAACGTCTAAGTAATAATCCAATTATCAACTTCAATGTCATTTAGTTTACAAAATTTAGTCTACAAATTTAAGCTCCTCAATTCACCACATCTTTTTTGTGAATTTTTTTTAGCCTCCAGTTCTATTACTCGGTCGGTTTTGTGTTTGGAGTGATAGTTGTATCCTTTCTGTTGTTCCGTCTGCCAACTTTGAGAAATGACTTAAAAGTTCCTGTATAACTAGGCTCAAATGGTTCAAGAAAATCAACTTACTTTTGGTCTAGTGGTGTCTTCATTTTGTTAGATCGGAGCCCTTACATTTGACTCACATTGATGGCGAGGATAACATATAGTTGTGATGAATTCATACCTAAATGATGTGGCATACCTTTGCAGTGGGTCTGTTTCCCTGTTGTAAAAATCTTTGTAAACATCATTTTGCTTGTCAAAAGGTAAAGAGAAAAAAAAGGCCATCCGAAAGGATCCTCTGAATATTTATCCCTAAGCTAATTTTCATTTCTTTAGTTCACAAACCAGAAGAACAGTAAATTGACACATGAATATTAATCCCCAAGCTAACATATGAACTGCTACTGACAAATTAACCCATGACAAGTTAAACTGGTTCAACCTTGTAAATCCTTGCTTTTGACCGCTTGATCATCCAATACTCCTCAAAATCCTGAGCTTCATATGGAATTCTCAAAACACTCTCATTGCAAAAACCATACTCTTCAGCTGATTTATGCAGCAGCTCCAAGAATTCTGCATGGCGAAGCAACGTGGTATGAACCATGAAACGCTTCGTATCACCATCCACACCAACACAAACAGGCACATACCCTTTTGGTGTTAAAGGAGGAGGGCTTATCAGTATTTTCGATGCTCGAGCTCCGATTAATTGGCTGAACCTGCTGCTTCTCACCCACTTTAGCAAATGGCAAAGTGCTCTCTTCATACCTGGAATTCTGAATGACTACTTCACCTTTTTTTCCCTTGGTTTTTTTGGTCGTGCTACTCCATTTAACTTCAAATATAATATGGTTCTTGCTACTTCCTAATCCTAGCAGTACAAATTTAAGGCCATGCGTACTCTGCGTCCTTGCTATCCTATCCTAGTACTATTTACGTCCCCATTAGACGTTGATTAACGATATTTTTGGGGTAATTAACTTGATGACTGATACATGAATAAGATTTATTTAGTATCAAACAAATTGGTAACTGTTGAACTACATTGTTCCGTGACTACAAAGTTGAAAATTGATTTAGATATATTTTTATCTTGAATCTGCCAGATTAGAATATCTTATTTATTTGGCATCATGGATTTTACCCACAACTTGTGAATAAATCAATAAGATGACTAATTGATTCAACCTTGCCGACCCCTCAATATAGATATTCGAAAGCTCGACTAATAATATTCCTAGGTGCATGTATAATTAACCACTAGGTGGATATGAAACAAACAATTGAGTTGTTTCCTTTTGTCCATAGTGAAAAACTGACAAAACATTTATAAAACTTCAAATTGTACATCAAAGTTGTTCACAAGACTCGAATTTCAACATGACTACATAAACAATAATCCAAAAGGACTACACGAAAACGTGACAAAATCTGCACACAAATAACTTCAACTGTATACTTAGTCATAGATGGTATAAACACCCATAGCAAACCAACTCGAACTTAATTCCAGATTTAGTTTCGTGCTTGGATTCAAGATTATATAAACCAGATATGCATTTTACTTGTTATAATTAAAGAGAAATACCTAATATTCCTAGACCGTAGTTATAATGACAATTGACTTAGTTGTTGATTTTTTTTTTATTGGCCTCAGCTCATCCCACCTTCTAAAGCCAACACTCTCAGGGTGCGTTTGTTGCACCGGACTATCTCGGACTGGACTAGCTTCAGGTACTAAGCTGGACTGGCTTAGACTAGACTAAGGCGGACTAGCTTAGTGAAGCGTTTGGTGCAGTGTCGGACTAAAAAATAGGATAGTTAACAAACTTTACTATTATATTATTTAATACATATTATAATATTTTTTTATTATTAATTTAACCTTTTTTTCTTCTTAAAAACTCTATCTTCTTTCTTTCATCTGCTTCCTGTTCGCATGCCAGATTGCTCCCATTCCCATTAAAATCAAACTCAGAAAAATTACTCTCTTCATTTCATTTTCTTTCTCAATTCAAACCTTCTCTTCTTTTAATTTCTTTCTCTTCAAATCAAACACAAAAAAATCCCAATTTTTTTTTTTCAATTTACAGAGACTTCGTCGGATCTACAAATTTGTGTGGGGATTCGCAGGTGCTTGAGCATTTGGTATGCTTTCGGTCCCGACTTGCGTCTGGGTCGCGCGCGAAGGAGGAGATCGATGGCGAGCTTCTGGTGATGGTCGTCTGGTGGTGGTCTGGTGGTTGTAACCATGGCGATTTTGCTGAGAGAGAAAGAGAGAGTGAATTGAACGAAGAAGAAAGGAAGGGAATCAGTGGATTGTTTTTCAGTTTTTGTTTGAGATCTGGGTTTAGGCTTTTAGGTGGGATAGTAAATGCCCAAGGGAGTGGACGAAGGTGCAAAGGAGAAGGGAGTGGCGAAGGTGCGAAGGAGAAGGGAGAGGGCGAAGCAGCGAAGGAGAAGGGAGACGTCGAGGGATCAACGGCGGGGGAAGTGGGGAAGAAGAAGCAGATGCGAGAGGGGCAAAGCGGAAGCGAAGCACAGAACCAGATATGGTCTTAGGGAGTCCCGTGGTCTGGGGAGGGTTTCGCTAAGAACTTCTAGCGAGGCCTCTAGTCCAAGCGAGTCCCCTTTAGTCTCATTTAAGTTAGTCCTAACACAGATCAAACATGGGACTATAGTCCAGTCCAGTCCAATCCCACTTAGTGAGTCCAAACAAACACACCCTCAGAGTTAACGAAGCCAACACTCTCAGAGTTAACGGTGCAGCCTGCAAGTGACTTTTACTACAGTGGTAAAGAGAAGTGCTGCCCTTGCATCACGGTGTATATTCGAACCTCATCGGTTTTCTAATCTAACATCTAATCTTAAAAATCTATCTTTTAAAATAAAAATAAAAATAAAAAAAACCCGTAGAGCCAACAAACTTCCGAAAGTCCTAAAAAGATATTAAGTTAGGGATCGACCCGTTTCCCAACTTGATCGTTAAGTGAGCTTGAATGACACGTCATGCTCTTGAGTTTGACTATTGGTGTTGTGCGGTGGTGGTGTGGTTGATGATTGTGACGAAAAGAAACAAGTTTGGGATAATTTTATTTAGTAATAGGCTCACTTTGTAATAAAGTAAAAGTGTTACTATACCCACTCTATTGTTTTATTATCACATTCATATTTTTATGAAAGATTTAATGATAAGTTTATTTTATTGCAAAATTACTTAGAAGGACATAAGCAAAATGTAAAGAAAGTGTTTTTGTTTGGGAATTGAAATGACGTAGGCAATCTCGCCTTTCACTGATCTCTCTCCGGTGCACCACCGTTTCTCAAAACCTAACTCAAAACCAATTGAAATACCCAAGATTTAAGTAGTTGCTTCCTTACGGTGTTTGAAACTCATATCACATCTAATACTGAAGAGATCTTCGATTGAACAAAGTTGTTATGCAATTCTTAAATTCATCAATATTGAGTTTTTAGTGAACGGAATAGTGGGTGGATTCAAGAAAAAAAACAATATTAGACTGTGAAGGCTATTTTAGGAATAATAATGGGTGTAAACATAACTTTGTTCTTTGGTTTACTTTAGTTGGGAGTAGAAAGTAGCTCTAAAATAATTTGTGCCCTATCTTAAAATTTTTAGTTGAATTTGATACTTTTCCTATTTTAAGTTGAGCTTGATACTTTTTCTTACAACATTTACTTGGTATTTAGGATAATACTAGGAAGACCAAAATTTTAAATTAAATTTACAAAATCAAATAATGTGTCACCAATAAAAAAATAAGCACGTTAATCAACACTTAAGTTATAATCCACTTATTCGTGGTTTACAAAAATTGGTAGAAAAATTTAGTCTCTCTAGCATTACCCTAGTATTTAATACGAAAAGGCTTAATTGGTTTAATAGTTCATGTGGTAATAAGGTAGTTGGAAGATAGCCCTTATGGTAAACAAACTAGGATTTAAACCCATGTGGTGAAGTCTATTAGGATTTAGGTCCAAAATTGAAAATTTTGTCAACTCTCCATTAATTGTTAGCATATGAGGTTCACATGTGAGACTAAAAAGATAAAGTTAACTTCACATGTAAGCCCCACGTACTAACAATTAACGGAGAGTTCCGTTTTAGCCTAATGCGTATGGCTCACGTACTAATAATTAATTGAGAGTTTATGAAATTTTTAATTTAGAGCCTAAATCCTAACAGACTTCACCATAGAAACTTAAATCCAAGTTCTTTTACCATAGAGGTTATCTTCTAATTACTCTATCACCACATACTAATAATCCAATTAGGCCAATAGATAATAACTTCAGAATAATTAACAATTCTCTCTAAATTTTCTTTCAATAAATCTTTTCATTATTCGCTATCATCAATGCATATTACTGCTCACCTACAATAATCATAATAAAAAATAGAATGAAAAAAAAAAAGTACTATATGCCGCTGGGGCAGTAATGTAGATATTAGAACAAAGGCTTGTTTATTTCTTTTTGAGTGATAGAACAAACATATTTTTACAAGGGGTCAACTGTCGAGCAGTGTTTTAAACTTCAATGGGCTGCAATTCCAAATCAATTTGACATGTATACGCTCGGCTTTGATTTGAAGGAGGGGGAATGACCCCTTGGTATGGGATCTGCTCTTGTAAACCGATAGGCTACCAATATTATAGTTGTATTTATAGCTTGATTGTCCTTTACATGACCAAGGCTCCAGCAGCCAAAACCCCAACGGCCAGAGATCCGGCGATGGCAAATCTATTCACAGCGGCACCGCCAGGGGCGGGTGCAGGAGCCTCTCCATTGACTGAAGAGGGAGAAATCTCCGGAGATAGTACTGTTGGAACTTGTGTTATGTTTTGTTGGGGACTCCAGTCCCACATCGCCCAAACAAACTTTAAAAGGACTCTTCATAAGTGAGTTTATAGTGTGAAAAGAATTGGGCTAAGGCCATGGACCTTGGAGGGTTTGGGTGTATATATTAAATGTCAAAGATGGCCTTGGGCTCGGATGGACGAAAAACACAAGTATCATTTTTACGTTTTTGATTTTTGCATTCAGTTTTTCCGAAAGGATAAAACTGATCAGTTGAACGGTTGCATCCTTATAATCATGAACGGATTTTAACTGCCTCTTTTCGCCATTATTTATATGGCTGTCAGATCAGAAACAAACAACAATTACAACATTTGCTTTCACAGAGAAAACACAAAGTAAATTCGCCTAGGATCCAAGTTCTGAGTGCAAGAACTTGGGTTAGATAGTTGTATCCTGCAAGATAGACGTCCATTGATCTACTGCACAAGTGTAGGGGCGTATTTCTGTCTTAGGAGATTGCTACAGCAAGCCTCTATCTTCGAATTCAAGTCAGTGATTTTATATTCAATTTCGTTAATTGTTTTTACTTTGATAATTGTATCTGTGAAACATTTATACGAATTAAATTATACAAGTTATTTTATATTTTGTATAGTTAACATTTGATTGGTTCTTAACAAGTACAGGGGTAGATGAGGGAGGAGAAGGTGGAGAGTCGGCGATGGGGGCTGTAGAAGGAGCATTTTCTGATGAAGTGCTGGATGAAGAGGGAGCGGTTGTTGGTGGAGTGCTCGGCGGCGGAGAAGGAGTGGCAGCAGGTGGAGAAGGAGCATTTGCTGGTGAAGTGCTGGATGAAGAGGGGGAGGTTATTGGTGTTGTGCTCGATGGAGAAGGAGATGCAGCAGGTGGAGTGCCCAATGGAGAAGGAGAAGATGCAGCCTTAGGTGGATTGCTCAATGGAGTCGCCGCAGGGGACTTGGATGGTGACGATGTAGGGGATTGTGCCCCTGTTGAGGCCACCAAAAGAGCAGCCATTAGAACCAGAACAACGCTGGTGGAGCGTGCCATTGTAGGGAGAGAACCTTATTAGGGTTTAAGAGAGAAAAAAGAGGTGAGAGTTGGTTTTTATAGAAGAACATTTAGAAAACTTTGGTTAAAACGGATCTTTGTTGGTTGTCTGTACAATGTCAATTCTTCTAGTTAAAACGGATCTTTGTTGGTTATCTGTACAATGTCAATTCTTCGATCTCTGGTGTAAGGGAATGTTGGTTATAAATTGTGGAGAAAAACTTTGCTGTCTTCTTGAAGATACACCGGGTGGTTTTTCCATCTTTTTTATCATGTGACAGCCAACTGTGATGAATCTAATAGGGCAATTTCAATATAATTCAGGAAAAATCCTAAAATTAGCCTTAGCATTGTCGCTTCTTTTTTGTCAATTTCAATTTCATAATTAAGAAGTTATATAATCTAATTTTGAAATTTAAAACGTGGAACACCACACATAAAAGTACATGTATTATGATAAATTGTCAATAGAAAATATATATCAACACATAAAATGCATGATTATGTATCTGAAACACCAAAAAAAATCATTTAAAGAAACAATATTCCTGAAATCAACTTAGACATTAAAGCAACATTTTTCAAATGCAACAGCCGAGAGATGCATGATATTCTAAATCGTTCCTTTCCAATCATTGAGTAAGATCAAACTCTCCACGTAAGTATCTGCACCACAGAAATTTCGTGCCAACGTGATTCCAGTTTCAATAACCTTCTCGGATTCGAGATTATATAAAACCAAACGTACTTTCAACGTAAGTATCCTTGACCTTGAGTTCTTTTTCTGGTCTAAACTCCATGAATTATGAACCACGAGGAGCTCATTATTCATTGTAAAGCCCAAAGGTGTCAACCTTGGTTCAGGAATAACAATAGTGTGCAACTTTTTGAAAGATTTTTCTTCAAAAACCCACATGTCAACGTGGTCCTCTCTCAATTTGATATTGTAATGAAGCAGGCATATTGAGTTTTTGTACTTACTATATTCAATTTTTCCACCGACGATAACCCGCCGTACCAAAAATTCTTCAAATACCTCACTGCTCGTATCAAATGATGCAAGACAATCCGCTCCGTCCAGTATATTAATCCAATATGCTACTCCATCAATAAAAGCTGAAAATATAGCATCATATTTCCAACACCTGGGCTTTACCAAAAAATGATTTATACCAATACTCTTCCAAGAATTTGTGCTTAAACTATAAATCTCCGCTTTCATAGGATTATTTCTTCCATCAAAAAACACCACCCGTACTACCTTGTAGTCATTAAGCTCTCGGTGGAACCCAAAAGCAAGATTACTAAAATATGGGTGGACTGGGGGCTTGCACAAAATGTCGGTCCTTGGAAGGACTACATGTTTCCTAATTGATGGGTTGTATATGCATATAGGACTGTTCAACTTCATTATTTCATCAGACAAACAAACTAAACCATTACTTGAACCATAAATCGAAAAACTTTCTTTGATCCCTAAGGGATTTCCAATCTTGAAGCACTCCTCAAATGTTTCATTAGAGCAAAGGGAGTAGATATTCCGTTTTCCTTTACTGCAGTATTGGGCAATAAAAAGAGTATTTGCATGGTTTGCGTCATTTCTCCTAAGATGTGTGGCAATAAAACTCGAGCTTTGAATTATATTACTCCATAATTTCAATACACACATAAACCGGACGAGGGATTTTACGGGTAGTCTTACTAGGATCTCGAGCAAGATTTCTTGTGGGATATACTTGGAACCCTTCCAGCGCGTGTTTCTCATCCTGAGAAAGATCATAAAGAAATAAATTAACAAGAAGGGAAAATTGTACAAAAACCATCACCACTATATATAGACTTAGAGAGTGTGTGCAAATAACACGCAAGCGAAAAATCTTGTCATTTTACTACTCAAATTCATGTGCCAGCGTTAATTTACCTCCTCCTTTAGTTTTTGTTAAAAACTTAGTCAATCAAATTATCTGCCAAACGTGTAAATCCGTTTTCAACGGTGTTTTTACCACGTACCCTAGATGAGTTAACAAAATAAAACCTAGATGACTGTGCATGGGTAATAATAATTCAAACGAGGAAACGAAACTAGATCCAGTAGGCAATCGATCTCATGAAATAGGGCCATCGTGAGTTACAAATTGCATTTTACAGTTTTAAAGATTTTGATCGACAAAGTTAGTGCACATCCAAACTCAGGTTAGAAAGTATAAATTCTTTTCACTGAACTGCCCAGACCCTCCTCCTCCCCCCCCCCCCAAAAAAAAAAAAAAAAAAATGAATTCTTCTCAGCATTCATGAGAAGACAAATCGTTGTATCCATGGTGCAGCGGCAGCAGCCACGTAAAGCAAAACCCATTCAGGACCAGAGTGACATGCCCTACATTGATCAAGAGGAAACATATATATATTTTGAAAAGGAGAAAGAAACGCCCTTACCTGAGAAGCCTGATTGTGCCGGCGGGGAGAAATAATGGAGGAAGAACTAGGAGGCTGTGGGAAAATAATAGAACTAGAAGGTTTGAAGGTGAATCGGCTACGTTTCCTAGTCCCTTTTTATACGGGTCTCGTCATTTTCTTTGTTTCATTCAACTTCATTAATTAATTTTTATTGCAATCAAGCCCCAACTTTACCCTAATCCAGCCAGCACACCACATGCAATGAGGTGTTTGAATATCAATTCAGCCCCAATAACCTACAATGACATTGTTTGGGCCCAAAAGAATATTTTGGGCCGAGTTTAGAGTCATTCTCAGCCCAGTAACATTCATCTAGAATCTTTGTCATGGGCTGTCCAGTCAAGATCAGCCGAATCCTGTTGCGAGGAGGATTGGTTTAGATAAGGGCGAGGTAGTCGAACCCTAATGCAACAAGGAGTCTTAAAGCTGAAGATGCTTAGAATTAGGGAATGAATCTGGTTCGTTAAAGAGCTTGGTTCAAAGTCCTATAGGGGTTAGGATTGGCCAAAGCCTGATCAGATTAGGGTGAGGAGTTTTAATGCGAGTACATTTCTAGTTTGGCCATTGGGGGGGGGGGGGGGGGTTCGTTGCTATAAATAGAGAAGGGAGTGCATCATTCAAAGCCCCTTCAAATCAACACACAAATTGCCCTGTGCAAAGCTTCTCAACAACCCTGAGAATTTTTCCTCTTCCCTTTCTTCCTGCCAACACATCTTCAGTTTGGATAGACAGCACTGTGAAGGCAACCAGCGACATCTTCAATTTTGATAGGCAGCACTGGAGCACCTTCAGTTTGGATAGATAGTACTGCTTCGAGGCCAACTGATTATTTATCCAAGTCTCGGTCAACAAGGATTTCCGAGTCTTTGTTGGTACAGGTCATCTCATCAGCCTTCTTAGTAAAGTGAGGTGTTACCGGGTTACTAAGCTCGGCACATTGAAAGCTGAATTTTATGATTGGATATTCGCAAGTACATTTTAGAGTTCGGCATTCTGACGGCCGAACCACAGTTACAATCAAGATATTTATCTCTTTCGAGTATTTGTGTCCGTACAGTTTGGTACCAATTCGGCGTACTTATACTTTCACGAATATAATTACCGAGACCGAACCTGGCGCTGACGATTTGTGAACTTCAAAGAATTATCAGCCTTGTCTTCAGGGGTAACCATGAGTAGCTTTGTCGGCGACAAATCTCAGACCAAGGGAATGCTTCATTTAGAGGTGACTATCGCAGGTCGAAATGACATGACCTTGTTTTTTATAGTCGATTCAAAAACTAAGTATAATGCATTGCTTGGTCGCAACTGGATCCACCAAACTGGCTTTATCCTCTCATCATTATATCAAGTCCCTCATCTTCTGGGATGGCAAATCGATTGTGGTTCAACCGACCGACAATCAGCCGTTTGAAGCCAATATGATTTAAGTTCGTTATTCGATGATCACGTCAGCTACATCACCCTGTAAGGTTTCAACGAAGAAGGGCGGCTGACTCAGATCTCAGTCCAAAAAGCCATCGAGGTTAGCGCTGAGATTGTTCAGCAGAATTTGGCGAGACTCTAGTTGGCTAACTTAATTGACGATCCTAATGTTTGATAGCAAATAGGATAGACGCCGGGCCACAGTTTTATCTATCATGGAAAGCCTGCTGGCCCATTGGTATACTATTTCCAAGCAACCAAATTCTAGTGTGAACTCAATCGAGTTCCTCGCTGAATGAGACAATCGTCCATTCCTGTCACTTAATAAAGTCCAAGTTTCCCCAGCTGAGCTCAAAGACAGTCAGCCCCAAGTTAGAGATTCATTAGACAAAATAAACGTTGGAACGACCGATGGCCCTCGGCCTTTATTTATTAGTTCTTTGTTGCCATAACCCATGAAAACCGAGCTTTGTAAACTGCTCGAAGAATTTAAAGACTGTTTCGCTTGGAGTTACCATGAGATGCCTAGCCTGGATCGAACACTTGTCGAGCACGAATTATGCATCAAGGTTGGTTGTAAACCTTTCCGCCAACGCCTCACCTCCTGACAATTCTCAATCGAAGTTCAGCTCGACGTAAAATACGAACTCGTTCGACTTTTAAAAATCGGTTTTATTTGGACAGCTGGATACGTCGAATGCTTGGCGAATATTGTCTAAGTTTTAAAGAAAAGTGGTGCTCTATGTATCTGCATTGATTTTCTTAATTTGAACTTGGCAACCCCTAAAGACAAATATACAATGCCAATTTCAGACTTGTTAATCAACGATACAGCAAACCACGAGATGTTATCTTTCATGGACGACCATGGTGGTTATAACTAGATTTTCATTGTTGAGGTCGATGTCCACAAAACTGCTTTTCGTTGCCCTGGGGCACTCAGGACCTACTAATGAGTCGTCATGCCTTTCGAACTTAAGAACGCCGGTGCCACATAACAATGCTCTATGAATACTATTTTTCATGACCTGATTGGCACAGTCGTTGAAGTATATATCAATGATGTTGTGGTCAAATTGAAGCACCCTCGAACACATTTAGATGATGTTTGGCATCTTCTTGGATTTTCTTCTCCACGCTCTTAAAACTTAAGGATTCTGGGAAATTCGAATGGCTCGAAGAACATTATGACGCTTTCATGCAAATCAAAGTCTCCCTCACTACCCCACCTGTTCTCGTGCCATCTCGGCGCGGTAAACCTCTTAAGTTGTATATCTCGGCTGTCGAGGAATCCATTGGCTGTCTTATTGAGCAAAACAACGACACTGGGAGGGAGCATGACATTTTTTATCTGAGCCGAAATCTGAACTTAGTTGAGATATATTATATAACCGTCGAGAAATTCTGTTTGGCTTTGTTATTTGCTGCGTCTAAGCTTAGGCATTTACATGCTCCCTTCTGTTACTTAGGTCATCGCCCAGACATATGTTATTCGCTATATGCTTACTTGGCCGATAGTAAAAGGCCGAATTGGGAAATGGACAATGACACTGTCTAAATTCAGTTTGCAATACGTGCCCCAAAAAGCTGTCAAAGGACAGACGCTGGCCAAATTTTTAGCTTAACATCCTTCTCTATACAGTTTTGGGGGTAATGACATCGAAATTGGCATGGTGGAAACATGTGATAATTATTGGACGATGTATTTTGACGGTTTTAGTACCTCGACGTCGGTCGGCATTGGAATCGTCATCCAGTTTCCTAATCACTACCGATGGTATTTTTCTCTCAAGTTGGATTTCAACTGTACAAACAATTAGGCCGAATATGAAACCCTCGTCATTGGCCTTAATGTCCTTCACGACTTGAGGGCAGCCCACGTGCTCGTCCTTGGTAATTCAGACCTTGTGATTAACCAACTCAATGGGACTTTCCGTTGCATGAGCTGTACCCTAGCGCCCTATCATATGGTTTCCAGCTATTTAGCCGAATCATTTGCAGGCATTACGTTCAAGCACATCTCACGAGTTCGCAATACTAACGCAGACGAGTTGGCTTAAATAGCCTCTGAAACACAACTCATGGGAGGCGAACTGGGTCGAGTCATACCAGTGGTGCGACGTCTACACCTGGCCTTAGTTAATCAACAAGTTCTCCAACATGACCACATAATCCGTACACGAGTTATGTCCCTACCTTTGTTGTTGGAACGAGAGGATCCCATAAATATCTGTGTGGTCGAAACATTGCCAGACAACTGGAGAAAAATAATTATGCAGTATCTTGATAATCCTAGTGGCAAACATGACCGCAAGACAAGGGTACATGGCATAAATTACATAATGTACCAGAATAAACTATACCAAAAAGGTGAAGACGGTCTATTGTTATTGTGCCTAGCTTGAAATAGGCCTCTCAAGCTATTACAGAGGTACACGAAGGAATATGCACGGCTCATTAATTCGGTCGCAAAGCACGACTATTCAGAGGATGGACCATGGATGTAATTGGCAAAATTACGCCGTCTTCCAGATCAGCAAAGCATGCATGGATACTTGTAGCGGCTGACTACTTCACCAAGTAGGTTGAAGCAAAATCATGCGTCGAGTTAACATCCAAAAAAGTTTGTAATGGACAATGGCACGATTTTTACAACTGTCAGGTTTAAAGAATACACAGCAAGTTTGAAAATTTGGCTCAATCAGTCCACACCGTATTACCCACAGATCAACGGACAGGCCGAACCAAGTAATAAAATTTTAATTGGTATCCTTGAGAAAATGATAAAAGAAAAGCCTGGTATGTGACATTTAAAGTTAAACGAGGCATTATGGGCATATCAAACTTCACTCCGATCAACAACAGGGATGACCCCATATGCGTTAACTTACGGACACGACTCGATGTTACCGATCGAGCTAAGCATAAACTCGTTATGAGTTATCGAACAAAGCAGTTTGTTCAGTGTCGAGTATAGTCAGGCCATAAGGCAAGAGTTGGAGGATTTGGAGTGAGCTTGGCTCGGTGCCTATAACTTGCTAGTGGCGCAGAAAAAGATTGCCGAACGAGCTTATAATCGACGAGTTAGGAAAAAGGCATTCGGCGAAGGTGAATTAGTGTGGAAAATTGTGTTACCAGTAGGGATTAAAGACCCCAGATTCGGGAAATGGTCGTTAAATGGAAAGGACCATTCATCATTCACAAAGTTCTCGACAATGGGGCATACCACCTCAAGGATCGAACTAGTTTAATTCATAAATTACCAATCAATGGGAAATTAATAAAGAAATATTATCTGGTCACTTGGGAGATGCAAGAATAAAGGATTTATTTCATTAAATTTCAAAGGGTTTACAAACAAAATTACAACAAATAAAATAAAATAAAATAAAATAAAATAAAAATCGAACGGCCTACAACTAAAGGGCACAAAAATCCTAAGGAGTCGAAGGAAGAAAAGCTTTAAGAGTGGCTTTCAGTTATAGCCACTTCACTTCGCCCATCGTAACCTCGGTCTATCGTGTTCTTTTATCAAGTTTTAGTTGTTGTACCCGCTTCGCGCCAACCGTGTACTCTGCTAGTCGAGGTTTGTTCGACTCAAAATCCTTTTCAAGCTCAGAAGTAACGGCCGACCTCTGATGATGAAGTTCGACGATTTGAAGGTCAAGGTCGGCTAGTTTTTCCTTCTTTGCCTTTATTACCTCGAGCTCTGGTCGGACATCTTCGTGAACGACCATTGCAGCCTTGAGGTCATCTTATGCCCGAAGAGCCTTCTCGAAAACAATGAAATATTGTTGAGTTCTTTCCAGGATAGTTGACAGATGAACAACACACTTGTTGCTCAGCAGGCCGTCGGATGCAAGGTCATTTAAGCATTCTCCCACATAGTCGAGACCTTTGTGCTAGAGGATTTATGAAGATGAGAGAGACATAAGTTCCTGCAGCTTGGCGAGGGCGCTAGACTCTGCCACGGTTGCAGAAAGCCCAGCCGTCCCCAAAGTGCTGGAGAGAAATGCGTCAAGCTCGACTTTCCTATGAAGGCTGCACATAAAAGATTTGTTAGAGAAAAAAATTCAAAATGGTGGCAGAGAAATAAGTTGTGTTAGACCTGCTGGGAAGAGACTTCGGCCATGTCTGCTAGTTCGTTGGTTGAACCTAGAGTGCTTAATGGTCGAGCCTAATATTTAAGGCAACTTTTTAATTCATGCGGCCGATAAAGGTTATCTACGTTTGATGGCCACCGGGGTGGTCAAGAAATATAAATAGCGCATTTCGGGGCATAGAATTTTTGGTGAAATGAGAAACTGGGCAACATTTAATGTTTTTCTTGGTTTAAAGTTCTAAGGCAGGAAATTAATAAAAGAAAATGATGATGTCTTACAAAGGTCAAAGTAACCTCTTGAAGAGAGATGCCGATGACCTGGTCTTGGGGATGAACCGGTGTCTCTGTTGTCGCTTTTGGCTCAACAAAAGGCGCGGCTTCATGTTCAGAGCCTACTTTGGCCGAATGAGGGTCGACCTGGCCAGCCACCTTGATCGCACATTTGCCTTTGTCTAGAGGCAGGAGACTTATAGCTGGTGGTTCAACCCGTCGAGGGCGCCTTACTAGCGAGAGCACTTCGTTCTAGCTCTCCTAATTATAGAAGAGGATCCTTTGTTAGTCGAGAGATCCTGTTTAAAATGGAAGGAAAATATTATTAAAGGAAATTATCATACCTCTCCCTCTAGGATGATCGCTGGATTCTTTGGATTAGGGGAAGGGTTTCTTTTGGTTGTGGTTACCGCCTCCTCCAGAATAGCAGCTGATAGACCGACATCAGCAGGAGCGACGGCCGACTCCGGAGTTGCAAGTTCCTCACCCACTGGGGCGACGACCGGTTCGACTTCAATAGCGGCTTACGCGATGGGTTGAACCACGGTCGCCTGGCCCATGGTGCGAATCAAAGGGTTTTGCGGTACCGCTGCCGAGACCTGGATGATTGGAGAAATGAGGGGGATACTAGGAGTAGTTGCTCCTGTGTTTTTACTTGAGATAACGTGAATCCCCCGCTCTCATTTCTTTGCCTTTTTCTTGATACGTTTTTTGGGCTGGGAAACATTACCAGTCGTCTCAACCTCCGGGCGAGGCCGTTTGCTCAGTACGGTCGGCGCAGCAATTGCAGTCTTTTTTTAAGGAGGGGCGAGCTTCTTCTTGGTTGCAACCATCGCAACCATATCAGCCCGTTTTATTGCACGACCACCTGGAAAAGCTAAACCAGAGTCAGAATGAAGTTGGAACTTAATAGATGAACAGAGAGGTAAAAGATAATATACCTTGAGCCGTTTCTTTGGATTTTAGAGCAAAAGTCTTATTTGGTCGATCGCCAAAAGGTTTCTTTGAAACTTCCTCAGCCAAAGCACTGAAGAAATCCTTAATATAGGCATCCCACCAATCGGCGAAGGTGCTGGTACAATGGGTATCTAGAGTATTCGACCGAAGGCGGAATTTGGTACACTGTTATTGAAATTCTTTCTCAGCTTCCTCGCATTTCCTCTCCGAGGAGTCGGAGAGGCATTCTCGGCTCAAGAGTGAGCGAGAAGTGAGGAGCGGCACAAGACAACCCTAAAGATAATCCAATTAATAGGCTACGAAGTGAGGATGGTTGACTTCCTAGCTGGCTCGTCGAGCATCGCAACCAAAGCGAAGGTCACGAGCTAGGACTAACGACCCCCAAGACTGTCGAAGGTCGACTTCTTCTGCTTCTTCCCATGTCGATATGGAGAGTTTCATGGAAGATGGATATCTTTGGCGGCAGCAGACTAGAAACTAATCATTTGACAGATCATCAAGGCTGAAGAAATACGTGAAGATATCTTCGGCCGAATGTGCAGGAATGGGGTGCGAGGCCAATTGAAGACCCATCACTTCAGAAGAGTTGAAGCTTGGGATTTTTGACCTCAACGTGCAGAAGTAGACCTACAACTAGAGTTGAAAGACCCAGAGCAAGCCATTTTGGTGCAGATTGATTCTCCTAACTGAAGCTTCTGCCAAGCACCGAGTATGATTGGTGAAGATAGCCGGGCTTAGGGCCAAGACGTGGCCACTAGCTTTGGCCACTGGCATATTCTCTGCCAAGCACTTGTTCCACTTGGTACAAAAAATGAATTTGTTGTACCAGTAAAACAAGAAGGCCTTGTTTTTTTTTTTTTTTGTTTTTTTTTTTGAGGTATTTCCTTTATGAGCCAACAAAGTGGCTGATCAAGGTGCTGTAGTTGAAGAAGTTTTTGTGCAGTTTGTGCACATCTTCTTTTGACATCCCATGATCTTTCTTTGCCAGAACTTTGATGGCACGCTCGTTGAATACCGTTTTTAGGTACAGGTCGAATTCATCCCGAGAAAATGCGGTATCAACTAGGAGACCAGAGGAGAAGTGCCAAGTATGGCTATGATGTCCAGCACGGTCGGACCAATGGGGCTAAGAGGAAGGACCATTGTATTGGTGGATGAACACCAAAAGCTCAGGGCGACCAGAAGCTCAAGGCGGCCATCAGAAGCTCTCGGTCCATATTGACCTCATGGGTCGAAAGTTTGATGGTGTCAAAGATGATGAGAGTCTTCCACTCGCCTCCGAAGTGTGGCTCTATTCGAGTGAACCAAGCAACCCAAGCCACGGGGGTTGAGGCTTAGGCTCCTTGAGGTTTGGCCGATTCCCACTTCGACCTATCATACCCTTGGAATAAGGGTTTTAGGCAGTGGCCTTCAGCATCTTGGTAATGGTTTCTGGGACGTCGTCCTTGAAGAGTGGTCCAAAAATCTGGTGGGAGACGCTTGAATCACCCTCGAATCAAAGGGTTTTGATGGCGTTCCGATCAATGAAGTCTCGACATTTTCCCATTCCTCGACGAGCTTGGTAATGAAGGTATTGGCGGCCATTAATGAAGGTTTTGGAGGTTTTTTGGGTATTCGAAATTTTGTTTCTTTTTCTGGGCTGAGAGAAAATGACAAGAATTTCTGGACGTTTGAAAGCGTGAAAGTTCGAATGAAGCTGGGCATAGTATTTATAGCCGATTAGGGGAAAAATCAAAGGTTTGGATAGACAACATTGTGAAGGCAACCAGCAACATCTTCAGTTTGGATAGACAGCACTGGAGCCGTAGAATCAGCCGACCGAGGAAAACCTTCAGTTTGGATAGACAGCACTGCTTCGAGGCCGACTGGTTATTTATCCAAGTCTCGGTCGACAAGGATTTATGAGTCCTTGTTGGTAAAGGTCATCTCATCAGCCTTCTCGGCAAAGTGAGGTGTTATCAGGTTATTAGGCTCGGCACATTGAAAATCGAGTTTTATGATTGGATATTAGTAATTGCATTTTAGAGTTCAGCATTCTGACGACTGAACCACATTTACAATCAAGACATTGATCTATTTCGAGTATTTGTGTCCATACAGTTTGGTACCAGTTCAGCGTACTTATACTCTCACGAATATAATTACAAAGACCGAACCCGACGTCGACGATTTACAAACTTCGAAGAACTAGCAGAGTTGTCTTCAAGCTCTAGAACCTGAAGGCCGAGACATGTTCCTTCCTCAGCTACAATCGCAAGATCAAGAAGTCAGCAACGTGCCCAACGCCACATCAACAAATTTTATTTCCCGGCTAAACTCGACCGACGAGTTGGCACGCCCCGCACACAACCGAATGACGTAGTTAGCTTATTAGTTACTCGGCCTGCGCGCCACGTAGGCTTGGTAGTTTTTAGGGTCAACAGACGTATAAGAGATTACATTTCTATGTCCATACTGGCAGCCACTTAGTACTACCATCTAGTAATAATCCTCTTCACTTGTAAGTGAGAGATCTTAGGTTCGATTCTTGCCAAAGGCGAATTCGAACCACATTATTGCTAGTCCATTGCGAGGCTTAGCCCACTTCCTCATGTCCACGCTGGCTCCTATTTGGGAGCGATTATAGAATTATGAGAAACACTTCTTATATGATTCTCCATAAAATCATTTAAAGTCAATTTTAAGTGCTTTCATAGGGAAGCATATATATAGGAGGCAATTCTCCTTATAAGTCCTTCTGCCCTCCCAAAAACTCAGTATATTCAATCATTCCACCAAGGAGATATGGTACCAAAAATTCTTCAAATACCTCACATGAATTAAGACCATCATGATTCATGACTTGTCATCAACACTGGAGAAAAAAAATTTATTTTCCAGTTTAGAGGTTTCAACCAAGTTACAGTTGAAATAAATGAACGGACGAACAAATGAAATATATTTATGAACATTATCTTATTAACGAAATATGAATAAACAAGATTGTTGAGACGGCTACAAACTGAAAACTATATCTTGACTGACTTGTTCACAACTGAATAACAAGCATCTTATTTATAAAAAAAAAAACTAAACCTTAATCTCCAAATGAAAACCTAATACTAACTGGTTGGGCCCTATTATTTTCCAACCCCCCGTGGGTGCCCGATACATGACGTGAGGTTGCCAATAAACAGATGCAGATGCAAGCTTTGTTAGGCGGACACGACAAGACAAGCTCCGTTAAGTGGACATGACAAGACAAGCTCTATTAGGTGAACAAGACAAGATAAGCTCCGTTAGATGGATAAGGCAATTTTCGTTAGGTGGACTAGGCAAGTTCCGTTAGGCACTCTCTACATTGTAAAGTCTCTTGTATTCATAGAGACGAATTCTATGATGACTAAGTTTATCAAATGACATAATTCTGATAATATTCTGATTCTTCGACATATTGTCTGAATACGCATAATTATTCTTGGCCAAAACTCTATAGCCGCCAAGTCTCGTCGTTTTCAACTAGGACTCTGAACCTAGATTAATTATGATTATGCGATTGATTCAACCTTTATCCGGAAACCAACCCTAATCTTCAACGCATCCAACAAGGAAGAATGTTAAGTTTAAGTGGGACGAAAATTGTGAACAAAGTTTCCAGCAGCTGAAGTATTGCCTCACTCATGCTCCAGTTTTGACACTTCCAGATGATAGTGGTAATTTCGAGATATACAGTGATGCTTCTATGAATGTTCTAGGCTGTGTTTTAATGCAACATGGTAAGGTAATTGCTTATGCGTCGAGACAGTTGAAGCTGCATGAGATGAATTCTCCTACACATGACCTTGAGCTAGCTGCTATCATTTTCGCTTTGAAGATTTGGAGACATTACCTCTATGGTGAGAAATGTAAGATCTTTATAGACCATAAAAGCCTTCAGTACATCTTTACTCAGAAAGACCTTAATCTTCGTCAGCGTAGGTGGGTAGCACTGTTGAGTGACTATGATTGGACGATTGATTATCACCCAGGTCGTGCAAATGTAGTTGCAGATGCACTCAGCAGAAAATCTCAAGGCCGAGTTAATGCTTTGTACGCTAGCAGAGTTCCTCTTCTTGGTGGCTTAAGGGCTACCGAAGTGAAATTTCAAATGGAAGATAGAAAGGAAGCCATACTTGCAAATTTCCAGGTTAGGCCTATTTTAATTGACCGGATTCTTGCTGTTCAGATGGAAGATGAAGAAATTCAGGATTTAATTCGGGCCAGAAGTGAAGGGAAAAAGAAAGATCTTAAGATTCAGAAGACTGATGGTATGTTGATGCAAGAAAGCCGACTGTATGTGCCAAATAATGCAGAGCTAAAGAAGGAGATTCTGGATGAGGCACACATTTCCGCTTATGCTATGCATCCAGGAGGTACAAAGATGTATCATACTATTAGACCATTCTATTATTGGCTGGGTATGAAGAGGGAAATTGCAGAGTATGTTAGCAGGTGTGCGATATGTTAGCAGGTAAAAGCCGAAAGGAAGAAGCCGTTTGGTTTGATGCAACCGCTTCCCGTTCCACAGTGGAAATGGGAAAATATCACTATGGATTTTGTGTATAAGCTTCCTCGTACACGGAACGGGTATGATGGTGTTTGGGTGATTGTTGATCGGCTTACTAAGTCAGCACACTTCATTCCAGTGAGGAAAAAGTATTCTCTGAACAAATTAGCTGAGTTGTTCTTGTTAAAGATTGTGAAGTACCACGGAGCGTCGGTGAGTATTATCTCGGATCGGGATCCTAGATTTACTTCTAAGTTCTGGAAGGCATTCCAGGAAGCTTTTGGTGCATAACTACTTTATAGCACGGCGTATCATCCATAAACAGATGGTCAGTCAGAGAGAACCATTCAGACTTTAGAGGATATGCTGAGAGCTTCAGTACTTCAATTTGGTGATGATTGGCATGCTAAGTTGGATTTGATGGAGTTTGGCTATAATAACAGCTACCATTCTAGCATTCGGATGACACCATTTGAGGCACTTTATGGTAGAGTTTTCCGTACACCGTTGTGTTGGTCGGAAGTTGGTGAGAGACCATTAGTGGGCCCTGAGATAGTAGAGGAGACTACTCAGAATGTACAAGTGATTAAAGCTAATTTGAAAGCAGCCCAGGATCGACAGAAGAGTCTTGCTGATAGACATGCCACTGACAGAGTGTATGACGTTGGTGATTGGGTATTCTTGAAGTTATCACCTTGGAAAGGAGTTGTAAGGTTCGGGAAAAAGGGTAAGTTGAGCCCTAGGTACATCAGACCTTACCAGATCATTGAGCGAGTTGGTGAGGTTGCTTATAGACTTGAGTTACCTCCGAAGTTGGCCAGAGTGCATAATGTATTTCATGTCTCTATGCTTCGTCATTATGTTTCAGACCCTTCACACGTGATACTTCCCCAACAGCTTGAGATTAGTCTGGACTTGACCTACGAGGAAGAACCAGTGACGATTCTGGATTGGAAGGACAAAGAGTTGAGAAACAAGACAATTCGAATGGTAAAGGTCTTATGGAGGAACCACTCAATGGAAGAAGCAACGTGGGAGACTGAAGATCGGATGAGAGATTTGTACCCACGTTTGTTTTATGGTTATTAGTACTTGTTTGGTTATTGTTTGAAATTTCGAGGAAGAAATTCTTTAAGGGGGGTAGATTGTGACAGCCCATCCCAGATTATGTAATTGTATTGTTTTTCTAAGCGTGAATGGACGGAATTACCCCTGCTCGTTGATTGTTTTGGTGTTTTGGGCTAAGGTGAGAGGCCCAAAATTATGGGTTTTGGACCAATGGCATTGTTTCCAAATTTATGGGATTCCATAGCTAAGTATTAGTTAGGATTTTGTAGTAAAATTAGTTGGGGACCAATTAGAAGTTAGTTTTCTTAGTTGTTTGGTGTGTTGGCTGGCAAGGTAAGGACCACACACACTCACCAACTGAAAACTCCCATTTCTCTCTCTTCTCTCCCTCCTCTCTCACGAACACACACTCTCTCTCTCTGCCATTGTACGGACACACCCACAAGCGAACCAAAACTTCACGGATCGAGAGTTTCAAGGCCTCCATTGAATTCATGAGGCTCACACGAGTAGGGTGGTGCCATTTTCAGGTAAGAAAACCTTCGAAAACTAGTGAAAACCGAACTCCATTTTATGTCACTATTCATGTGGTCGTATTTATGGTTGTTTCAGGAGTTTTCAAGCTTGTAGAAAGCTTAAGGACTTTCTTACGAAGCTCGGAGAAGAAAAATCGAAGGATTTGAACGTCAGGAACCCTAGTTTTTCGAACCCTCGAGTTGGTCACTATTCACCAACTTTTTAATTGGTGTTTTTCTCCAATTTTCAGGACCATGGCGAGCTTAAAGAGGTCCTCATGATGCTCGGAGTGCATCGTTGGTAAGATTTGGACCACGGGAAGCTTAGTTACGAGGAGTTGCAGGAGTGACCGGAAGATCAAAGCTTTTCCAGCGGGTTTTCGTCGACGTTGGACCTCGAGACAGGTATAACGTGGTTCTCTATAACCTAAGCTTCAATTTGGTACCAATTGCGTAGAAAATGGTTGAGTTTTGATCGAGATTAGTGGATTTGAAGTTTTATCCAGTTTCCGGCGCCGACGACGGTCGCCGGAGCTGGAGGTTGAAGATGAGGGAATATTCCGTCAAGTCTGACGGAATATTCTCATGCCGTTAGTTAAATTTGACGGTTTCTGTTAGGACTAAACGAAATATTCCACGGAATATTCCTAACGGCGTCACTGTTTCTGTCCCGTGTGCCAGGCACGTGTCGCGCGTGGGTGGCGCGTCTGGCCGTGCCTTAGCCAGCGCGTGAGGATGCGTGGGTGGTCAGAAAAAATATTCTAAAAATTTGGGGCTGTTCCTGAGGTGGTGTAGATCATTTTGGTATATTCACACACCTCAATTGAGCAATGTATGAGAAGTTATTACCTAGTTTCGTTTATGTGCTTTAAAATAACGTATTTATAGTTGTTTCTCACATAGGCGAGACCTACCCAGAGGACGAGCGTAGCCAGGCTAGGAACGGGGGCTACGATCCTTCTACTTACCAGTGAGTGGGCTTTTGTTTTCTGTATATACCTATATACTACGTGTTTTTCCCAGAAATTGCATTTTTAAATGCTTTTATTAATGAAATTCCATGCCAATGCATACATACTTATGATTAAGCATTATGAATTGTATGTGCATGATTGTTGGTGATGTGGGCGCTCAGGTAAGTTCATGTGTGGTTAATAAGAAGTTGAGTTATGAAAAGTATGATGAGATGCATTGAGAGCTCATTAACCTGCACCCCGGTGTTAGTGCTCCTGCCCAGAGTTAGTGGCATAGTCTTTCACGTGATGTTCACCTCCCGCACCATACGCTCATCATGGATCCAAGTTAGGTGCACAGGCCTGTCGTATAGACCACTTACAGTGGGTTCGACTCGTAGGTGACCTGCGATCATTCGCAGTCTTCACGTGATTGTAGCACTAGAGCGTATTATATTACACTCAGTCTTGTCGTATAGACCACTATAAGTGGGTTCGACTCGTGTGCAGGCATGATTTATGAGCTAGAGTTTAGCTGACGAGCTGTTGCAGTTATTATTGCATATGAATTACTTACCTGATGATTTAGTGGCATGGCATGGCATATTCTTGATTTGTTGGCATATATTTGACGATGATGAGTTTAAATGAGAATTGGTATATGTACATACTATTTTCTGGGAAAGTATACAGGTTTTACGGCGAGGGGATATAAATGTTGTTTTGAAATGATTTTCGAAAAGCTTTGTTTTTGCCCACTCACATTTTTGTTTTGCGCCCCTCCAGGTATTAGGTAGCTTTATTGGTGGCATCCGAGGCTGCAGCAGTGATTCTGACAGACCATCACCTATGTAGGACCTTTTGGGTGTTTTTATTTAAGTACTCCTTATGTTCGACTGCACCTAGACTATTTATACTCTGATTATGTTCACACTCCTTGGTTATGGTTTTTATTTATTCGTATTTCTTCTTATTTTAATACTTCTGCACTGTGCACATGGTTACGTCACCCTCACGTGACGGCCAGCATGCCTCCATCTCGGTCGGGGTGTGTCAATTACCCGTTAAAGAAAATATATTTTAAATCAGTAAATAATGAAAATGAAAAACATATAATACTAAATTAGTATATGCGTACCATATTGTCACATATATATTACTTCAAAACATAACAAATAAAAAAAATAACATTTGTCTTTCAAGTATCATACTCCAAAATGAGAGCTTAATGAAAAACATTAGTACATTACTACAAAATACCAAATGTTTAAAGATATGCAAAATAAAGGGAGTTGCGTTTTAAGGTTGAGGAACCTTACAAGTTTATATATTGCTTTCACATTTTTTAGACTTGTACATTAATGATATGAATTTTATTTATTTTGAACTCCCGTAAAAATAGTATTCATGAAGATTTGTATAGTTTTAAAAATTCAAACGACGATGTACCAAGACTCAATGCTAGAGGATGTGATCACGAGCGTTTGCATTTTTTTTTTCACATTTTTTGCACTTGTAAATTAATTATTTTAAGTTTGTATTTTTTAGTAGTTTAGAAAATTAAAATCATCAAAATAAATTTTTTCTTAATGTGTCGAATCTGGTTACCCGCGTGACACTTTCGTGTAAACATGTTAACGGGTTCTTATCGTGTTGACTCGAAATCTATTATTTCCATATCATTTACATGTCCTGTTAACGGATTGTGTAAGAAATTGTCAGACATGACTAAAACCATAAAAAAGTTTTTAATTTGAACTTGAGTGCTATAAAATTAATCAATGAACTTGATTGAAATAAATAAAGGTGGTGCTATTTGCACATCCATTTTTATCTTCCATACCCTCTTTGTCAATTTTTGTCTTTTGCTCTTATCCAATTCATTTGATTCGATGGTCGTAAATTGAGAAGTTTGTAAAAGATTAAAAAATAATAATAAGTGTGAATAGCACCACCTTTTATCACAGATGGTCCCTGAAATTGACCCATCTCATCAAGATGGTCCCTGAAATTAAAAATCAATCATTGTAGTCCCTGAAAATGGGTGTCACAAATCAATGTGGTCCTTCCGTTACAAGTCCGTCAAAAATTATGTTATGTGCTGATGTGGCACATAACGGGTCCCATAAGTCTAATTAAATATTAGTATATTAAAAATATTTAAATAATTTCTTTATGTATAATTAAAAATTAAAAAAATTAAAAAGGAAAAAGAAAGAAGAAGATGATGACCAACTCCCGCTGCGCTGCTAGGTTCGAACAAAACGCCCGAATTGCAGGTCTCCGAACTAGTTGAAGAAATGCCTGGAAATTTAACGATACAACATACAAATTCACTAAATTGCTGATTAGAAGCTTACAGAGGAAGGGGAAATTGACTGAATTGCTGTTTTTGCCAATGACCTCTCTCTGAATTTGGCACAATCTGTGGCAGGAGTAAAAAACGTTTCTGTGAGAAAGACAAGAAAAGAAGGGGGAAAAGGGAATTTTTTAGAGGTGGTGTTGTTTTGCTGGGGATTTTGATTCCTGTCTCCTGGGTTTTTGTGAGAATAGAGAGAGATGTAACAAAATGGAGCACTTGAGAAGAAAAAGAATTGCAGAACGACCACTACTTTTATTTAAGAAAAAATAATACAAATTTGTATTATATATTTCAGAAGAAATTGAGAAGACAATAGAACAAATGAACAATTTAATTACCAGAGCATGAAATATATTCCCTATCAGTGAACTTCTCTCTATTACTGAGAGCAAAATTTGCTTTCTTTGCATCGCTGAGTCGCTGCTTTCTTTTTTTTTTAATCATTATTTTTATTATTTGAATATTTTTAATCCACTAATATTTAATTAAACTTGTGGGACCCGTTATGTGCCACATCAGCACATAACATAATGTTTGAAGGAATTGTAACTGAAGGACCACATTCATTTGTGACACCCATTTTTAGGGACTACATTGATTAATTTTTAATTTCAGAGACCATCTTGATGAGATTGGTCAATTCCAATGACCATCTGTGATAAAAACCATAAATAAAATGATTACATGGACCCCACTTAAAAACCAGATAAAACTTTGCCAGTTACAAAAGCTTACAGAGGAAAACAGCGGATTCCTTAAATGTCAAATAATACTTTGATACTCACCGGTCGATACCCAAATATTTAGAATGAACCCTGAAGCTCTAAACCGTCATAAATCGTTCAGGAAATGGTAGGGAGATTATGTTTTTAGATTATATTTTTGTAGACCAAATGATGTAGTGGTTAATGGTTAGATTCCTTGTATAAGGATTTAAAGGAGTAATCCAATAATCAACGATCACATCATGTGATCTCCAAAATATGATTTAAGTAAATGGTCTCTCTAGTATCACCAACTGTCAATATCGACTCTTGCAGGAGCACTTGGTGATTTCTACATCTTTAGAACAAAGATCAAATCAAGGCCATCTCACCTCTCACTGGATGTGAGTTTTTCGTTTTCTTTCCTGTCTGAGGGTATTGCATTATTACTCAATGTCAGGTTCTCTATCAAAGAAGAATTGTGCCTCCTAGACTGCTTCATGTTCAACTTAACAAGATGCAAACAATCTTAGTTTGGTTATTTGTTGCTTCTTCATGTGCTTCTTGAACCTTGGTTAGGGAAGTGATTAAAGGGGAGTATACAGAAAGATAAAAAGAGTGTGCGTGTATATTTTCTATTGTCGTTATACATAATAGTTATTTTCAATTTGATCTACAGGATGAGCAACTCATAACAACAACCAAGTCTCTGATGAGTAGATTTTATATAATATATTTAACCCTATTCTTAGTGCATTTTGGCTATTATTTTGGAAGAATTTTGATACTTTGAATTGTATTTTCAATATAGGACATTCGACTCCCTCTGGAGCAAAACATAAGCAAATGGACGAATTTTGGAGTAATTCCAGTTGGAGGACGTTCGTGAGTCACTTGGCTTGATTGTATCAAAATATCAGATTTTTCTACCTAGTGGTGATTTTCTGGCGATAGAATAAAGGAGCAGTGTGCAGTGCTGAAATAGTGACGTTTTGGGCTTGAATTGCGTTTTTGGAGCCCAAGATGACCTCGGATGGATTCGTGGCCTTCTGGAGATATGTTCAGAACGTCTTGATCTTCAAAACAAGCTATTATGGGCCGGATTTGGAGAACAATTGAGACTAAAACATGGCTGTACAGTTTCTGTGCAGATTTTCCTAGTTTAATTAGGACTTTACTTTCTAAGATATTTTATTATTATTTAATTAGTTTCCTAGTTGGAACAAGAAACCTAGGGTTTTAGGGTTTTTGCGGAAGGCTTGGCAATTATATATTGCTTAGCCGTGCTTTTTCTTTGAAGGTTTCTCTTTTTACTACTTTTATTCATTCAACTTTGGAGCCAAGAATTGCTAGGGTTTTCAAAGGCTTTGTGATATTCTAATTCAAGGTGTTTTCAATCCTTTCTCTAGTTAATATATTTTCTTTAGTTTTATGATTGTTCGTAGCTAATTTCCGTTTGCTAGGGCGAAGCCATGAGCCTTAGCATGAATATGTGATTTTATTAATTTGCTTATGAATGGATGCATGCTTGCTTTGAATTATTAATCACCGTGATTAAACTATCTAATTGTCTTAGTGATTCGCGACCATTAGGGTTTTTAGACAAGTAATTGGATGCAATTCGGTCGGAATATCACCGGAGGATTGAGTATTGCTTCTTGTGAATGATAATTGTAATGTCACCTAAGGCGAATATCACGCTCTTAGGGGTTGCATGGTTTTTCAAAAGGTTTTCATAAAGCTTAATGAGTCTTGCATGTTCATATTTGATCTGAATATCACAGACGGATTGCATGTTAGATATACGTTCTTGCTTGAATATCACGAGGAGAATATATATTAGGAAAACCTAACCTTCAAAGCATGTATGTGGAAATTCGTAAGTAATTGGTAGAAATTCATAGGATTGTTAATGGTGACGGCGGAACCCTAGGCTTTTACAAATTGATTTTCTTTAAATTGTTCTCTAGTTAATTTATTTAATTGCTTTATTCTAAAATTCGTTTTTATTATTTTAAATTCTAAAATCAACATTTTCTAAACTTTTTTTTAAATAATTAGCTAAGGATTAGTATAAATACAAATTATTCATTCAATCCCTGTGGAAAACGACCTTGCTTGAGCTGCTATACTACGACAACCTTGTACTCTTGCAAGTATTTTTAAGTGTTTTTATCCCTACTTTCGTAAGTGGTAAAAATCCTATCAAGAAATTGGCGCCGATGCCGGGGATTGTTTCAAATAATTTGTGTTTATCATATTCTTGGTTAATTATTTTTGTATATATCTTTTTATTTATTTGTTGATTTTTTTTTATTTGTTTCGCAGGTAGTTTGTTGATCTTGAGAGCAATTCCATGATGAAGTCCCCAACAAGAGAGTTGCCTCTATGGGTTTCTTTAGCAGAAAAGGGTTTTTATGGATTTAAACCTACAATTTGTGCCCTTTGCTGTTTGAAAACCCATGATATTTTGCAGTGCCCCGAAAGAGAATGTTTTCCTGAGTTTGTCGAAAAGCATATCAATATGAGAAACAACTCAAAAAGACATTGGAACAATCCTTATTCAGAATTCTACACTCCAGGTTTGAAAAGGCATTTTTATTTTCTGTGGGCATGTAATCAACAATATTTTGAACAGGCTGATGTGCCACAAGAGCTTTCAGTGGAAAGCAAAATCTCTATATTGTTGGAATCATCTGAATTTTACATTGAAAGAACCAATCAAGGATTTCAAATTCAAGCCTATGATGAAAAAGAGGAGATTGTCGCAGGAACTAGGGAGCAATCTTCTAGCCATTCACGTCCAAAGGAGGAAGCAACACATGCTGATCCTTTAATCCCACCAGCACAAATTGCTACCCAAGTTTATGTGCCACAAGAATTTTTCGCACAAAGTCTGCAAGCATGCACGAGAGCCTTTGCTTTGAAGGACAACACACCTGCACAGCCCACCAAACCTGAGGAACTTCACAATAAGTCGTATAAGAAGGCTGAAATCTATAAGGGAAAGAATAAAGTGCTTAATGGCAGCCCAATCCTTCGTCAAAAAATTCAGCCAATTCAAAGGTTATGGGTATTAAATACAAGGTTTAAGTCCGTTAATCAGAGACCGAAGCCTTGCTGGAAAGGATCCCATATGACTTCAAAGAATCACTCACATAGGAGGGCGGATATGACCGTTTCAACAACTGAATTTAAACGCACAGTTCAAGTCACTTTCTACCTACTATTGCCCTATGATGCTGTTAAGGAGTGGTTGAGTTTGATGGATCAACTGACGTGATCACCAACCTCATTCAAACCCGTCTAGCTAAGACGTTAACTAAAGCGCTTATTGGGAGGCAACCCAATTTTTCTAACTCCTTTCTCTTTATTTCATTTTCCTGTTTTTATTCCTAATTACAAAAATCACAAAAAAAAAAAAAAAAATCAGAAAATTGAAAGAAAAAAAATGCAATTTTTAATTCTTGTTATTTTTCTTTACTTATCTAGTTAGGTTTTTGGATTGCAGGTTGCATCTGGAACTGATTCGGCCTAAAATCTCAACTAAAGGCTTGCAATCAACATTCATTCCCCCAACACATTCATAATATATTCCCCTACATTCATGAGATTAAGCAGTGCGGAGTGCACAAACAAAGTTGAGGGATCAACGTAGAACAGAGGACACGGTTCATCAAGGCAGGATACAGTTTCTTGTTATCCAAAATTTTGGGCTCAAATATACATCAGTGGAGACATGCAAGCACACACAATAATAGATTCATGAGCATGCAGAAGTCATATTCATAGAGATAAATCACACAGAGGCAGTACAGAGTTTCACGAATCTGAGGACTACGTTCCACAGATCCATGTTGATTTTGGAATTATACCTTTAATTCTGACAGTAAGGGCTTTGAGACATCTGCTACTTGGCTTCCCTTTGGATTTGTGCACCAGTGCCATTTCTGTATCTGCGCCTTTTCTTATGGGATCTGCACCAAACCCACACCACATGCATGAGATTTTCAGAGTTTTTCCCAGATTATTTAAGTAGTAAGAACATGATATGAACATGGAGATTGCTGAAATTTACCTTTTGGTTATCGACGAACTATGCAGTGCAAGGATTTGAGCTCAGAATTGTTGACGAGATCTTCGAAGACCCGAGAAATGATGGCTCTGCTGTGACATTACAGTTAGGGGGTGAAGTTTTGGGTTGCAGGCAGAGAAGATTAGAGACGAAGAGAACTTTTGGGCACCGAGCTTGAAGTTGGAAGGAGAAGGCTGAGATAAATGAGAGAGATAGAGAGCCATTTGGCTCTGGGCTCTGGGCTCGAGGCAAGGGAAGGGACGTAGCTGCTAGGTTTTTCTTCAAATGACAAATGCTACTACATCAGTTTATATTGTAGTTGTTGCTAGGGTTTGACACGTGTGTCGGTTGCACATGTTGGTTAGTGCCTTATGCTGCTTCCATCCTACCAGGTCACGAGTTCGACCCGCTGAGCCATGCATTTTTTGTGCTTTATTTCTAAATTCTGCCAGCGCCTCTGTTTCCCAAGATCATGGGATTCGAACCATTCCAGGTGTGTCCATTTCCATTCCCTTTGTTTAATTTCCGTTTGTTTATTATTATGTTCTGTTTTATTTTATAGTTTTACTTTTTGTCTGTCTGTCTAGTCAATTAGGGCGTGTTTGTTTGACCTTCTTAGGGGGGACTGGACTGGACTACACTAAGTGGGATTATAGTCTGATGTTTGGTAGGGGCAAGGATTAGGTTTAATGGGACTAGCCCTCACTCGCACGGATTAAACGGCTCGCTAGGAGTTCTTAGCGAACCACCCCAAAAACGTCCGGATTCGTAAGACCTCCTCCCTCACGTCGTCCTCCTCCTCTTGCGAGAAAGAACCTGGGTCATCATCCTCCTCCCTCACGTAGTCCTCCTCATCCTCATCTCTGCGTCCTGCTCGCAGTCAGCTGCATCCTGGTCGCCCTCATCTGCATCCTGCTCCTCATCTGCTCCTCTCGTCGTCCGCTCCCTCGTCTTCGCGTAAAAGATCTGCTCGCGATTTGGGTGGTAAGCTTCGATTGTCCCATTTTTTAAGTCGATTTGGGTGGATTTTTTTCGTCGATTTTGGGTTTGATTTTGTTGTTTTGGGTTTGAGCTTTATTTGATTCTGCAGTGTGTGTGTGTGTGTGTCTGTTTGTGGATTTTTTTCGTCGATTTTGGGTTTGATTTTGTTGTTTTGGAATTTGGGGTTTGAAATTTGGAATTTGGGGTTTGGAATTTGGGGTTTGAAATTTCGAATTTGGGGTTTTCATAAAGCAGTGTGTGTGTGTGTGTGTGTGTGTGTGTGTGTGTGTGTGTATGTATGCAGTAGAAATTTGGAATCTGGGGTTTGGAATTTGGGGTTTTCATAAAGCTTGGAATTAGGGGTTTGAAATTGAGATTAGAAATTTGGAATTTGGGGTTTGAAATTTGGAATTTGGGGCTTCAAATTTGGAATTTGGGGTTTGAAATTTGGAATTTGGGGTTTTCATAAAGCAGTGTGTGTGTGTGTGTGTGTGTGTATACAGTGTGTGTGTGTGTGTGTGTATGTATGTATGTATGCAGTGTGTGTGTGTATGCAGGGTGTGTGTATGCAGTGTGTGTATGTATGCAGGGTGTGTGTGTGTGTGTGTATGCAGGGTGTGTGTGTATGTATGCAGTGTGTGTGTGTGTGTATGCAGGGTGTGTGTGTGTGTATGCAGGGTGTGTGTGTGTGTGTGTGTATGTATGTATGCAGTGTGTGTGTGTGTGTGTATGCAGTGTGTGTGTGTGTGTATGTATGTATGTATGCAGGGTGTGTGTGTATGTATGCAGTGTGTGTGTGTGTATGCAGGGTGTGTGTGTGTGTGTGTATGTATGTATGTAGTGTGTGTGTGTGTGTGTATGCAGTGTGTGTGTGTGTGTGTATGTATGCAGTGTGTGTGTGTGTGTGTGAGTGCTCAGTGTGTGTGAGTGCTCAGTGTGTGTGTGTGTGCTAAGTGTGTGTGTGAGTGCTCAGTGTGTATGTGAGACTGTGTGTGAGTGTGTATGTCCGTGTGTGTGAGTGTGTTGCTGTGAGTGATGAGTGTGTGTGTGAATGTATGTGTGTGTGTGTGAGTGTGTATGTCTGTGTGTGTATGTCCGTGTGTGTGTGAGTGTGTTGCTGTGAGTGATGAGTGTGTGTGTGTGAGTGTGTATGTCTGTGTGTGTGTATGTCCGTGTGTGTGTGAGTGTGTTGCTGTGAGTGATGAGTGTGTGTGTGTATGTATGCAGTGTGTGTGTGTGTGTGAGTGCTCAGTGTGTGTGAGTGCTCAGTGTGTGTGTGTGCTAAGTGTGTGTGTGTGTGTGTGCTCAGTGTGTATGTGAGACTGTGTGTGAGTGTGTATGTCCGTGTGTGTGAGTGTGTTGCTGTGAGTGATGAGTGTGTGTGTGAATGTATGTGTGTGTGTGTGAGTGTGTATGTCTGTGTGTGTATGTCCGTGTGTGTGTGAGTGTGTTGCTGTGAGTGATGAGTGTGTGTGTGTGAGTGTGTATGTCTGTGTGTGTATGTCCGTGTGTGTGTGAGTGTGTTGCTGTGAGTGATGAGTGTGTGTGTGTATGTATGCAGTGTGTGTGTGTGTGTGAGTGCTCAGTGTGTGTGTGTGCTAAGTGTGTGTGTGTGTGTGTGCTCAGTGTGTATGTGAGACTGTGTGTGAGTGTGTATGTCCGTGTGTGTGAGTGTGTTGCTGTGAGTGATGAGTGTGTGTGTGAATGTATGTGTGTGTGTGTGAGTGTGTATGTCTGTGTGTGTATGTCCGTGTGTGTGTGAGTGTGTTGCTGTGAGTGATGAGTGTGTGTGTGTGAGTGTGTATGTCTGTGTGTGTATGTCCGTGTGTGTGTGAGTGTGTTGCTGTGAGTGATGAGTGTGTGTGTGTATGTATGCAGTGTGTGTGTGTGTGTGAGTGCTCAGTGTGTGTGAGTGCTCAGTGTGTGTGTGTGCTAAGTGTGTGTGTGTGTGTGTGTGCTCAGTGTGTATGTGAGACTGTGTGTGAGTGTGTATGTCCGTGTGTGTGAGTGTGTTGCTGTGAGTGATGAGTGTGTGTGTGAATGTATGTGTGTGTGTGTGAGTGTGTATGTCTGTGTGTGTATGTTCGTGTGTGTGTGAGTGTGTTGCTGTGAGTGATGAGTGTGTGTGTGTGTGAGTGTGTATGTCTGTGTGTGTATGTTCGTGTGTGTGTGAGTGTGTTGCTGTGAGTGATGAGTGTGTGTGTGAATGTATGTGCTCAGTGTGTGTGTGTGTGTGTTAGTGTGCTCAGTTTGTGTGTGTGAGTGTGTGTGTGACTGTGTGTGTGTGTGAGTGTGTGTGTGTGTGTGTGTGTGTGACTGTGTGAGTGTATGTGTTTAGTGTGTGTGCTCAGTGTGTGTGAATGTATGTTCTCAGTGTGTGTGTGTGTGTGTTAGTGTGCTGAGTGTGTGTGCTCAGTGTGTGTGTGTGAGTGTGTGTGTTTGTGTGACTGTGTGAGTGTATGTGCTCAGTGTGTGTGCTCAGTGTGTGCTCAGTATGTGCTCAGTGTGTGCTCAGTGTGTAGTGTGTGTGTGTGTGTGTGTGAGAGTGTGACTGTGAGTGTGTGTGACTGTGTGAGTGTATGTGCTCAGTGTGTGTGTGTGAGTGTGTGTGTGTGTGTGTGTTAGTGTGTGTGTGTGTGTGTGTGTGTGTGTGCTCAGTGTGTGTGCTCAGTGTGTGTGAATGTATGTGCTCAGTGTGTGTGTGTGAGTGTGTGTGTTTGTGTGACTGTGTGAGTGTATGTGCTCAGTGTGTGTGCTCAGTGTGTTAGTATGTGTGTGTGAGTATGTGTGAATGTATGTCCGTGTGTTAGTATGTGTGTGTGAGTGTGAATGTGAGTGTGAGTTAGTGTGACTGTGAGTATGTGTGAATGTATGTCCGTGTGTTAGTATGTGTGTGTGAGTGTGAATGTGAGTGTGAGTTAGTGTGATAGCAATGCTCATAAATGGAAGGCTAAGGCTAATGTATGTCCGGTTGTTGGTTGCAGAGAAGAGGAGCATAAACGGAAGGCTAAGGCTAAGGCTACTGCATTACAGGTGTCCTTTAATTTCCGTCTTCACATGCAATGCCTAGCAATGATAGCAATGCTCATACTAGTGTTCTTAGACACATGTTTATAGATGTATAAGAGTAGAACATTTTGAATATGATGCCTCGGGTTAATGATAACTTTTTTTTTTTCAACACCACTTGTATATTTGTTGTCTCAGGTTAATGATAACTTTTTTTTTTTTGAACACCACCTGTATATTTGTTGCCTCGAGTTAATGATAAATTTTTTTTTTTTTGAACACCACCTGTATATTTGTTGCCTCGGGTTAATGATAAATTTTTTTTTTTTGAACACCACTTGTATATTTGTTGTCTCAAGTTAATGATAACTTTTTTTTTTTTTGAACACCACCTGTATATTTGTTGCCTCGGGTTAATGATAAATTTTTTTTTCCAACACCACCCGTATATTTGATGCCTCGGATTGTGACTTCGCTAGTTACTTTGATCTAGTTCATTTTGTATAATGTCCTTAATTTTATTTTCGTTTTTTTTTTTTTTGTTTGGATAGATATGGATCGAAGGAAGCTTTTATTGATCTTATTGTTAGAGATGTCTTATTTAGAGACAATTTGCATTTGCACGATTCTTGTGTTGATGATGCTACGTGGCAAACAGAGACATGTTGAACGACCCACATTGACTAACCGTTCACTTATTAGACGAGAGATTAGTTTGTGTTATCTGAATGGTATAATAGGGAATACTGATACTGAATGTGTCAACGAATTGAGAATGGATAGAAGGACTTTTGGCATATTATGTGACTTACTTCGTCAAGATGGGAGGGTAAAAACGGATGGTTTGGTGTCTGTAGAGGAGCAGGTGTGTATGACTTTACAAATACTAGCACATCATACTAAGAATCGTAGTGTTGGCGGTAGATTTTATAGGTCGGGAGAGACTATAAGTAGGTATTTCAATAGCGTATTGCAAGGAATTTTGCGATTACAAGGTATCCTACTAAAAGTCCCTCAGCCTGTGCCTATTGATTCTACAGATCCTAGGTGGCGATGTTTTAAGGTACGATGAGAATTTTTTTTCATTTTCCCTAAGCTTTAACTCTTCATTCCCTTTCTATAAATTAACAAAAACTTTTTTTTTTTTTTTTTTTAAAAGAATTGCTTGGGAGCATTAGATGGAACACACATTGATGTGCATGTACCTGAAATTGACAAACCAAGATACCGAACAAGAAAGGGTCGAGTCACAACTAATGTGTTAGGTGTGTGTTCAGGAGATATGCAGTTCATATATGTGTTTCCGGGGTGGGAGGGTTCCGCATCAGACTCTAGAGTCCTACATGATGCAATTGCTAGGCCTAATGGTTTTAAGGTACCAGCGGGTAAGACTATTACTTAGTCTCAACTTTGTAAGTTAGGTCTAGTTCTGTTTGTCAACTACAAAACACTAATAAGGTCTGTTTTTTTTTATTAGGTTATTATTACCTTGTAGATGGTGGTTATACAAATGGTGAAGGATTCCTTGCACCCTATAGAGGAATACCTTATCATTTATCTGAATGGGAGGGACGGACACCTTCTAATAAGGAAGAATATTTTAACATGAAGCATTCTAAGGCAAGGAATGTAATTGAACGCTGTTTTGGCTTGCTAAAAGGAAGGTGGTCGATACTAAGGAGTCCATCTTTCTATCCGATAAGGACACAAGGTCGAATAATTACCGCTTGTTGCCTACTACACAATCTTATTAGGCAAGAGATGTCTGTAGATCCAATGGAGAATTTGCCAATAATAGAAGATGGACAAAATACAGAAGAAGGTGAATATGTTGGTAGTGTTCAAACATCTGACCAGTGGACTGCAAAGAGGAATGACATGGCTCAGGAAATGTATAATGAATGGAGAGCAATTAGGAACCAGCAACCGAACTAGCTATATGTGTTAATGATAACATTTTATTTTAGTATTCCTTTTTATCATGCATTTGTTACATATTTGCACAATGATTGGATGATATGCAAATTAATTGGATATTATGCAAGTTGATTGGATATTATGCTACTTGATTGGATATTATGCAAGTTGATTGGATATTATGCAAATTGATTATTTGTATGGTATTTTCCTTCATTAAATTTTTTTTTGTTTAGGTATGGATACGAAAATATTTTGAATGCTACTCAAGAGTCAAAAGGAAGAAGGCGTAAATGGGAAGCATTTGAGGAGGAAGTATTACTAGGAGTTCTTGAGGATTTTGTTGCTCGGAAGCAACGGTGTGACACCGGTGCTTTCAAACAAGGTACTTTGATTGAAATAGCAAAAGCTGTCAATGTTTTATGTCCTCATTCAAATATAAAGGCAAATCCACATATTGAGTCCAAGTTGAAGAAATGGAAAAAAACATATAGTATGGTCGTTGACATGATAAACACAAGTGGATTTGCATGGAATGATGTCAAAAAGTGCGTTGAAGTTGACAGTGATGACTCATGGCAAAATTATGTGCAGGTTCATATCCTATTTCATTTATACATTAGTTATATTCTTGCTCCTATATTTGTTACGCATGCTAAATTTTAGTTTTGCTATGTTGATATAATCTTAGAGAAATAAAGAAGCCGATGGATGGAGAAGCAAACCTTTTCCACTGTTTGATAGATTTGCATATATATTTGGAAAAGATCGGGCTACGGGTAATGTAGCCGAAACCCCTGCTCAAATGGTGGAGGAACAAAGTCATGATCATGTTGGTGAAAGTGATATTGGAGGTGAAAATTTTGTTTCTTCAATGAACCAACAAAGCCAACAAAGCACCCCATCTGAAAATAGCCAAAGAAAGAGGAAAAGAGCTGTGGGAAGTTCAAGTGATGGAACCGAGGCAATTATCAGTGGACTGAAAGATTTTTATGTTGAAAGTGGGAAGAGGATGCAAATGGTAACTGAAGCTTTAGTTCAAGGTACTGGAGATCATACTGACATAGCTAATGAACTTGAAGCAATGGGTCTCTCTCCTATGGATCAAATTGATGCATTGTCTCTTATTTTGGATAAACCAAAAAATGTGGGAGTGTTCAGGGCAATCAAACCGGAACTCAAGAAAGTGTTCGTCTAAAGGCTTTTAAGAGACAACACAAGCGGATGAGGATTTTGGCTAATGTTAACATGGATGTATTTATTAATGTTACATGGCTAATGTTAACATGGATGTATTAATCATACAATCTTATGCTATGACTTATAACTTAGCTTTGCACTAGTATTTTGGCTTATGTTAACTAGCCATTTTGTAAATTATGGAGATCTATTTTGGCTAATGTTAACTAATGTTAACTAGGATTTTCTAAATTATGGAGATCTTCTTATGTACTTGTATTTGTTGAAGTTGCATGTATTGGGCACTATTATTTTTCTTCTATTGGGTGATAGAGTTTAAACCAAGCTACATTTGCAAATTAAACCCAATTCTATTAGCAGGTAATAGAAACAAAACAATTGTCAATTTTTTTTAAGATTCATAATATACATGGCAAAAATATGCTCCAATTAACCCATATCATGAGATTTGTAGCATTACTCTATTACACAATGGCAAAAATTTGTAGTCCTAGTCTAAGCAAACACAAATCTGGTGAACAGTACTGTTTTTCTTATCCTGCTTCTTAGTCCGAGACTGCACCAAACGCTTCACTAAGTTAGTCCAGCTTAGTCCAGTCTAAGCCAGTCCAGCTTAGTCCCGGCAGCTAGTCCAGTCCAAGACAGTCCTGCGCAACAAACGCACCCTTAGGGTTTTGTTTATTTCACTTTGGTTGTTTTAGTTTATTTTCTTTTATTTTCCACACCTTGAGGACAATGTGTGATTTAAGTTTGGGGGTGGGAAATAAGAAATTTTTAATTTTTAATTTTTCTTGTGTCAGTTAAATTTTCATTTTTTAAAGTTAATATCCATAGTTTATTTTAAGCGTTAGAACAAATGGACATGGTGAAGATTAATCTCACATTAGAGTCTTTTCTATTTATCGTTGCTTATACACTAATTCATAAATTATACTTTGAAAATTTGCACATTCACACCAACATGGTTTGTGGGGAGTGAGATTGAAACACTTACTTTCAGTCCAAGTTTATTTTTAATTTTTGTTTTAAGTAAAGTTAGCTCTTGTTATGAATAAAGTAATAATTGTCCCACCCGAGACTTTACTTAGTAACCGGGCCAGTCCTGCCTAATCAGCAGTGATTCTCGCGTCAAACAGTAGAGTCTTGGCATGGGGCAGGGTGGTTAGTTGGTTTCGAGTGAACTAGCATTACACGACCACCACTGTTACTGAAAAAAAAAAAAAAAAAAAAAAAAAAGAGAAAAAGAAAAAATTCGAAAAGAAAAAATATATATATGTGAAGTTAGTACGTGAAACGTGAATAAAAGGGACGAGAGGTGAGGGTTTTTAGTCGAGTCTCCTTAACTATGTTAGTTCACTTTACACCAAAGGAAGTTTGTGAATTCTTTTCTAATCGATTCTAAATGGCTTAGACTCTGTGGTGGGATTGGTTGGAACTTTTGAAAATATGTTCTAATTTTTAAAATTTGCTATGGATTGCATCTTGAAGGTGGAAATTTTGTCTTGGTCAAGTTTTAGCTAGTTGTCTAGTTTGTTAGTTTTTATTTTTGTGTCTTCTTTTGCTTGAGGACAAGCAAAAAGCTAAGTTTGGGGGTATTTTGATGAGTAGATTTTATATAATATATTTAACCCTATTCTTAGTGCATTTTGGTTATTATTTTGGAAGAATTTTGATACTTTGAATTGTATTTTCAATATAGGACATTCGACTCCCTCTGGAGCAAAACATAAGCAAATGGACGAATTTTGGAGTAATTCCAGTTGGAGGACGTTCGTGAGTCACTTGGCTTGATTGTATCAAAATATCAGATTTTTCTACCTAGTGGTGATTTTCTGGCGATAGAATAAAGGAGCGGTGTGCAGTGCTGAAATAGTGACGTTTTGGGCTTGAATTGCGTTTTTGGAGCCCAAGATGACCACGGATGGGTTCGTGGCCTTCTGGAGATATGTTCAGAACGTCCTGATCTTCAAAACAAGCTATTATGGGCCGGATTTGGAGAATAATTGAGACTAAAACGTGGCTGTACAGTTTCTGTGCAGATTTTCCTAGTTTAATTAGGACTTTACTTTCTAAGATATTTTATTATTATTTAATTAGTTTCCTAGTTGGAACAAGAAACCTAGGGTTTTAGGGTTTTTGCGGAAGGCTTGGCAATTATATATTGCTTAGCCGTGCTTTTTCTTTGAAGGTTTCTCTTTTTACTACTTTTATTCATTCAACTTTGGAGCCAAGAATTGCTAGGGTTCTCAAAGGCTTTGTGATATTCTATTTCAAGGTGTTTTCAATCCTTTCTCTAGTTAATATATTTTCTTTAGTTTTATGATTGTTCGTAGCTAATTTCCGTTTGCTAGGGCGAAGTCATGGGCCTTAGCATGAATATGTGATTTTATTAATTTGCTTATGAATGGATGCATGCTTGCTTTGAATTATTAATCACCGTGATTAAACTATCTAATTGTCTTAGTGATTCGCGACCATTAGGGTTTTTAGACAAGTAATTGGATGCAATTCGGTCGGAATATCACCGGAGGATTGAGTATTGCTTCTTGTGATTGATAATTGTAATGTCACCTAAGGCGAATATCACGCTCTTAGAGGTTGCATGGTTTTTCAAAAGGTTTTCATAAAGCTTAATGAGTCTTGCATGTTCATATTTGATCTGAATATCACAGACGGATTGCATGTTAGATATACGTTCTTGCTTGAATATCATGAGGAGAATATATATTAGAAAAACCTAACCTTCAAAGCATGTATGTGGAAATTCGTAAGTAATTGGTAGAAATTCATAGGATTGTTAATGGTGACGGCGGAACCCTAGGCTTTTACAAATTGATTTTCTTTAAATTGTTCTCTAGTTAATTTATTTAATTGTTTTATTCTGAAATTCGTTTTTATTATTTTAAATTCTAAAATCAACATTTTCTAAACTTTGTTTTAAATAATTAGCTAAGGATTAGTATAAATACAAATTATTCATTCAATCCCTGTGGAAAACGACCTTGCTTGAGCTGCTATACTACGACAACCTTGTACTCTTGCAAGTATTTTTAAATGTTTTTATCCCTACTTTCGTAAGTGGTAAAAATCCTATCAGTCTCCAATACAAAATCTCTCACATTTGTGTTCCACTCAGAGCTTAATGACTAGAGGGCTAACAGGAATTTCAGAGTATAGCATTTCATTTGCTTTGGAGGTTTATGGTCTTAGCACCAACTCCCGGAAGACGATTGAAATAGTTCCTCGTTGGCTAATATCCAGGAAGAAGTGGTGTTGTGCTGCCAAATACCAATTTCCTCCTTGGAATCAGACTCATCTTCCTTAGATTGTACAAGGAATCAATTTGCCTGCTAAAAACAGCTCTATATTCCAAATGGAAGTGACGAGTCTAAGAAACATGCCAACTTATGGGTCCTGCAAGAACAACCTTTTAGCAAATGCAGTGACTAGCTTTTCGGTATATGGTTGTGCCCTTAGTGGACATATAAAGGAATCGTCGGAGTTAGCCTAGGTGGTGAAAGAGTGGGATAATAGAGTAGGAGGAATCGGATCTCGTGGCTCGTCCGCCCACATACATAAATCAGACCACAAATATACCAAAAAATATGCAATATAAAGGAATAAAATTTCCCAGCATAATGGTTATTCAGTATTGAGTTATTGTTTGCCACCACGCTTGGAACTTACAACATATAACCAATGAAATAGGGATCATGTCTTCTATTTAGGTTCCATCTGCCCAGCGAAATTCATGAAAAAAGTTAAGGTAATCTAATCAAGTAATGAAATGAAGAATTTTCTGTAATTTGGCACACATTGAACAACTTAATTTGGTATTGTAGACTACAGCAGTGAGAAACTATGCAAGGAAACACAAAATATCCGATACCATGCTAAAGAAACTAAAATAAAAACCGTAAAAAGAAGAAGAGAGTACATATCCACTGCACTTCTCATAAATCAAGTCAAACATTTGTTACATTTCAATATTCTAATATGTAACTCGTCTTTGATATACGGATCATGAAAAAACAGAGGAAACTAAAATAACAATAAAATTGCCAAATGCACTTACCAATAAGGAAGCTGTGCATTTCTTCCATCATTGAGTAAAATTAAACTTTCAACATAAGAATTTGCAGAGCAATTGTATAAAGATCCAAAATGAAGACCCCCATAGCGAGAAAGCACCAACCTAATTCCTGTTCTATTAACCTGAACCTGGTTGGATTTAAGTGTACATAAAACCAGATCTGCCATGCCATCACGATAATCTCCATCTTCCACAAACAGTTCATTGTCTGTCCGAAAGCACAACGGGAGACTACCTTCTCCATAAATGACGAAAAAACACAACTTTTCAAAAGACCCTTCTCGCATAGCCCATAAGTTAACTTGTTTTTTCCCATCCCTTCGAAGAAAGACTTGAAGCAGGCAAATTGATTCCTTGTACACTTTGATACAAAGATTTCCTGAAGAAATAGTATTCGGCACCATCACTTCTTCAAACTTTTCACTGTCCGTATCTAATGATACAATCCTGACAATTGAATCCTTCATGATAAGCCAATACGCTATTCCATTCCAAAATTCACATCCCAAATACTGCCACGGGCACTTTAACCAATCAGGAATTACTTCAATTCTCCACCAAGAGTTTGTGCTAAAAGAATAAACTGCCACAGTAAAGGAATCCATCAACCTTTGACCAAAATGCAGCATCCTTACCACCTTGTAGTCGTTAAGCTCTGGGTGGAACCCAAATGAGAGACCAATGTCATATTTGGCACCAGGATGCTGTGGAAGGCCAATAAGTGGAAGGATCCTAATCTTCCTAACAGATGGGTTCCATATCTCTATTTGACTCCTCCAAACCAAAATTCTTGTAGAAATGCAAAGTAAACCGTTACTTGAACCGTATATCCCAAAATGTTTTCCATTTTCGGATGGAAGCCTTAACTCCAAGTACTGCTCAAATGTTTCATTACAAAAAAGAGAGTGGCCAATCTTTCGTTTGTCTCTTGAGTTCTGGTGGAAAGCAACTAGATAGGTGGGAGCATGCTTTCTGGCAGTCATCAGGTGTGCACTAACAAAACTTGAACTGGGAATCAAATGACTCCATGACTTTGATACGCACATAAACCGGACAAGCGATTTTACTGGTAATTTTACTAGTATGTTAGTCAAGACTTGTTCAGAGATGTAAGAGGGAGTCTTGCAGCGTTTGTTGCTCATTCTGAATCAAAACGTAACGAAACAAAAACAGATAAATAATGAATTTAGACTACGGAGCAAATTGCAAACAAATTCATCTCACAGAAATATTAATCAACTTTGGAAAGGGTAAAATGGGCATGTAAAGGAAAGAACTTTCCTACACCAATGGGAAGGGGGTGATTCCTGTGCTAAAACACATACAGAGTATATATCATAACCCAGATATTAAAATGCCTAATTGTGCGTTTGAAATGGTAAAAATGTAATCTTTTTTCCGTTTCGTATTTGTATTAATTCTATGAAGCAGGCAATTATTGAAAAACAAGACCCTCTAACAGCTAGAAACAAAACCAAATTAAATACCCAGATGTAGGATTCGAGAATCTAGAGGTAGCTGGAAAACTCATACCTGAGAAGAACTGAACTGAGAACTATGCTGAGGAAGTGAAGCGAGAAGAAACTTGCTTTTTGCTGTGAGATGGGATAATGTATCAGTCCCAGCTAAAAACTGCAGGTCACTCGGAAAAATAAAAAAGAAGAATAAAGAAATTTCACTTTCTCCTCGTTTTCTTTTCATTTATTTATTTATTTATACTAGCAGCTGTGCTTCAGAATATATATATATATATGAGAATTGCTTAAGGAGAAGATTCAAAAAATGGGGATTAGGTGTGGGGCCCACTCCACATCGAATTTCAACGATCTGAACCGTCTATTTTTTAAGTTACACTTCATAGATCATCCTTGCAAAATATTAGCCAAATCTGAAATATTTAAGACATCTAATTAGGTTCAAAAATATTAACGAATTCTTTGTTATATAAGAAACAATAAAATTTTATCTTGATAATTAAATAGGCAAATGGTTTCGGATTGAAGTGAATTTTTGCAAGGATGATCTATGAGGTGTAACTTGAAAAATAGACGGTTCGGATCATTGAAATTCGATGTGGAGTGGGCCCCACACCTAATCCCCATTTTTTAAAAAAAATGGGGATCTCTCTCCTTAAGCAACCTGTATATATATATATATATATATATATATATATATATATATATATATATATATATATATATATATATATATATACAGGCCCCTTACCAAGAGGGATCCCCATTTTTCTAAAAAAATGACACCCTCTTGACCGTTGGATTGATTTTAATGAAATTGTGTGGTGGAGATTAAAACACAGGCCACACAATCTCAACCACACAATTTCATTAATGTCAAATCCAACAGTCAAGAGGGTGTCCCCATTTTTTTAGAAAAATGGGGATCCCTCTTGTGAAAGGATTCCTATATATATAAATATATATATATATATATATATATATATATATATATATATATATATATATAGAGTATATCTGCAAGTCAGGTTCATATTTCGTCTTCATCTTACACTAGTTATCCAAAATCATCTCCTTATATGCCCACAGTTCAAACAGAGTATCTCTTCAGCATCCCTTCAAATCTTATTAAAGAACAAGCACCAGAAAAAATAGCCAAAGTGGTTTTTCCACCCAATTTCCATTATCCCTCGACAAAAGCCGAGTCTTTCAAAACTATTAAGTTCTATCTAGCCATTCTTTGTGGTACAGAATCCATTGCTATTAAGCCCATTTACAGCACCCTCAAAAACCAAGAGAACCTAATTCTCTACCATTCCGTCCACATAAACAAATTCGTCTCCGAAACAGATTGGGGAATCCCCCTTTACCAGTCAAAAACAGAATACAACTTACAGGATTTTATCCCCAATGACAGTTACAATTATCAAGATTACATTAATGCTTGGACTAATGTTTTCTTGCATCAGTCAGAAGATTTTAATCACTCATGGTTCATTACCTTCCACAAAGACTTTCGTCTCAAGTTCCTTGCTTGGTTCCCAAGATGGTGGTCAGTTCATGGCCTCACTTCCAGCTTGCTGCCAGCAGACCTTAATCAGGCATTAGCCCGTTTCCAGCAAAAATTCGACATAAGTAGATTCGATTCTGGAATTTCTTTTCTGTCTTTATTTTTAGCAAAGTATAGAATTCCATGGATTTATAAATGGAATTATGTAATAGATTCAAAAGAAGTCCATAGACAGCATACCACCAAGTGGTGGGATAAGTTAAATTTTGATAAGGTTATTAGCCAAGTTTTAGCTGATTTCCCAGATCATCCAGTTCCAGCAATAGCTGTTCAACCTGCCCTCCCGGCAGCTCAACCGTCTCCAACACAGGCATTGCCAGAATTCCCAGCAATTTCTCAGTCATTATCGGACATTAGTCCTTCTTCATCAGTCAAAGGAAAATCATCCAAGTTTTCGAGTTCGAAGAAAAAGAAACAGAAATCCTCCCAGCTCACTGATCTTGCCAGGCAACTTATTGCAGAATTTCAGAAAGCAGATGCAAGTGCAGCCAACAATTCGGACTCCGACTCATCAGACGCTTCGTCTCAGCCGCATCGTCTTTGGGGTGACCGGGATGACGAGCCGGAACTTTTCCCGCCAGATTCCCAAGACCCAAACGAATTTTAAATTTGTATTAACTTGTATTTTTTTCGGTTTTTTCACTCATGTAAATTACAGTAGTATACATGTAGTCGAAGACGTCGAAAGTAGCATCAGCAGTAGCAGCAATCAATCCCGACAGGATACTATTCATAATAGTAAAATTCACTTTTACTATTCATCCATCATTTCAAAGTCAGACGCGTGATCGCACAGTGAAGATTCTTCATCATCAAGCTTTCGCCTTTCCAGCCTTTTCACATGCAACTGGGTTTCTCGCTCCTTCAGCCAGCTCAGAATAATCATGATGCATCGGTCTCTCGACCTATATCTTCCAGCTTCAGCCTCTTTCCAAAGGGACTGAATTCCAACGTTCAGATCAACACTTTTGCGTATTCTCTAAGAACAGAAGTTCAAATTGAAATATCAAACACTTGTATTTTACATTATTCATAGGATGCCTGCGAGCTCCGTCTTCCTTTCAATCTTCAACCGCCATTAGGCGTATCTGCTTTGTAAGCTACAATTAAGTTTTCAATAAACTTATTTTCATTAGAAAACTCTGCAAGCATTATCTTTAATTCATTATCTTCATTATGAATACTTCAACTACTTTCCATTTCATAATCTGTTTATATGTTATAATCAGATTTCGATTTATGTTTCGTTTTAACGAAGTACATCTTTTACTTGAATTTTATTTAACGACTCTCGTCAACATATACATATTCTTCTTCCGCCCCCATTTGGTATCAAAGCCAAGTGAGTGGTAATTGCATTAGCATCTGAATCATCTGCAAGTCAGGTTCATATTTCAGTCTTTCGACTTACATATATATATATATATATATATTAGTTATTATTTTTTTATGGAATTTAGAGGGAGTTAATGTGGGAGGGGAGGAAGTGGAGTAAAATTAAAATAGATTAAAGCATTTTCAAAAAAAATGTCAAAATGTTCAATTTATCATTAATAGTCAAAAAAGACAGCAACAATATTTTTCAATCAAAAAATCAAATCTGTTGTGGCATGACATGAATTGACAGCTCCTACCTTGATATCAAAACTGACAGCAGCTTCAATTTTTTTTTTTTTGGATTAATTATTGAATGCATTTTATTATTGTTTGAAAACATTTATCTTACTCCTACACCTCTCCGACTGAAAATATCAGTCTACAAACCGCAGACCCAGCTTCTTAGTTCAAAGAAAACCCAACTCCGCCACTGTGGAGCCAAAAATAATTACAAGGCAACACGTGGATTTTTTGGCAAAAGAGGACCAAACTACCCTCGAGGCACACCGGGATTCCTACACGCGAGCAGCAGACAATCAACTTTCAACTAAGCCAAAAATGCTCCAAAAAAGGTAACAATTCAAGGTCCATCTCATCAAATTCCCTTTTGCAAGGTAACCTCTAAATTATTATGTTAATTGGTTAATTAATGGATTAATTACCCAATTAATCCATTAAATATCAATTAAATCATCCAATTAACCACAAAATATATCTCATTCAATCCCAAAACTAGTCAATGGCCGGCCACCATCCTTTCTCCTTACCTTTTTCTATTTTTCCCTCTTTATTACCCCATTTATGCTAATTAATCAATTTTGTAACCACCAAGTTATTTCTTTAGGTTTAATTAGCCAATAAATTGGCTAATTAAACAAAAATCTCAACCTAAAAACCAAATTATGGCCGGCCACTTCTTCTCAAAAGTGGACCGGCCTAGCCCTATAAAAAGGCTCCTAGTTTCACCAAACACTCATTCCAATTCTCTTGCAAAAATCCCAAAAATTCTCTAAACACTCTTTCTCTCTAAATTCTAACTTTGGCATCGGAGGTTCTACGGCCAAAGCCCCCCCATTCATCGTGGGCGCGTGAGGCTCTTGGCCTTGACCTAAGGTGTTAATTGTTTTGTAGGTGCAAGATTGTCCAAGATCAAGGAGGAGAAAATTTGCATCCACGAATTGGTGCTTTCATTGAGAGTTGAAATCCATACTCGTAGAAGACTCTCGCATAAAAAAAAAAGGCTTTTCTCTATTTTCTAGTCCACTTGTATTTTTTTCGTACGTTCTTATTATTAGAATTTTTATTTGCAAAGATTCTTTGATAAAACGAAAAAGAAAAATATAATGGCTAGAAATTTAGAAAATTCAACAAGTGAAAATTCCAATATTTAAGCGATGGGACCGCGACGATCCACGAGGCTAAACATGACAATAAGTGGAGCGGCACCACCACTACGAGGCTCCACCATGGCAACCACCACAGTGGCTACCACAGTAGCTACCCACAGCGAGGCCCATGACGCCATCACCACGACCCGAGCCGTGTCATCCAAGGCCCACGACACCAAGGCCACGACCCAAGCCATGTCACTCCAAGCCCAACGCAAGCCCAATGCGTTGCCGAGCCGAGCCCAAGCCTCTCACCCACGTGCGCCACACGTCGAAAAGCCCACTCCCGTGGCCCAGCCTGCTCTCGCCGAGCAGCCCACCCTCATGGCCCAGCCTGCTCCTACCAAGCAGCCCACTCACGTGGCCCAACCTGCTGCCGCCGAGCAGCCTGCTCTTGTGACCCATCCTGCTCTCATGGCCTTTCAAGTAGCCCAAGTCGGCCCAAAGCTATCTCAGCCATACGGGCCAACCATCGAGCCGGGGGCATTTTCACCACATATCTTCGCGGATTTGACATTTCCCAACTCAAGTCTCGTGCCCGGAGTCAACCACCCTTCCACTACTTAAGGAGGCACATTTCTTCCAAGCTCTTCCAATCGAAATGGCGAACAACACTTGTCTCGACAAGTCATAGAGTTGACAAGCGCCCTTGCACAACAGACAACCTTGGTGAATCAACTCTTGCAGCTCACCGAGATCCAACGAGCCCCGGATGAGGTGTCCTGAAGTAGGACAAGGGCAGACGAACCTCTCCACCAGCGCCCCGGCAAGCAGCCAGTCAACCAGCCACGATCCGAGCATTCTGGCAGTTTACGCTACTGCCTGGGTTATTGGGACAACGTATACTCTCGTTCTAGAGCGCAGAGGAGCGTGCATTCTCGTTCAAGCCCATGAACGAGCATACGTTCACAATTGAGGTCACACTCCGATTATCAACATGGACAACCTTCCAAGCGAAATGTTCATTCACAACTAGGCTCGCAAAGAGTATTCTCCACTTCATATCGGAGTGGGCAGCACGACAGAAGGAGAGAGACAGTCCCTCAATCCGACTCAAGTTCAATTGGCAGCCTGCGAGCAGCTCGTTCGCCTGCTAGGTACATGCCACATGCACCGCAGCCACGACGTAGACGAGTCGAGCATAGGGAAGAGAGGCCCAGACCCATAAGTCACGACTGGGGGCAGCCGAAAATTCCACTGCCTCAGCAGAGGCAAATTCAAGAAGAAGTTGAGAGGCTCCTGACCGAACGATTGCATAATTTCCAACGTAACGGGGTTGCTGACGATGCGCTTCGACGAGACATGACCAACATAAGCATGTCGCCATTCACGAATGAGATTGAGCGGACAGATCCACCTCGCGGGTTCACTATGCCTCACTTCACTCCGTACAAGGAAGACGAAGATCCGGATCGACATCTCAAGCACTACCACAATACCATGATCCTCTACAGGAACAACGACACGCTTATGTGCAAAATTTTTGCCACAACTTTGCAAGGCAAGGCGCAAGACTGGTTTCACACTCTACCACCGCAGTCGATCCAAAGTTTCAACGAACTTTCCTTTGTTTTCACTAAGGAATATTCGTCTAACCGCTCAATAAAAAAGACATCCGACCATCTCTTCAGCATCGTAAAAGATCCTTGGGAGACAATTCGCGACTATGTCAAGAGATTCAAAGCAGAGAAGGCCAAGATTGTTGGCTGCAACGAGGATATAGCAACGGCAGCGTTCAGAAATTGGCTTCCCACCGAACACCCTTTATTCGAAAAACTGATCATGGGAGAAGAACTGACCCTAGCAGCTTCGTATGCTTTGGCAGAAAAGCATGCACTATGGGACGAAGCCAAGTAGTCTAACAAAAACAAGTCGGAAAAGAAGCACATGGAACGTTTCCCGACCAGAGAAGACTCAACACCTGAAACATTCACCAAGTTCACAGTTCCAATCGGCCAAATTCCCCGCAAGCTCAAAGATAAACCTTGGTTCGAGCTGCCGCCACCCATGAAATGCGATCTTACCAGGCTGGATCATACAAAGTATTGCGCATTCCATCAAGGATCGGGCCACACTACCAATAGCTGCCTAAAGTGGAAGCAGTACCTTGAGAAACTGACAAATGAGGGCCGATGCGACGAGTATCTTGACGGATCAACGAAACGTCCTACACAAGCAGGAGAACTCTCTATCACCCCCTGAACCCTGTTTGGGCTTTTCCAAATAAGTTCGAGTCTCTAGCAGCTCGACGAACAAGGCCTCGCAAGTCGAAGATTATCCAGTTTGTTATGCAGTTTCTACTTTCCAGCACAGTTGATTTATTTCTTTATTCTCAATGAAGATTCAAGAAGTTATTCATAAGCATGGCTCAACTGCTGTCCACAATAACTACTTAAAACCCTTTCTGGGACTGTTCTCCAATGCGAGAGGATAAACTAATTGCTCTCCAGCGCGAGAGGGTAAACCAATTCCCCGACACCCATATGGGTCTGCTATCCAGTGCGAGAGGATAAACTAATTGCTCTCCAGCGCGATAGGGTAAACCAATTCCTCGACACCCATATGGGTCTGCTCTCTAGTGCGAGAGGATAAACTAACCCATATGGGTCTGCTCTCTAGTGCGAGAGGATAAACTAATTGCTCTCCAGCGCGAGAGGGTAAACCAATTCCCCGACACCCATATGGGTCTGTTCTCCAATGCGAGAGGATAAACTAATTGCTCTCCAGCGCGAGAGGGTAAACTAATTCCCCGACACTCATTTGGGTAAGCTCTACAGTGCGAGAAAGCCACATAGTTCAAAAGATCAAATTCTTGAAGACCAACTAGGCAGTGAATGGTCAGGGGGCAGCAGCCACTGCTCCGATCTCGGCAGCTTCATCCTTGACTGCTCCATCTATGGCAGCTGAGAAATCAAACTCAAGCAGTTTCCTTATTTTTAGAAAGCAGCCCATGCCATGCCACTTCCTCGGCCCATGCCGAGCCAGTCCTTGGCTTCAGTCAAGCCAAGCAGCATAAGCAATGGCCTCTGCCAGCCAACGTACCACACAGCCCCGACGGCTGCTCTGCAGCAGTACCTCCCAAGAAGAAGACAAGAAAAATTTAAATTTTCTTACATCGGTGCGGCATGGAGAAGACGAAGAAATCAACGAAAGACGATCCATTAATGTAGAAGATTGCTAGAGGAGGGGGAACAAATATCCTCTAAGCTCTCTCTCTCTTGTAGGGTAAAATAAATTGCTCTCCAAAGTTGATTTAATAACCCACTTAAGGTGGACTTAAATAGGCTTTGAGAGAAATTTATTTCCCTTTCCTAGAAGGATCTAATTTCCTATTGAAGAGGGAATCTACATCAAAATAGGAAGCAGTCCTAAGTTTCCTAAAAGCAAGGAAATCTCTACACCTGCTGCCCTTTCCTGCGAGCAGCCTAACAGGTGTGGGGGCATTTGTGGAGCCAAAAATAATCACAAGGCGACACGTGGATTTTTTGGCAAAAGAGGACCAAGCTACCCTCGAGGCATACCGGGATTCCTACACGCAAGCAGCAGACAATTAACTTTCAACTGAGTCAAAAATGCTCCAAAAAAGGTAACAATTCAAGGTCCATCTCATCAAATTCCCTTTTGCAAGGTAACCTCCAAATTATTATGTTAATTGGTTAATTAATGGATTAATTAACCAATTAATCCATTAAATATCAATTAAATCATCCAATTAACCACAAAATATATCTCATTCAATCCCAAAACTAGTCAATGGCCGGCCACCATCCTTTCTCCTTACCTTTTTCTATTTTCCCTCTTTATTACCCCATTTATGCTAATTAATCAATTTTGTAACCACCAAGTTATTTCTTTAGGTTTAATTAGCCAATAAATTGGCTAATTAAACAAAAATCTCAACCTAAAAACCACATTATGGCCGGCCACTTCTTCTCAAAAGTGGACCGGCCTAGCCCTATAAAAAAGCTCCTAGTTTCACCAAACACTCATTCCAATTCTCTTGCAAAAATCCCAAAAATTCTCTAAACACTCTTTCTCTCTAAATTCTAACTTTGGCATCGGAGGTTCTTCGGCCAAAGCCCCCCATTCATCGTGGGCGCGTGAGGCTCTTGGCCTTGACCTAAGGTGTTAATTGTTTTGTAGGTGCAAGATTGTCTAAGATCAAGGAGGAGAAAATTTGCATCCACAACCACCACATCTTGGAAGCTTGGCGTTCTCTCCAACCAGTAATTTCTCATTTTCTTCTTCTTGATAGGCCTATGGAACTTTGTTGCAAATGGGTTTTGGGATTTGATTTGTATTTGAGTACTGAATCTTGCAATGCATTTGAATCAAAGGGAAGAGGTTACGCCATATTGTATAGATTCAATTTGTTTCGAATCCAATTTAAAAGAAAAGAAGAATACAAAAAGATGGCTTGAAGTTATTTAGGTATGAAACTTATCGAGCTAATTTAAATTGCTTTGCAGCTCAGAAGCCTCAGTTTTTTATCCCTTGGATATAGAAAGGAATCCTCTCCGAATTCCTTCCACCTAATCTTCCTCGTCAAACAATTCGGTCCTTAAATTTGATCAAATAGTTAAAGTTATTATAACTTTTAGAGTGGGTTCCTGTTTTTAGCCGTTAGATCAAATTTCAAGAGCCCGGATTGTTTGATAATGAGAATTAGGTGAAAGAAATCCGGAGATGATCCCTTTTCCCTTGGATATCAATTCAGATGCCCATTCTGGTGTACACCGGGGAATTATAAATGGAAAATAATGTAATATTATGTAATCAAATTTAAAATTATAAAAAGAAATAATATAATAAAAATATTTTAGTGGCTTATTGTATTAACACCCAACATATTATTAAATAAACTTTAATACTTAATACACGTCACATTTGTTTTTTCAATTAAAAATTATCTCAATGTACTCCACATATTTTCCATAATACCGTCACATCTTACATTTTTAACATACATCTTATATTGTTGAAACCTGCACTAATTGCTGCAACTGTAGTAGTCTATATCATCTATTTTTTGAAGGTTCGCAGGCTTCTTGAAGATTTCACATGCATTGTACCCGCTAACTTCACTACAATAGTTTACTTTAAACATTTCGATGCCTATCCTAAATTTAGCAACCAAGCTTGGTCACTTTCTTCTGTCCGTGATATGAAAGGCCCCCGCAAGGTTTCCCAAGAAGTTTTCTACCACCGGCCACCTCTGCACCAATATTTCCCTCATGTTCACTGCCAGTGGCGAAGCCACGTGAGGGCGAGGAGTGGCGGCCACCACTCCCCTCGCCGAAAATCAAGTCCAGGAGTAGTGGTTTCGCCCTCTGGTCCCGTCGAAAGTGCATGTTGGTGCGGTAGTTCCGTCTGTGTTCATCTGGATCTGGGTTTGTTGCTGGTGCGTAGCTCTGCTGCGTTTGCCTTTATGTTTTTTTCAAAAGCCAGGCCAAACGACACCGTTTAGTCTTAGTTAAAAAATTTCCTTTAATGCAACGACATCGTTTAGTTATATAATTGAAAAATCAAATTAATCAGATGGCAGCAGAACAGATCTCATTGGCCCTTCGTTCCCCCGCTACCAGGCTTCAACTTCAAGCTTTTAAGCCATCCAAGCAGCAAGCCGCAAGCAGCCAGCCTCCAGCCGCCATTCTTGACCCCCTTTCTCTTAGATGAAGTTTTTAATTTCCAAATTTATGTTAGCCTTAACCCTAATTGCTTATTTAATTTGAAATTTTGTTTATTTGATATATAGAATCATAGAGTAATTAATCAATATGGTTATTAATTATTGAATATGAATATGAAATCTTATAATTATTGATGAATAAACTTGTTATTTAAAGTAAAAATTGAATTCTTGATTATTCTCATTGATATTGATTAATTGAATTGAATTTTGTTTAATGAATAATTTATATGATATTGGTATTGATTAAGAATCTAAGACTTTTTTCTCCACAGTATATAATTACGTAATAAAATGATACTATAAGAAACAATACTTAAACCCTCCTCCAAATATTTCAAGTGGTCATCCTTCAAATATTTCAGGTAGTCCTCTTCGACTATTCCGGGTAGTTCCCAACAAAATGAGGACACTGTTGGATGAAATATTGGCTAATCTTTTTTTTTTAACCTTGCACCCTTTTAAGTTCACCCCAACCCGCCACTTAGTGCTATGGTCTAGTGGTATTTCTCTTCACTTGTAAGTGAGAGTACTTACTTGTAAGTGAGAGTACTTAGGTTTGCTTCTTGCTAAAGTCAAATTTGAACCACATTATTGCTAGCTCATTGTATGGCTTAGCCCATTCTAATATCGTTTGTTCGGAAAAAAAAAAAAAAAAAAATTCGCCCCTCCCCCTGACAATTCCTGGCTTCGCCATTGTTCACTACTTCAGACCACACTGAGGGCCTTCCATAACCTAGTCTTGATCTTGATGCTTCCACTGTGCATTTCCAAATGAGTGCCGATATGGCTTCAGTACGCGTAGGGCTTGGCCCTGTGGCACTGTGGCACTGGCAGCTTTGCACTGGAGAGCAGCAATCTTAATTTGAGGCATCAAACACAAACCTCCTTGTTACACAATTTTCTTTAGCAGTTTTCAGAACGTGTTGGGATATATTTAGAAAATCTAGTGGTGGGAAGAGAGGCTGTATCACCAAATTATACGGAAAGAATCCAACACAGAAAAAGTAATCTTTAAAATATATGGAATCTTATTCCATGTAAAGCTTCTGAAACATCGAATTCGTGTTCAATTTGTCAAAAATAATTTTTCGTAATCAACGTGTTCATAGTTTCATTGGTTAGAATTTTGTTCACCAATGGAGGGTGTAAGAGGTTTTGATAGTTAAAGAAGATATATAATACATTAAAAGTGATGTGGGTTGTGTTTAGAAATTTCTTATATTTTAAAAACCTAATAAGGTCGAAATTGTTATTGCATAGTAGGGTACATAAGTAATTTAATATTAAATTTTAATATGTGGTGCATTCAACATTATATGGGGTGCTAATATAAAAAGCCTTTTTTTAATTTGACATATCGGGTGGAACAAAACTTTAAAAGATGTCAAAGTGTCACACTATACTATCTTCAAATGAAATATCAAATCCTAAGTGGAGTGCCACGTAAAAAAATTTGAAGGCAGATAGAAGCTTCAACCGATATGTCAATCTTATGTGGATTTACATATCTATTGTGTGATGCCGTTTTTTACATATGAGAAAATAAGATGTCAAATTATTTTTTAAATGTTTTGTTGTGTGGGTTCTAGTAATGCACCAATCATAAATCATGAAAATTAGCTTTGATTTTTTTTTGTTTTGAAGAGTGGGTACTACATATATTAATTGAATAAGAAAAAACATATTGATTTTTTTTTGTTTTGAAGAGTGGTTACTACATATATTAATTGAGTAAGAAAAAACATATGGGTTGGAGCAAATGAAAATTGGGAAATTGCCAAAAAAATGACCTATTTTCTTAATTTTATGATCGAAATATGACAAATTGGCCATGCATAAGCCATGCACACCATGCAAAAAATTAAAATAACAAAAATATCCACATAGAAAATGTAAAAACTCACAGATGATGACGTCATTTTTCTAATTTCAAAGAAAGAGCTGTGAACCTTAAGTTTTTGGGTTAAGCTCACATCTACGAGCATTTCATGTGCATTTCATGTGCATGTCTACATATCACTGGAAAGAGATAATTTTTAATGGGATTTCCAGAATCTAAGTTTAGGTCCAAGATTTGTCTTTTCTCTGTGATTCCAACCCCATTTTCCCAAACCGTCGACGAAAATGAAATGGGTATAATAATAATGTTCATCCTCGTCATTGGCTGCAGAAAATGAAATGGGAGCTGGTAGACATGGGCAGTGGAGGCGGAGCCAAAACCGATAGTGAATTGTACAGGACCCACGGATCGGCGGTTGGAGCTCTCGGGGATTTTTATTTGGTCGCGGATCGGTTCTGCAGCACCCACTAAAATTGGGTGGTGCCATCCATTTCAGTCCTATCTGCAGCACCCACGGATAGACCAAGATCTTTGCTACTTGGCAGAGGCGGAGCCAGATCCGTCACCAACTTCTTTCGCTGACTCTCCTCCTCCGGCGTCGGGTCCCACTAAACCCTCAAAACCCATCACCCCAAAATCCATTCCAGACACGGCCATTCCGCAGACGTTAAGTTCATGAGCAGGAAGAATTACAATTTCAAGACGCTGGGTTCATGAGCAGGCGTTGAGTTGATGTGGGTAAAAACTTCGAAGAAAAATCAGAAGCTGGGGAGTTCTTCCAAAACCGTAATTTCAAGATGGAGTGAGTAAGAGAGCAGAGAGAGACAAAAAAATGGAAGGAATACGAGGACAATAAGGTCATTTTAAATTGAAAAAAAAATCATATTTATGTCGTATTGTTATGCATATCGTGTGCATGTTCTGTTCATAATCGATTTGTCTTATTTCAATCATAAGATTAAGAAAATAGGTCATTCGCAATTTCACAAGAAAAGTTGACATTGCCACTTAAGCCTTCAAATTTACATTTGACCTTTTGGGTTGCATATAAAGGTTATAATCGTCATTTTAACCCTCTTAATATATAAAATAGAGGTATAAATAAGACCACTGATTTTTTGTTTTTTTTTCTCGTGCTAACTATCTTCAATCTAAGGATTAGAAATCTATACGGATGAGGTTATTAAGTTTTTTCCTTCAAGGGTAAATGACTATAATTCCCACCCTCAAACTTCATTATTTCCAAAAGGCTCGACAACCATTAGATGGTAACGGTCATGAAATCGCATTCGCACATTTTTGTCCAACTATATGTCGCTCCATACTGAATCTGCCCACGTCAGTTAAACTAACGTGCGAGCCCTATTATCCCCCATTTTCGCATAAGTTTGCTTCTACAATGGGGCCATGGCCCCCATTTTCCGCCCAAAACCTTAGGGCCTGTTTGGTATTCTATTTGAAATTTTTTATCATTTTTCAAAATATTTCTTAAGAACATTTCTTGAAAACAAATTTCTTTAAGACTCAAAAACTTGATTGGTTTATGATTTAAATTTTTTTAAATCTTACGACTTAAACTTGATTGGATTGGAGTATAGACGAAAAAAATAAAAAATAAAAGAGGAGAAAGAAAGAAGAAAAGAGAGAGATATATTTGGAGTGAGGGAAGAAGGGAGAGAAAAGAAATGAGTAAGTTTAAGTTTAAAAACTCTAAAAACTCACTTTTTATGTTTTTAAATAATAGACTATATTTTTGAGTTAGTCTTGAGTTCTGTTTTTAAAAATAGTCATACCAAACAAGTTTTTAAGGCATAAAACTTAAAAACTGTTTTTGAGTTTAAAAAATTGGATTCAAGTACACTACCAAACAGGCCCTTATCCATCCGGGCTTAGATGTATTTTCACTTAAAACTATTAAAAAAACTCCGAAACTCTTTGTAAAATAAAAGATTTGAGTCAGTTAGTACTACGGTCTTAAGTTCGTTTATTGTCAAAGAAGAAATGTGAACCACATTATTGCTAGTCTATTGTGACGCTTAGCCCACTCATTTAATGTAGATAATATCGTTTGTTTACACACACAAAAAAAAAAAAAAAGTGCATTGTCTAACTATCTTCTAAGCTTGTACTTGATCTTCGATTTCCTTCTAAACTTTTTCTTTTCAAATATTAAGTACCCAAAATAAATTTTTAACCAATTTTTCCGACTGTGTCTATTTTTTGTATGTTCCAACCAAATTGCCATTCAAAAGAAGTACTTGCGCACACTAAAAATGAAGAGAATTGGGACACACAAAGAAGATAGGGGAGGGTGGGTGCTTGGAGGAGAATCACCAAATTGTTCCCAAACCATTAATGTATTATGCAAAATTAGGACTAGCAAAATCTGACACGACCCGTTAATCTGACACAACACGACATGAAATTAACAGGTTTTTGGATCGACACGGTAACAAATCGGGTAACTAAATAAGCGCCTGTTAAGATAACAGGTCAGTCCAAGTATACATGTGAGTAACTTGTTACATGATAAGAAAAATATTAAATTAATAATTTTATACCACTAAAAAGAATTACTATAATTAACAACAGTAGAATTTAGTACCAAATTGAACTGAAAGTTAATATATATATATATATATATATATATATATATATATATATTATTTTTTAATTAAATTTAGAAAATTGACGACCGTTGAATCGGCTGAGATTTTCTCGACCATCCAATGTTTTTCTCAGCCCTAAATCAAACTCTCTCATTCTCAAAGGCTCGAATCGGGGTAACCGCTCTTTCTTTCGAACTGAACTCTGGCCAGCCATGAGTCCCCGACCACCCTCTCTAGTCTCCTTCCACCACACCACTGTCACCATATACGACCTAGTAACCCACCACCAGTCAATCTGCTACTTTTGTCTCTGATTCTATCTCTGGATCGAACGAATCTCGAGCCCTAATCGAGGTAATTGTTGATTCTTTCAAATTACTTTCAAAATATAGGGTTTTACTTTGAATTAGTTTTCGAATTAAGATTGGTTTCGTTTCTTCAATTTGGATTTTTCGTTCTGAATTAGTTTTCGAAGTAATATTTATGTGACAATGTGATATGTGCTAATTTAGAAAGAAAAAAATATTTTTCTTAACGAGTCATAATGGGTTGAGTCATTTTACCTATTGGGTAAAATGACCCAACCTGTTAAGAATCCATTAAAATAATGGGTGTGACACGACACGACCCGTTAAGATAACAGATGTCACACGAAAACGACAAGAACATGACAAACACAACCCGTTTGCCAAACCTATGCAAAATAATGAGTAGTTTTTTATTGTGTTAGGCAGACCAGCACATACTACTAATTTATTTACGTGTTATAACACAAGTGAATAATATGATTAATATTTAGGGTGAAATGTCGATTTGGTCCCTAAACTATCACCTTAGTGAAAATTAGGTCCTTGAATATTTTTTCGGTAAAATAAGTCTCTAAATTCATTAGAAATTGCTAATTTCATCCCTACTATTATATTCAAAGCTATTTTATCCAATTTTTTGTCAATTTAAGTCACTTGACACACTTTAGAGTGTAATATCATCATTTTCTCGTCTATAAGCCCTTAACATTTCATATAGGTTGCGAATTTAATGTCCAATTTACCTTCAAAAGTTAACTTACACTATTTCTTTATGAAAAAACTACCAATGTGTATCACATGCAAGTAACGTGACTTAAATTGACGGAAAATTGAATATAGTAGCTTCGAATATAACATTAGGAATGTAATTGGCAGATTTTTATAATTCAGGGACTAATTATTCTGAAAAAAATAGTTTAGGGACCTAATTTTCACTAAGGTGATCATTCAGGGACTAAATTGGCAGTTTACCCTAATATTTAATGTACCTAGGCGTATATTCCACATAAGAAATGAAGCCTCGATTGGAGAAATTTTGTTACTTCATTTTACCATTGAATGTTTACTTCGCACTTTTGACATCGCTTTTAACTATGCTCTATTAACCACCCCAAAATCTAAAAACAAAAATAAACACGGCAAGAGAATTTAGTAAAAAACAAGGAAACAAAATAGACGGAAATGACGAAAGTTGTTATGAAAATGAAAGCTGAAGGACAACCGAAAATAGATTGAAATTTTGGAGAGAGATTGAATTTTAGAGAGAGAACTCTAGAAACCTGCACCGGAAGGAAACTAAAAAGTTTACTGGAATCTTCGAGAGAGAGGTCGAGAAATCTGAGAGAGAACACGCATCCACCATCAGCAACTCGCGTCCATCACTGACAAAAACAGGGGTAAAAATTAAGCGAGTTCGCGCGAGAGCAATCTCATGATGGGTGACCCACTGGGAAGTTCTCGTGTGAGTTCCCATAAACAAAACCGTGAGGGCGTGGTCGGAGCCCAAAGCAGACAATATCATGCTACGGCGGAGTCGAACCCGGGATGTGATGGGGCCTTGGCCGGGATGTGACAGCTTCATTTTGGAGGACGAGAAAAACCATTTCGAGCTCCCCTTTATGCATAACTTTCTTAATTATGTAATATATTTTGTAAACTTGCAGTGAATTAGATGTACCGACTCTATACCTTTTATTTATCTTGGTAACCAGGCGTCCAATCCCGTATGACGAGCTGGAGAGACTTGGGAATGAATTGGGGCGAAAGGGAATGAACTTACTTAAGCTTCATTTTGGCTGCCTGCACTTTTTTGCTTATAAACTATGATTTTCTTTTGGTTTGTAACTTAATCTAAATTCATTCGGAAGCTTGGTTTGCAAAACTTAACTTATTTCATTTTGGTTGCATGCACTTTTAATTAACTAGTTTGGTAGACAATTGTGAACTTAAGCCTAACTTATTAGTTGTTGCTTGCTTGGTATGAAAATTGAAATTATGAGATGAGATTGTGGTGAACTTTGATTGAATTGAATTTATGTGATTGTGAAACAAATGGGCTGCGGGCAATGGGCTGTAAGCCTGCAATTGTTAACTTTTTTTTCCTGAAAAATGAGTGGGCTTACTGTTTAAAGAGCTTAAAATTGCAAAAAGTTTAAAAGCCCAACATTTTGTGCTTCAAGGCCCAATCCCGAAGTGACCTGAAAATCCCAAACTAGTTTCGGGAATCTCGAATTTTGGGAAGTGAACAGTTTCGGTTTGGTTTCGGGATATAAAATCCCATCCCGAAATGTTTTGGTTTGGGATTCGGGTTGGGGGTTTCGGTTCGGGATCCCGACCCGAATCAGCCTTATCCGTGTGGATAACCGTCTGAATGGATTGGATTTGGGTATGAAAATTCTGGCATATTTTGGATATGGAGAAAAATCGTGAATAATATTTTGTTATGGTTTTGGATATAGTTATAAGAGTCCCCAATCCGTATCTGTTCCCAAATCTGAACCAAATTATATATAATATAATTGTATTATAATACATATATATATTTATTTATTATTCACCGAATCTATTATCCAGAGAATACAAAAGTTGCACTGTGTGAGTTGCATTTTATGGGCAAGTTGAATTTTTTTTTATATGAATCAAAATCTACGATAATCCAGACCAATAATACGTATGAGAGATATCAAAGATTAGCCAACATTATCAATGTTTAGTTTTAATTTTTATGCTCCACAAGATCCATTCATTAAATTATTTTATACATCAAACATTTAATGATGAAATTAATATTTACTAAATTATCATGCGTCAATTGAACGAATATATGTTTTGTATTGACAAAGATGAGTATAACCGTTAACTGATGGGGAATCCGTTGCCCATGTGGGTATGGTTATGGATAATACTGATGGGGAATCCGTTACCCGGTGGGTATAGTTATGGATAATACCCGATAGTTAATTGGCGGTTATGGATATGATTAATTTTCGTGGTTATGAGGATGGATATGACATTTCCGTCCCCAAACCGAACCGTTGTCGTCCCTAGTTTGAAGACAAGTCTAGTCTCCTCTATATATGTATATGTATATATTTTAAAGGGGATCAGCTGATGGTTTCGTCACAACAGTCCATTATTTTAAGGACTAGAAAGACTCACACATATATTGACCTCCATGTGACCACCATTGTGTGATTCAAATGCCCCAAGAATCGAACTTAGAACGTACTTATGGAATACGAGTCTGTAATTCGTTCTCAACTACTGGACCACCATGTGCCGTTCAGTCTCCCTTATTAGCTCTAACTATTTCTCAAACGACAATAAAATTGGTGTCGTCCACACCTTTCCACCCGCCCCGTCTCCGCAGTCGCTACATAGGTTTTAGCAGAAATCAAGCAGCTCCATCTTCTTCCAATAAATGGCGTCCAAAACCCTAATTCGAACCGGAGCTTCCCTCGTGAACCGGTTCCTATCCAAGCCATTGCTCCACCCGAATCCGAATCGCCAGATTGTATCTCACGGCCTCGGAATCACTCCCAAGCTGTTCCCGTCTCTCTCCCACTTCGACACCTCCCTCCGTTTTCCCCAAAACGATGCCGAATCGCTGAAACGGGTCTCCTCTGAAGGGATTTGGTACCCCTGCGGCCTCCCTTATCTTCCGTTCTACTTACCTGACGGTACTCTCTCTCACTCTCTCATCATCGGTTTCTGCTAATTTTGGATTTTTGTACGGGAAATTTGTACTTTTTTGTTCAGTATTTTGAATTAATGAACTGTTTGGTTGCTGAGAAAATGTTGGAAAATACTAGAATCAGCAGTTTCGTTTTACGTTGCGCATTTCAGGACTGTACAAAGTAGAGAGATTTATTTGGAGTGTAAATATTTACACTTATAGTGAGGAGTGGGTGGTTGACTTTAATTTGGGAAATTAAGTGAATCTTAATGAGAATTTTGATTGGCTTTGTTCATAGTTTTCGGTTTTTCGTTTTGAACAGAATTAAGCATTTCAGTAGAATTATGTCATATTCCCCGAGTTGTATATGAGCATATAAACATTGTTTAGCTTCTAAGCATGTCCTTCACTGGCACCTTTCATACCTCTAAATTGTGCGTGCCTGGATGCTTTGACTTCATAGATTTTGGGGTGTTGGGGATCTGAAACTTAAGTAGTCACATAAGCTTGGCCTGTAGTCACTTTATGGATCTTGTTCTTGAAGTCCTAATGCACATCTAACATCAAACATTTTGTTCTGTAACTTGCATTTTACGTTTTTAGGCACTCAACTATATTTTACGTTTTTAGGCACTCAAGTATATTTCGGTAGAAAATTGAGGGAATATTATTGTAATAGGTTAAGAAATGTCTGTGTCAAATTGTATAGCTCAGATGTTATTTGTGTAAAAATCTCTATTTCATGTCCTTTACTGTTCTCCCCTGTTAGAATTATAGTTGTCATTGGAGAATGGGAACCCAACTTCTGATGGTTTAAGTACCCAAAGGAACAAAAAAGAAACGATTTTTGTCCAAAAGGCAATGCCTGCGAAGTATGCCGACAGGGTAAAACTTAACATGTAATATTTACAGCAACTCCATTTTGTTCCGTTCAGTCATAATCATATATGTTTTATTCCTCAGGAGATGAATCTTCATCAGCAGAGCCAATGCTATTATTTCCAAAGCGAACCTTCCAGCCTAGTACCATCCGGCGGAAGAGGAACCATGGATTTTTTGCTCGGTCTCTCTCTCTCTCTCTCTCTCACTCTCTCTCTCTCTCTCTCTCTCTCTCACACACACACACACACACTCACACACACACACATATATTTAGTTATGTGGATAAAGGATAATCAAAATTAACCATGGCCATTACTGTCGTTGAACCTGTATACACTTTTCATTGTAAATGCTAGTTTTTCTTTTCAATGTAAATGCTAGTTTTTCCGTCAGATCAACTTATGAGAACGCTTACTTTTGTGACTCGTGTGTTCTCGTGTTTCAAGTTTCAAATCAACCAGTAATATGTAGATTTTGCATGTGTGACTAACACATTACCACATGAACAGTAAGGCAACCAAGGGTGGACGAAGAGTAATAGCTAGAAGAATAGCAAAAGGTCGAGCAAGGGTCACAGCTTAACATTTCTTTCTCTGGCCTACTCTTACCTTGGGATCTAGTCGAGAAGTTTGCCTTTGGATCGTGGCAATGTTTGGTTTCTTTTGTAGTTGTTGCCTTGGAGTGCTGAGGCTTCTTTACCGGAACAAGAATTAGTTTGATGACATTTTCTTCTGGCAACCTTGAAGGTGTCGGCTATTAAATCACGTTCCATGTATTTATGATTGTCACCAATTTCTTGTTATCTCAGAATTTCATAATGTTTGCCAGTTTAGTAGTTGATTTCCTTTTCTGGGTGATTCTGGTTCGGCATGTTGCTGTTTTACGAGGATTCGACAACACAGCCCTGAAAAGCAAGGTCAAGTTTATGAATTCTGGCCTGTTTTGTCATTGTGGGTTACAAAGGGGCGTATACACCCAGTAACACGCAAGTTTCTCTCCCGATTACATTGTTTAAAATATCAAGTTTCGCTCGTGATTACATTGTTTGTTATAATTATGATTCACGATAAGGATTATGAAACGTGAGTTTGTCACTCCACGCCAATATATTTTTCATCAACAAATTATACGATTATTAATTTTGACCGACAAATAAAGGAGATGCTAATATTACTAATTTATTAGAATATTAGAAAAACTAGTGTAGTGATTTCTTCTTATACACCAAAGTTCGAATCTTTTTGGTAATTTGATTTAATTTTAGTATTAAACATTGTTCATTATCAATTTCCAAACGAACATTTATCATCATCTATATTGGAGACAAAAGCTTGCCTATTTGAACTCGCTTAAAGTACTGCTTCTGCAATCAAGACTCGAGAACAAGTGCCTTGTCTCATGAATTTTTTTTTTGTAGGGAAAAGATTAACACTCTTTTTTTCTTAGTTATTTTTGTTTGGTTTATTTAATCTCAAGATTGTAAATGAAGAATAGTACGTGAGATGCTCAAAATAATATGTGAAAATCAACTTCCTAGTACTGCTAGGTGTACCAACAATTTTTTGCCTAAATTATTTTCTAAGGTTTGACTTTAGGAGGCGTACTTTTTGTACTTTATCAGGTGTTTTCGGAAACAGTGAAAAAAGATGGGCATAATAGGAAAACACTAGGGAAGTGATTTCACATCCGTCTTCTCTTCCTGTACATTTCTATTTTTCGTTGTAGTCTTTGGACTGGATCAATCAAACATATAGAAATATACGAGTGTGCAGAAGGAGAAAAGAGAAGTGCATATATATTTTCCAAATAATAGTGAAGCAGGCAGGTTCTAGAGTACAGAATAAACGATATTCAAAGAGTATTTTGATAAGAATAAAATAAAGTGAGCAACATGTGAAAGGAGATACAAATTTATGGAGTTTCTACAAACATTACTCCCTAAGGAGTGAACTAGCAACATGTAGGTTTTCTGGTAATGAGAATATCATCACCTTATTCAAATGTCAAGATAGAAAGATAGGAAATGGATCTTTTCCAGATCCCTTCTTCCTAATCCATCAAATTAGGAAATATGTGTCATTGAAATTTGATCCAACGGCTACAAACATGGATCCACTTTAAAATTTATAATAACTTCAGCTCAGCTGTTGGATCAATTTTCAATGGCACGGATTCCCTGATTTGGTGGATTAGAAGGAAGGGATCTGGAGAGGATCCCTTTCCAGAAAGATATGCAATTTTCAGTCTATTATAATCAACCATACAAAATACCTAATTCGTAAATTTAATACTATGTCTAACCAGCTAGGCTTCCCAGCAGCTTCAATGAACATTAGGGTTTGCGACAAATTGGCTGCTTGAAAGGTGACAAGGATGAAGATGCCGATAGAAGCGACGACTATGATGAAGACGATGGCAACGAGGACATGATTGCATTAATTCACTCCAACTGGTTGGATGGAAATTGAAGATCTTGAGGGTGAGACCCATGACCAGAAGTAAAGCATGATAATTTGGCAAGTGAATCAAGTTCTTGTGTATCAGATGGGTATAGTATTGGCATTCCACAAGCATTACTATCAATGATTTCACAAAATTTAGGCATGGTGGGTACATTTGATGGATTTTCATAAGCGGCTGGCGCTGACGATGCCATACTCATTGAAACCATGATCTCATTACCAATATTATTATACTGTGCAGCTGCAGCTTCATTGATGCTGAAATTTTGAACTTGTTGAACATTTGGATCATATTGGTAATGGGGCTGATAGCCTAAAGACCATGATGAGGATTCACATGAGGATGAATTATTTGATGGTAATTGGAAAGGTGGCAAAAAAGGATCGACGAAATTGGAAGCGTAACTGGTCTGGTCTAATTTGAGAATATTATTAAAATCACCATGATAATCGAGACCTAGTGATGGCATTGGTGATGGAACAATGGGGAGGTATAGCTGGTCTTGTGGTTGAGAACAACCTTCCTCAGAGCCATGACCTCTAGAGTTGTGAATATGATCACTAGAAAAGGGGGCAAATGCAGGATTAACTTCATGAGGGATGAGCTTCTTTTTTATGCTTGAGTTCCAAAAGTTCTTCACTTCATTATCCGTTCTTCCTGGCAGGTGCTTGGCTATCTGAGCCCATCTGCTTATAATTTACGTATCAAGATTATTACAATTAACACAAAAATATAAGGCGTTGTTACTGGCACTTCAAAAATGTCATCTTGCACTTTTTAATTTTTACTTGTGTTTTTGTAAATTTTAAGTGCCTAATGACTTTCTTGGACTGTCAATAACAGCTTCCGAAACATACACAATGGTGATGAACTAATATTAAAAAGTTCAAATATTTATACTTGTTGCCTAGAATGCTATGGAGTTCGATGATGAGTGCAGCTTCTTGGGGAGAGAAGCTCCCACGTTTCAAGTCAGGTCTCAAATAATTTGTCCATCTCAGTCTGCAGCTCTTTCCACATCTCTCAAGGCCTGGCCTCATGGAAGCAAATTTAAATAAAAAGTTGAAGGCTTAGGCAACAAATTGTAATGGGTTAATTAGCAACCAAAATCCCGGACAATCCAAAACATATATATAATGCATATATGTATATAGATCAATTAATTATTAATAAGATATATGTATATATAGATGTACAGAGAGAGAGAGAGGAGGGTACCTGCAAGTTTAGGAACTGAGCTCCAGCAGCCATGGCCATATGTTGTAATGCAGTTGATGAGTTTTTCATCTTCCTCCGGAGACCATAGCCCCCTCTTCACTTTCTGTTTGTTGCAGCATGAGTGATGTCCCATCTCTCTCTCTCTCTCTCTCTCTCTCTCTCAAAGTAGTATTGCAGCCAAGGCAGAAGAAGATAAAAAGTAAAAAGAGAGATCAATGGAGACAAAGGAAGCTAGCTCTTGTGCTCGACATGTATGATTAAGCAGCAGAGAAAGTGGTAACAAAAAGAAACAGTGAACTGAAAATGTACTAGCTAGCTAGCCACAGCTGGGTTCTGATCACTCCGAAAATATGAAAAGATGAGAGAAAAACGGATGCATGACATGAAAGTGTAAGTTCAGTGGGGGTGGTGAATTTAATGTTTGAGAGCAGTACAAGCAATGTATATGGTGGCCCCTGTTAGGGTTTGTCGCAAAGGGCTAAAAGATGCAGCATCTTTCTGTGATACTTGTCTGGGCTATAGTGAATTAATCCTTTGCTCACTCAGAGATGGGTGGGCACGTACACGTGTCTCACATGCAGGGTGGTGGATCCCTGTCAGTGTATTTGTCAGGTCCCACTCTTGGGAGACTTATCTTTTCCTCAGAGAGAATCAATCTGCAGGTACACAGTGAATGAAAATGTGACAATTGGTTTAGTTCATTGAGTGATTTGGATTAGGTCTTAGCTGGATTTTTGTGGAAAGTATATTGAAATGTTTGACATGTTTTCTTCTTCATTTTTCCTTTTCCTTTTCTTGTTCGCAATCAAAGATATAAGACATCCACTCAAATATAGAATTAATAGTAAAAGAGTCAACCCAAGTACACTAAATTATTCGAAGTAGTGTGTTTATTTAAAGAGAATAGGAATTTGCATAATTTTTTTTTGAGTTTTTATTTTATTTTTATTTTTCATTTTATTAAACATGAATATGAGAATTACTATGAAGCACTAAAACTTCAGTTTGTTCATGTCTCTGGCATTTGATATTTAGTTGGTTGTTGAATATTCTTGGATACTCATCTATACGTATTATGGTCAATGAATACAACTTTAACTTAACAGATACGCATTTATTGGATTTGCGATACATATGGATTGTTTTTACACTTTCACATAAGAAACTAAAATAAGAAAATTAGTAGGAGACAAAGCTCCAATTGAAATCTTATGAATATGAAAAGCTTGCCTATACTGAAACTATATGAATACGATTCCCATACTTCTTCTTCTATATATCAATAGAATTAGATTCCAAAACTTTTCTTCTCCAATAAATCAAATAAACTTGAATTTGGATGATGAATGTGAAGTTTTGTGTTATTAAATATGTTTTAAATTTTTGTATTTTTATTGTTATATACTACTTTGGAGAAATTAAGTTCTCATCCCTCATTTTTTTTATTTCATTGATTGAAATCTTATTCCTTTTTCGAATTTTTTTTTTTTTTTGTCAAAAGATGGAATTTTATTAAAATTTAAATACGAATGGTTACATTTGCATCTTCTGCTAAAATATTAAAGAGAAACTCCGGACCTAACTCATCTCAGCCAAATGTCCCGCCATGCTTAACTTTGTGCAATGTCGGAGCTAGAAATTCAGAATAGGAGGGGCCTTTAAACCATATGAAAGAAATTAGACAAAATATAGGCATATAGCTAATGAGATAAAATTAAAGGTTTTTTTTTTTTTAATGGCATGGAAAATTTTAACCGAACAAGAGTATAGATCTTTAAAATGTATGTAAAATTTCGTATTGAAATAATTATATCATAAAAACATAACTTGTTACCAACTTTGATAAAAAAAAGAAGAAGAAGAAGTTAACATTAGATTCAAACAAAAATTTAAAATCATGCTCAAAAGATTGTTTCATATCAACCAGCCAAAAAATGGTTAGTTTTTGCAAGGTGTTTTAGTTTTTTGGTTCTAAAAAAGATAAAAGATGTTAACCTAGCAAGTTCGAACCTACCTATGACGTGCATGAATTAAAACCTCACTGACCAATGAGCTACATGCTTTTTTTTTTTTTTTAAATTAGCAGATAATAGATATAAAACATTTCAGGATGGGCCTGTGCCCACCTTGGCCACCATGTGGCTCTGCCACTGACTACATACGCCGCCACCAAATGGGCTACACTATTGCATTGCCAAGGGGTAAAGCAAAACTTCATCAACTGGAACAAGCTCGCCATCCTCCAAATATCTTGTAGATAAACATCAAGTGCCACATCAGTCGTGACCTCCTTATCATTTGGATTAAACCCTTTGAATTTGATTTCACCTCCAGACTTATCTTAAACTCCATAGCACCACTATCAATAATCATCTCTATCCTTTGAGTTTTGTCCATGTCATTATTTCAATAATAAAATTATTACAAGTCACTAAAGCTCAAGGGAAAATTTATTAGGACGACACTAACGCCAGCGATGCTTTATGGCCTAGAATGTTGGGCGGTCATAAAGCAACACGTGGAAAATGAGTGTAGCAGAGATAAGAATGCTTAGTTGCATATGTGGGCACATGAAATGATAGGATTAATAACAATGACATCTGAGGTAAAGTAGGAGTGGCCGCAATTGAAGATAAGATGAAAGAAAATCAATTAAGATGGTTGGACATGTGAACCGAAGACTTACAGATACTCTGGTTAGAAGATGCAACAATGAGATGGAGACTCAAGGCAAGAAGGGTTGGGGAAGACCTAGAAAGACTTTGAAAGAGACTATCAAAAAAGATATGGAGTACTTGGAGCTAACAAAAGACTTGGTGCAAAATGTACCTATTTTCTTAATATGAAATAATCGATTCACCTTTTTATTTATGTACCCATTTTTTTATAATAAAATGTATCCTTTTTTAATTAAAAGCACCAATATTTAAATTGATAAAGTCTCAATCTAAGATTTTAGTCAATTAGGGACCGAAACCAAAATTTTCCTAAAAGGTATAGGTGAAATTTTGAACGGTCATTTTAATTTTTTTCTTCCAATTCTAAGAAAGATAAATCTCGAAAAATCCATCAATACATGAGGTGGTGGGTTTGGCTAGGTAACATAATGGAAATGTATCGAGCTGAAGCCTTGGAGGGTTACATTAAAAGAGCAAAAAGCCCGAGGCTAGGTTACTTTATATTCTCAATTGTCACATCTAGCGTATCGTATCCTAATTTTGAGAGATATTTTGCACCGTCACATCGTGTCGTATCGTATCACTGTATCCCTATTAGTGCTTCATAGGAGAATCATTTCACTTCTTAAAACATGTAATCAAATATCTAGGGAATCAGAAATCAAACCAATGTTACTACTACATATGGAACCATAGATAGCTTCCTTGTTACTTTATATTTTTTTTATTGCCATATCTTTAGTGCATCATATCCTAGTTTTGAGATTTTTCATATCGTTACGTCGTGTCGTGTCGTGTCGTATGTCGTATCCCTATCTGTGCTTCATAAGAACATTTTACTTCTTAAAATATGCAATTAAATATTTAGGGAATAAAAAATCAGACCAGTGTTTACTAATACATATGGAACCAAAGTTTCCCTATTACTTTATATTTTAATTATCATATCTATAGCGTATCGTATAGTAGTTTTGAAAGGTTTTTCGTATCGTCGTGTCGTATCGTATTGTTGTATCCCTATCCGTGCTTCATAAGAGAATCATTTCACTTCTCAAAATAATACATATGGAATAAAAAAAAGTGTGAGTTGATCCGATTTGGTTCTCTTATTTTTAAGTTATCTGACTCCTTCGTTTTTCCATTTTTGTTAAGAAAATCCGAGTTATCCTATCATGCATGTATGTTTATATTGAACCTAGAAATTAGAAAGTCTATGTGGCGTGTAGGCAAATAATTACTAAGCTAACTACGTCATTCTTGTGAATGCGGGCTTGCCAACTGGCAACTAAGCTCGGCCGAGCAAGTAAAACGGATGTGGTGGTGTGGTGTCAAATGTGCTGCTAACTTCTGCACTTAAGCAACTACTGCAAAGGAATAAACACTCTCGGCTTAGGGTTCTAGAACATAAAGACAAGGTTATTTATTTCACTGTGAAGTTCAGGATTTTCTGCACCAGGTTTGACAACTTCAACTATATTCGTGATAACATAGTGCGCTTACTCGGTATGAGGTTGTAAAGGCAAAGATACTCAAATGATATGAGCGTCTTTATGATGAACTTCGTTCGGCCATCTGAATGCCGAACTATGAAGTGCATATGAGAGTAACCAATCATAGAACACTTTACTTCACAGAGAAACTAATGAAGTGACCTCGTTCTGTGAAAGAATCAAAGACTCTTTATCGGTGGAGACTTCGATGGATAAGTAATCAATCTCGAAGCAATGATGGTAATCCAAACTGAAGATGCTCCTTAATTGCCTGATTATGCGGCTCCAGTGATGTTAATCCAACTGTATATGTCAAAATTGTCAACACAACGTTGTTAATCCAAACCAAAGATATGCTGACAAAAGGTTAGGATATTAGTCTTTTTCTCAATGGTGTAAGAATGTTTCGCATAGAGTGAGATTTCGCGTAGAACATTTGAGTTTATGTGTTGATTGAGCTGAAGAGGCTTTTCACATTGCAAAACCACTTCTATTTATAGGGGTGGATTTGGTGATAACTAACCTTGTCGAGGTAAAAGTCCTTATAGGACTATGCCTTCTCAGCAATCACCAGGAGTTCATGATAACCGAGCTTGACATTATCTCTTCAATCTCCTCTTTAACCGACCTTGACTTGAACTAGGATTCTAAACCTAGCCTTTTTCTGCATTTAATTTATTATACGATCGGCCATAGGTTTTGATTCCTGGAATAATTAGAATCTTTATCAAAACTCATCTTGATCCTTAGTAATTTTAATTTAACCAGGACTCGACTGAGCCACGTCTAAGTCTGATCCCTCAGTAATCCTACTTTTATTAGGACTCAGTCGAATCATGTATTTTGGAGCTGAGAAAGCCAATTGGCCTGAAGGATCACCATTAGGCCGAAAGTCATGGTCTTAATCAAGAAATAGAGAGGTAATAAATATGAGGCTTCAAGACAAGAAGGAGTCCACTCACACAGGTCCTCACACTCAGATATCTATACATCATTCAGACACTCATACTCTTAAACACTCTACACACTCAGAAAACTCTCTGCATTCTTCGCGAACCATTAAGCACCACTACATATGTCGGTTCCTCCATTGCCACAAGTCAAACTCTTGCAGTGCTCATTGGTTCGAGAACAAGTCACTAAGATCCTCGGATCAACCACCATACACATACATTGTGCATCCCAGAGATTGAATCAGAGGATTAAGATTTTGTATCAGAGATTGTAACCCTAAACTTCATTAATAAAAATTATTACTTTATACGTGTGTTCATGTTTCATTTGTTGCTAGAATTTCGTGTTTCCATAGACATTAGGTTAATTTATAGTATATATCTTAAAATAAGTAATTAACAATATTAGTCTTTTGCCAACAGCCCACAAAATGTACAAATCTTTGTAGGCTTGTATGATGTATGATATACCTGAAAAGGATTGTCCTTTTAGAAATTCCTTTCTATAATGTATATATTAAGTTTATGAGATTCACAAGAAAATTTTCTATAAAATCTTGGCCTTTCTTCCTATTTTTTTTTTCCTTTGATTGTTTCATTCATTTTCATTTCTATTTTCATTGTAGTAAAATCTTAATATGTGGACCTTGATAATGAGGTTTATGAACTTTTATTTCTCTCTAAAACTGACGACAAATATGGGTGTAATGGATAAAAATGTTGCCTATCAATGTTTTGGTGAAAGTATGAGTTCAAATTGTTGTTTGATATGTCTGTAGAAGGCCCCTTCATTTGATATCCTAATTCGGCCACTGTATATTTCTTCTTACTTTTGCTGCTTTGCATGTGGCTATGATAAGGAGCCAAACAATGCTCTGCATGAAACTCTTAGAGAACTTATACTACTAGAAAATGAAAATCTAATAAAACTTCTACTACTAGAAAAAGGGGGCATAAGCCACTGATTGCCTGGCCTCATGTGGATAATCCGTTTATTTCTTATCAGTCGCCACGGTTTGTACATCTGAGGCCATTAAAGGGTTTAAGAACACAGCATTCGTGGCAATCTTCCTCTGAGGCCTAATTAGGACCTAATTACACGAGGCCTTGGGATGTGGAGGACAAGTAAACAAATAAAACATCCAATTTAATAACTGCTCCGGAATAAAAATTAAGAATAAGCAACTGTACAGTGGGAGGAGAGACTGCAACTGTATTAGTGAGTGGAGAGACAGCAACTGTTGTAACTGTCCTTATAAGTTTATATTATGATTCACGAACAGGAATTACACATAGAAATTGATTGAAAGAGTTGAAGAATCTTGTTGTACACCACTTTTGATGGTCATCTGGGGCTCCATTTTGTTGAAATATTATGAAAAGCAATTGAGGATAACAAGCAGGCTTTTACATTCTGTTTGAGGATTCGTTGTTATTATATAATATTGACTTAATTGCTTTGCTTTTGCTATATAATAATGGACTCTATGATGAAAAGCAATTACGAATTAAAAATTTGTCCTAATTGCTTCGTTGTAGTTTAACTTTTCTTTTTGTTGATGGTGGTTTAGTCATGATTCTTGATGTCCACCAGATAGAATAATCTTCAATAAAAATCGTGTTAGTGGTGAAACAGGATGTAAAACCTACTAACAAGTAATATTGGTTGCTTCTGATAGAAAAAGCAAAACTTTGAAATGCTCTTGATGGAAGAAATAAGACCAAACGAGATTCTTGAATTTTTGTTTCACATGCAACAATTAATTTCAACAGACTTTTGCTTTATTTGTTGAGCCATCAAAGGACAAGCTGCAAGAGCTTTTTGTTTTTTTCCCTACTTATTGGAGAATCAAATGATGAAGAACATGAAAAAATGACCAGGTCATTCGTTGTCTTCTATCAACAGGATATTGATCTTGGTATTGGTCATTTTCAATTAATCGACAAACTCAATCAAAGTTTAGGTTGTTAACATTTTCCATGTTTATCTTGTTGTTCCTTTGCTTTACTTTTGCGAGGATGATTAGTACTACAAAGTGCAACAAATCATCTTTTCCGTATTTCTACTTTCTTGACACCATTTTTCTTGAATATGAGGAAAAAGTCAACAGTAATCAATACTGGAATCACTAAATAGCATTTTATCTTTTGTGTATATATATACATTCCTCCTTATATATGTATATAGGAGGAATGTGTGTGTGTTTGTGTGTGTGTGTGTATATATATGTTCCGGTTAGTTGCATTAGCGGATAGAATATGGACAACAAATCAACAACTGTGAGTTCACAGTATCATGACATTGACCATCTCAATGACGCCATCTCGATTGCTTGTCTTCGGTTTAAAAAATGTGGTTAATCGCAACCTAAACTCTAAACTATAATTGCACCCCTGATGAAAGACTGAAATAAAAGCCACCAATCAAGTATATATGTCAGAGTAGTTTGAAACACACTGCTTGGTTAAGTAGAAAACTCCAGTAACCATATATCATTTTCAATTTTTCATCCAATCTAAGTTGTATACGATAAAGGGCAACACTACCAAAAGCAGAAGTTTTAAAGAAAATTGGAACCACAAGTAATTGGCCTAAGGATCCAAGTTAAGGGGTTGGTAAGATGCTTTTGGACCTAAAAATATATATCACTGAACTATATATGTCTCGAATTGTAGCCACCAAAACATATAACGCCAAATATTGGACTAATTAAACACCGACCTAGCTTTAGTCTTTTTATGACATGCATAAAGGAGTTGAAAATTTGTAAATTATAGAATCTAAAGCAAATACATTATTAGCTTTTTACTTGATTGCAACAAAAGGTCAAAATTCACAAAAGAAAGTGTTGTCGAGTTCTTCGGGAATCAATCACAGTGACTGATATATAATATCGAATCATATATTGGAACAAAATTACAGTGAAGTACCGCAGAGAAAATGACACAGAAAATTAAAGCTGCATGCATGAAAAAACAGATTAAGTGACCCACCACACTGAGTTGCTTCTGTTAATGGCAAACCACCACCCCCCACACGCCATGAAGGAAAGTTCACGTATTTTCTCACAATCGAAGAAATGTCGCCATGCTTTTTTCTTTCCAGTTTTACATGCAGAGAATCCCCAACAAATGATATCAACAAAATTTTATAGCTTTTGGCGGAATCCTGATTTCTTTCATTTGTTAGCACGTACCTCCCACGTGAGCAGGTTGTGGACCAATCACAGTGCACCATCTTGGGAGAGTAGGGCATGCACGTAGAGAGAAGTCAACCCATAACGGATTGGAGAGATGCTGTCTAAAATGTCTGAAAAATGTGTCCTTGCTTGTGAAATTGACGTACGAACCGTTCAACCTAGAAAAAGGGGAAAATTCTGCCATAGGAATATATGAATGCGAACATTGTGGGAATCCTTAGATCAGCATAATTTTGTTAATTAACCGGTGTGTGTTCAGTGGCGGAGCTAGAATTTCTTGTGAGGAGGGGCCTCTTACAATGTAAAAAATGGGGTAGTATTTGTAAAATTACTAACCAAAATATTATAATATGTATACAAAATAATCATATTTATCCTCGACAAATTTTCATATTTTGAAACCATTGCATGACAACCTCGTGCTTATACTATTGAAAGAATTATATTAGAATCAATAGGGAGCTCAGTAACAAATTTACAAATCCTAACACTCAAGTTGAACAATAGGAGGGGCCTTTTTTTTTTTTTTTTTTTAACAAAGGATATTATTATACTAAGAGCAAAGGGGTGCACTTAGCATCACAATGGGCAAGCAATAATGTGGTTCAAATTTGCATTTTGCGAAAAGCGAACATAAGACTCTCTCACTTACAAGTGAAGAGGAATATCATTAGACCGTAGTACTAAATGACTCTTTCCTTGACACAATATGCATTGGTGTTAACAATAGGAGGGTTTTAAAGGAAGATAAATAGGTATATTACGCATATATATAAATATAGATATAATACCTTTTAAAGGTCATGATAGGCCCAGGACTACTGTGATCTCTTGGTGCCTCCGCTAGTGTGTGTGTATTTAACAAGGGCGGAGCCATCGATCCTTGGGCGGGCGTGGCCTCTACTCCAGTGCAATATTATGGTAAATGAAATTTTTTGTGCTATATTCATATGAAGTTCATCCACTTAGCGAATAAAAGCCCACCCCGCTGAACTAACAATTGGTCTACTCTACCCTAACATCTTCTAAGAACCAAGGAAGTCACTCTAAACGACGAAAATACAGAACAAATTTAGCTCAACTCTGGCGAAATTTCTAACTCCGTCCTTGTGTGTTAAGATGACAAACAATCTCTCGAAAACATTTATTTCATGTCACTTTTGCTTTTTTATTTATTAATCCTCTATGCTTTAAGAAAATTTTCTTGAAATTATTTCTAACAATACATGTCACGTGCAAAATAAAACACGCCTGCTTAAACATTATCATCTCTTAATTGGATTGCACTTAAGGCCCACACAAAAGTTTTTCTCCTGTTCTTTTTCACCTTGAAGATCATGGTTTACATCTTCAAAACACTTCTAGGCAAGGAATATTGATAATAATACATGTGGTCCATTTAACTAGATGTGAATGAATGCAGGGACCATTTGGTTATTACTAATAATGGTGATACCTCTTTTTTTTTTCTTTTTGAACTTAATGGGGATAACCCAAATGTGCATAATTCATCCTCCCTAATAGGAGTTCAGATTCTAATTTTTGGCCTTAATGGTGAAGCCCACATATGTGCATGATTTGTTCTTGTTCTCTACGTGGAGTTAAAGAAATTAATCTTTTCTCAACATGATTGACGGGGTAATCATATCTAACGTTTAGCTTTATAATTCAAGGTGTTTTTAAAGAAAAGAAAAGAAAGGGGAAAGTGAAATAGTAAAAAAAAGCTAGATAAAATTCTTATTGGACGTTACAAAATAGTCAAAGTCAAGTCTGATAGTCAAGGACACCGCCACCTTAACGTCTCTGTTTCATATAAGTCTCTCTCCCTCTTAGTTCTTTTCTATCTACAACTTGTGTATTTTGCTAGTGGTCCTTGCCAAGCATTAAACTTACTGCGCAATTTCCAGCCAGAACTCATCCAAATTCCACATCACAAAAACAAGGCGCTCACATTTGGTATGAGAACCCAAGAGATCTTTATATCACAACTCAATCATTCTACATGTAAACACTTTGAAAATGTCATGCTTGTGACAATTTGAGCAATTTCAGGCCACAAACAATTGAACTTTGTAGTAATTAATCACACTTTCCCTGAAACTACAAGATTACAGATAGCAGACCAAGTCTTGTTAAAAATCATAGATGCAATTAAGTAACATACTAATGACACCACCAAATCAGAAATGAAGTTTCACAATTTTTTTAATCATATAATCACTCACTCAAAAAACATTACTTCCCACTATAATCACAATCAATTGTCCAGAAACTTGTCTCAGTTCTGTATCAGTAATCCTTGAGGCAAATCTATGTGTAATTTGAACAATATGGAAGTTAAAAAAAGGGCAACAAGCTGTTGAACTCATGGAAAAGTCCACCTAATGCAAGAAGGCAGTTCTTAGTAGATCTTGATCTCATCGATATCTTACTCGTTCAGCTCTACCAGCGAATACTGGAGGATACAGATCAGAATCGCCATTGCTCCTTGTATCGTCGTTAAACAATCCCATTGACTTGTTATGATAATGATACTCCTCCATGGAATGCCTCTGCATATTAAAACAATTGGAAGTTCTCTGCTTGGCCTTAGTTGATTGTGTGAGATTCATGTAACCGGGTTTCCCTACATTAGCTTCCTCCACATTTTCTACCTTTAGGTAGTTTCCAGATGCTAAAGTTGAAGACGTAGAAGAATGTGATCCTGAGGTCTCATCCTGTAAAAAATCAGAACTCGGGGCAGAAGCCGAGCGGGTAATTGGACTTGCTGTACGAGGCCTAGCAGAAACCCTAGTTGTGACATTGTTCCTCGTCACTTTGACCGAGTTCTGTTCAGAAGAAAATGGAAAAAAGCCAACACTGCCATCACTTTTCCTAGAATAAGGATGAGTCACTTCCGATGGCACGCTATGAATCTCTTCCATCAGTCTGTTTTCCCATGGTTTGGCTGCCATCCACTTTTCTATCCAGCTCCATCCTGAAGTCTTTTCGGCTGCCTTCTGATGTCTAACATCCTTTGGTGTCTTGTTTCCCCTACTATATGGACTGGCAGATCTTGGTCTCTGAGAAAGAAATCTAATCAAAAGCTCCATTCAACTAGCTCATGTTTTTTTTTTTTTTTTTTTTTTTTTTTTTTTTTTTTTTCTGTTGACTCTTTTACCGGAAAGAACGAAAAAGAATTCATTACCTGTTGAGAGGAGTATGCAATTGCCCTCTCCCTCTTTATGTTTCCTCTTTGTCTCATTTGAAGCTTTGCTCTAACTTCACTCACCGTTCCGGGACTATCACACCATCCTTGCTGAAAATTGTTGTAAACAATATTGATAATAGGGTTAATACCATTAATATCTTCATGACCATTATAAAAACTTCCAAGATAACATGTAGAATGCTAGAAAATTTTGATAAGTACCTCAGCCTGCTTAATGGGATCAGCTTGGTAGAATTGTTCGTCCAATGTGTCATTCACAGATTGCCCTTCTTCAGTGTTTCTTTGTGCTCGCGCTCGAGCCTGAACTCGAACAAGTGCCTGCATGCACCTCAGTGTAACCGCGGCTTGCTTCCTAACCTGCCGACCACGAAATAAAGCCTGAAGCCTTACCACTGCTCTCAAGGCCCTCAAAGCCTGCCTTGCCTGCACTTATCAGTTATCATATTAACTATCATAAAATACAATCAAGTTTTGCAGACTAGCTTATCTGCTTCAAAGTTCACATTGTCTCATTCATTAGGTAAATAATCTAAGAAGCAGTTTATTAATACATTGGGAAGCTATGATTCAACTTCTCGAGCCAGTGATATCTATAACCTCCGATCAATTCCAGCATTTTGAAATTATCTATTCAAGCATTTCAGGCTGCAGGACTGAAACAACATAAGCCGATCAAATCTAGCATTCGTTTCTTTTAATCTACTAAACTGTTTCAAATTTATTCCTTATCACTTTTATTTGACATCGAACAAGCTCAAATCAGCGTAAACAACCTTAAATTCGTACTCATACATGGTAATTCGGATGCAAATCAGACTATTATTCATAGGAGCAAAATTCAATATTTAATTTATATAAGATACATGAAACAAGAATAGGCACGCATGATAGGAAATAATAGTCAACCATGAAAGATGGTAACGAGCATGATAAGTGGTGATGGAGATAATTAAGGGATTCGACAACACCCCGGAAAAGGGCCAATAAAAACCAAAAACAAAGTATACTAATTTGCATGTCTAATTGAATTCCAAAGAGACCAAAACGTTTGTATCTGAGCATTACCCAGTTCAGAGCTTTTGCTTCAAACTAACTAAAAACAAATGATTTTCTACTCCGAGATCAATCTATCCATTAAATTAACAACCGCTGACAGAAACCTAATGGAAAGATTACAAGATTTCCAACAGAAATTGTACTGAATTCTATAAGTTGCAGACATACCAAGAATCCGCGAAACACGGCTTGGATACGAATAGCAGCCCACTCTTGCTTGAGGACCTTAAAATCTTTAGGCTGAGTTCTGACCAGAGCAGCCATTGCAGCAGCCAGTGCATCATCAACCGAATTCGACGTGGTCTTTGAAGCCGTCACTTGGCTCCTCTTCACCCCACCTTTGGCCGGTGACCCAAACCCTTCCGATGAACTCCTCCATAGCTTCCACTTCTTCTTCCCCTTGTCCCCCATCTTCTCCTAAAACAACAAAAACAGAGTAAAAACAAAGGAGCAGAGGAAAATATGGAGAGGAAAATAAAACAGAAAACAGAGGATGGTGAATTTTTGTGGTTACTTGGTCAAAATTGGTGGCCTTTTTGGGATTGATAAGTGATTTCAGCCATTTTCCTGGAGTACCCATCTGAGAAATCAAGCTGTAAAAGCTGAATCAACCTTGAACTGCTCTCTATCTGTTGTGGAAAGTGCTTTTTCTGAAAGTGTTTCTGGGAAACAGAAATGGAAGCCGAGTTTGGTGCAGAAGAGTTGTTGTCTGGGTTTTTTTGGGGATTGGGGTTTTTGGAATTCAAGCGAGATCTGTATGTTAAATTACTTATTAAGGCGCCTTGCTTCAAGGAAAAAAAGAATGTTAGTTGGATCTTATTGCCAAATTTGAATTTCGAATTCGTAAAAAGGTCAATTAAAGCATAACGGATACAAATTGCAATCGAGGGTTTTACGCTGCTGGGGCTCCTTTATAAAACGACGACGTTAACCTCAAGCATCCAAATTTTGGATTTCAAAACCTTTGTTGGAGAGGTGGGGGCCCGGTATAAAGCCCATTAAAGTGAGAGCTAGTCGGGTACGGACCTTGATTTGGGTCTCACTTTTGTAGCCCTCTGATTTCAGAATTTTCCCTTTGTTTTTCTTATTCTTGGATCAAACTCAATTTTACTTGCTTTCGAAGGACATTTTTTTAGTACATCGATATCTTTTTACACTAAGGTGAGAGGGAGTTCGACCAAGCTACACAATGGGCAACCAATTTGGTATCGAATTCGTCATCCATGAGATTCGAACCTAAGACCTCTCACTTCCAAGGGAAGAGGAATGCCACCAGACCGTAGTACTAAATGGCGCCTTTGAAGGACATTTAGACGTTTATTTTCAAACTTACAATGGTATTAATCTTTTTTTATATTTGAGGCCAAACGGTAATAGTTTTATTCAATATATTCATTCGTTTTAGTTAAAAACAAGTTGGACTATAAATAGAGGTGGACACACTTCAATTCGGTTCAATATTCAAACAAAATCGTAGACTAAATAAAAATGTTGGATTGTTTCAAACTTAAAGCAAAAGGAATTGAATTGTTAAATTATTTCAGAAACGTTTAATTTGATATAAGTCATCTACTTACGTGATCCAAAACTTTTTTTATATGATGAAAACTCAATAGTAGCACAAATTTTCTCAATGTTGAAAGAGATCTCGAATTCCAATCACTCTTTTACATTGATAGCAAAAAGTTGTCTTATTCAAACACTAACCGATAACAAGGATCTTAGCATTTTTAATTTAAAAATAAATTAGCAAAATTGGTATTTGTGGTCAATGGTTCGGAAAGTATGTCCAAATTTTTCGAAGCATGTGTGATCTATGTGTGGTGTAGGTATGGTCAAACTCATCACAAAGAGAAGATTCAAGTTGAACACATGGAAAGAATTTCAAGATAATTTCTACCAATGATTATTCAATGATAAATACAATAATGAAATCAAAGCACTTACAATTCTCAATTAATTCAACAAATGCTAATTAAAGTACTATATATTAATTTAGTGATGATTTAGCAGTCCCATGCATGCAAGCCTAGGTGACAAGTGGATTTTTGGACTTGGTCTTGGTGAAGGAATTGGAGCATTACTGGCAGAACTTTCTGGTGTGACTCTTGGTGATAGATTGAGCTGCTCAAGTGCCTGAATTTGGAGCTCTGCTGGGTAGTCTCGTACACATCCGATTCGAGGACCGGCTCCGGTAGTCCATTTGCAAGACAAAGGCCTGCCAGAGTCGAATTCTGGTGCTTCTTCAACGTTAGTTCCGACGCCATCCACATTATGTTCATTTTGACTGTTTGCTATATTAGTGGAAGTGGAGCCTTTAGTTTCTGTAGACTCAGTGTTAATCACTTTTTGCGTAGATTTCGAAGGTGGAATATCATCATCTATGGGACATTTCTGTAGAAAATAAGTTCATGGAATTGTAGATATTGAGAAAGAGAATCATAATAAAAATGTTACATGTTTCAGAATCATACATGTGATCCAATTTTAGGCAAGTTGTGTAAGCAAATAATTTGAAGGCTAGAGAATAATTTACCGTCACATTTGTCAGGTCCACCTTATGCTCCTCTAGGAAGCTAATGAATTCCAAAAAATTCTCTTCTGTTGGGCGGTAATGACCGCTATAGCACCACACAGCCTGAACAATATGAAGATCAAAGGTTCAAAAATTATAAGGATAACTTGCATCTCAAGAAATATAATGTACATATTAGAATGTATTAGTATATGTAACGAACTTCGAGAACCCCATTGCATGCAACCAATCTTCCGGCTGCAATGGTGGCACCTCCTGCTAGAAAACTGGAGTGTTGGAAAAAGCCTCTCTTCTTCTCCCCTACGTACATGCTCCTCGATGCGCCGAGGACAAAGATCCATTTAGAACCCGCAGAAGTATTCACAAGGTTCCTACTTTGTCTGTACACAAGCTTCCCGCCGTGTACAATCACTTCATAAGCTTCCCTCTCTTTCTGCAAGAGCAATTTACAGATACTACGTAATTTACCATACATCAAAACTTCAAAACCCTACATTTCATTCCCTAAGAATCAAAATTCGAATTTTTTGTTTCAAAAAATTAAATATCGACCAAGGCTCCATACGTAACCTATGTGGAAAAAGAATTAGAGATTTTAATACTTACCGGTCCAAGGTATTTGATGCACTGACGCTGCAAATCAGCTCTAGCACACTTCTCAAGATTTTCTTCTTTTCCATCTCCAACATCCAACCTTCATTAATTTCAAATGCAACATATGCATAAATGTATTAGAAAACCATATAAATCTCTAAAACAAGAAAAAAAAATTGTAATGTATGAATTCTACCAATAGAAGAAAGGTTGAGAGCTCCCACTGTTAAACCAGACATCATAATACAAGTGCAGATTGTGCCCGTAACGATGGCGTGGATCAATCTGTACATCACAAGCAGAAGGTAAGCCAAATGGATTAATTGCCTGAACAATTAGTAAGAAATTCGTGGATCAATCTGTACATCACAAGCAGAAGGTATGCTAAATAGATTAATTGCCTGAACAATTAGTAAGAATATTCGTAATGCGAGCTTACCGCTTCAAGCCAATGTCTTAGAGCTAATTCCTGAGCCTTCTCATCCTTTGACAAACCCTTTCCAACCTGGAATCAACAATGATACTTGGTCAACAATCAATGTTTACCGAAAGGTATTTCTTTACAAGAATTTATATAATAATTTTGAACTAGTCAACCATTCTGGCCATGGTCAAGTACAAATCGAAGAAGCGCAAGGATTTGTCTTCGAAAAGACTGAATTAGGTCCAAATGTTGAAAAAAAATATGTTAAAAAATTCGGTTATCTTCAATATATTGTAAAAGATAAGTAACATAAACCGCAACGTGTCGAAAAATCACCTTGGCAGCCCGAGTCCTAGCACGCGACCATCTGGAGACAGCAGTTTCTGATTTATCAGAGTTAAAGAATGACACAGAGCTGCGTTTAAGAGCAGCAAAGTCCAATGCCTTCCACCTACAACAATTAAACACAAACGGAATAAGCATATGTGACTGTACGTAACAACTATGAGCCGTAAAATAGGAGATGATGACAGAACAGACCATAGCTCCTCGACTACAACAGCGCAATCTGCAAGGTTCCGCCTAGTCCGGTAGCTCTTGTAAAATTTCTGCACTTTGATTGCAGCTGCCTGAAGCTCACTAGGATGGCATGGAGAAAGGAAATCTTCTGGCTTGGGTAAGGAAATTGTTGGATTGACCTCCTCAATAAAACTATCCACTTTTCCTTCTATTTTCTTGAAAGAAACATTTGTCCCTAGCTTTATCTGGCCTGCTTTTCTTTTCTTGGAGCTCAAGGATTCTTCAATAATCATTTTATCTACCTCATTAGATTCATTGGTGCTGCCCATATCAGTTTTCTCCTCGCTAACTGCTCCAGATGTCGCCGTCTTTTTCCTGGACTGGAAACTGATGGCTGTCAGTGTGACCATTTCTGTAAAATTTCTGTCAAAACAAAAGGAATGTGCCTCAGAGAAATGATATTCCGATTGATCTTAAAGCAATAGTGCATCAAATGACAAATGAACCTGCTCAACTATATTCGTAGAAACTATTTAAAGTTTTGGTAATCCAGAGAAGAAAATGCAGGTTGGATTCCATGAAGAATTTCTACAATCTACTTCCATAGTTATCAAATCAGACAAAGTAATGTTCTCTTTTCATTCAATTAATCCACATTTTCACTTTAACCATGATCAAATTCAAGGAAAAACTAAACTTGGGCTTTTCAAGGGAGTAGATAATTAACTGAAACCTATAAACAAATCATCAAATTAACATGTTAATCATACAAAGGAGCCCAAAAAATTTAGAAAAATTAAGATGAAGGTTGAGGTTGCTCACCTGGATTAATTCAAGTAATAGAATACCGTGAAGGACGATGAAAACGAAGTAGCTCGGGTTGAAAGTTCAGAGTTGTTCTCTCCTTTATATACCGTGAAGGACAATGAAAACGAAGTAGCTAGGGTTGAAAGTTCAGAGTTGGTAATGGTATTTTCCAACACGTATTGGACAAAAATTGCTGAAAATAGAAAAAGGGTTTGAAATTTGGTCCCATGAAAAGGGGTTTTTTGAATGAAAATAGGAAAACATGACCGGATTTTGACAACCCCACGAGGGGTTTGATTTCTTAAACTTAAGAGTGTTCAAAGTTGCCAATATACTTGTCACTTAGTACTATATTCTTGTGGTTACTTGTAAGTGAGAGGTTTTAGGTTCGATTATTGCTAAAGGCGAATTTGAACCACATTATTGATAGGTCATTGTGAGGCTAATCCCACCTCTCTCCCTTTTAGTGTGGTAATATCGTTTGTTAAAAATAAAAAATAAAAAATAAAATAAAAAAGTTGCCAATATACTTTTGGTGCTTAATTATTTGGAACAAAAATATTGGGGCAATTTAACGTTTGCGCCGGGGGAGGGGAGGGGAGGGGAGGGGTGGGGGGAGTTTGGTCAAGCATAAGATTTAGTGACATACTTGTCAAGAAGACTGAAGGTGTTAATTTTACTTTTGCTAGAGAGACTGGAGATTGAGAAATATAAATTTACAGAAATTGTCAAATGTGAAATGGAACCATGTAAAAAAAAAAATAGGGATGTACTGTTTGACTCGCCACCGAAGCTTCATTTCAATGGGTGGGGTGTTCACTCATATTTTGTTCCTTACAATCAAGGACTGAAAAATCGATAATATCGGCGAAATATCGCCGATATTATCGCTTTTTTGCAACGGCGATATTTTCAGAGTATTCCAATTAATATCGTAATAATATCGCGATATTAGCGATATTATCGCGATCTCTCTCCGTCGTCGCAACGGCAGCCGAGCTCCGTCGTCGCAGGCTGCCAAGATCCTCTCTCTGCCAAGATCTGCGCCTCACTCTGCCAAGATCTGCGCCTCTCTGCAATCCTCTCTCCGGATCCCAAAACCCGCTCGGGTTTGATGGATCCCAAAACCCGCTCGGGTCTGATGGTTTCTTTTGGTCGCTGGGAGATGAGAAAGGGAGGAGGAACGTAGGAGAGGGAGGGAGAGTTCAGGAGGGTGGTGGAGATGCTGCGCTGGCATCGGGGTGGACGAATTTGGGTGTGCCTGGGTGTGGCCGGAATATGGGTTGGATTCCTCTGCGCGTCGCCTTGCTTCCCAGAGACGGAGGAGAGGGAGGGAGAGTTCAGGAGGGTGGTGGAGATGCTGCGCTGGCATCGGGGTAGACGAATTTGGGTGTGCCTGGGTGTGGGTGCGATCGGGGAAATGGAGTGAGAGAACCAGAGAGAGAGAGAGAGAGAGAGTTAAGAAGAGAGAGAGTTGAGAACTGAGAGAGTTGAGATCTGAGAGAGAGTGAGAGGTCCAAGAGAGACTCGGGAAAAGAGAGAGAGAGAGAGAGAGAGAGAGAGAGATAGGGTGAGGGTTAGTGGGCTGCCACGTGGCAGCGTGACGGAGAGTGAGAATCAAGATGGAGGGTCCAGATTAGATTAGGATAAAGGACTCAATTGCACAATTTATATAATTTCAGGGAAAGAGAAAATATAAATTAATCTGGGGTTGGAGTTTCACAGGATTGGGGTTTCACTAGATAAAGGACTCAATTGCACCATTTATACAATGCAATATATAAAGTGTAAAATATTGTACTAATTCATTATATATAAATGATTTTGGTGTGTTTAAACTTCTTTCATTAATTACTCCATATTTTCTACACTCACAATATTTGCCAGCTCGTTATATAATCAACTTAAATCAGTTAAATCCATCATGCAATGCATTTCCTTCTAATTTTTTGTGATAAACTAATAGATAATTGACTAAATAAACATCCTGCAAAGTTTCAATAAAAATTTCCAAGTTTTTCTTACAATTTCCGTGGTTTTTATTCAATTTTTATCGATATCGATAATATCCCGATATTTCCATCGATATTTCCGTGTTTTTGAACCACCGATATTTCCGATATCATCGATATTTAATACCTTGTTTACAATTCAATTGTGTCCATCCCTATGACTAATCCAAGCTCCCCTAATTCTCTACCAGCAGTGTCACTGGACTTGCTATTTTATACACCATCGTTAATACAACACAAAATGATAAAAAAAAAAAAAAAAATTTAATATTTGAATCGAGACTTAACTGATCAGTCAGGTTGTCGTGTGAAGAACTAAAATATATATATATATATATATATATATATATATATATATATATAATATTTCTATTTATTTTGATTTAGCTTTGTCGCATATTTTGTGGAACTAATAGCTAGGTTAGTCAAATGGTTGGTATCCAATGGTTCAGTTAGGATCTTTGTTACTAGAATTACAACCAATTTAGTTAGTTTTGAACCAATTCAATTTGGATAAGCACCCTAAACATGCTGAGTGGGTGTCTAAAATTAGTTTATGTGGAAGTCTGTAAGGCCATCTCCAACCGAGGGCTGGCCAGAGGGCTCGTTTGAGCCCTCTGGCCTTCCAAGATTCTCCAAGATATTAATATTTTAATGAACAGTACAGGGCCATATTTGCCTCCGTCTCCAACCGAGGGCCAGAGGGCTCGTTTTAGCCCTGTCACAAAAAACCGTCTCCAACCGAGGGCCAGAGGGCCATAGGGCCAAACATAATTTATTATTTTATAGCTACAATTTTTAAAAATATTGTTTAAGTTTTATGTTGTCAAATAATTTTTTTATGTTGTATAATTTTTATGTTGGTTAATGTTATTTAATGTTGTTTCATATTGTTTAATGTTGGGCTATAATTCACTTAATTTAATTTAATGTTGTATAATGGCATAGGAAGTTATAGGAAAAAAATTGAATTAAAAAAAAATTGAAACAAATTTTGTAAAATAGAAGTTACAGAAAAAAAAAAAGGTTTAAATTGAAGTTATAGGAAAAAATAAGGTTTAAATTGAAGTTATAGAAAAAAAAAGAAAAAAAAAGGTTTGAATTAAAGTTAAAGAGAAAAAAAAAAAAAAAAAAAAAAAAAAAAAAAAAAAAAAAAAAAAACCTGAAGCAACGGCTAGTGGACTCACTAGCCGTTAGAATTGAAAATTTTAAATTGCCTAATGCTGTCGGTTACAACCGACAGCAATACTAATTAATTAAAAAAAAAATTGAAACTTCCTAATGCTGTCGGTTAAAACCGACAGCAATGAAAAAGCTGGAAAAAAAAAACAGCCAGCCCTCCAGCCCTCTAGCCCTCTCCGATTCCGTGGGGCCCTCCCAGATTCCAGAGCCCTCTGGCCTAGCCCTCGGTTGGAGACGGTTTTAGGGCCATTTTCGGCCCTCTGGCCCTCTAGCCCCTTCGGTTGGAGATGACCTAATAGGTTTAATGATTAGAAAGAATGTCTCGTGTATACAGAAAAATAATGCGTGTACATGAGTTTCTTAGTTCATACAAGAAAACTGTGTGTGCATGAGTTTGCCCCATGTATTAGGCAGGCCTTGATTTGAAGCCAGAAAAGTGCAAAGACATCAAGCAAAAATCTGTACATATACCTACGTAGCTGGCCGACCACCTTCATAGAGTATGGGTATGTATAGGCTTTACTACTCTGGATCTTTGTAACCATGCTTTTATAGAAATTAATTAGGGTAAATTACCAAAAACTACCTCAACTATTTGGTCATTAACAGTTTCATACCTCGTTTTTAAAAAATTTCAATGTTATACCTTATCTTCGAATTTGTTGCAATGTCATACCTCCCTTCAGTTGTCTGTCAATTATTCTGTTAAAATGCTGACGTGGCATGCCACGTGCACATTTTATATTAAAAAATTATTAAAAACTAAAAAAAAATTAATTAAATATTACAAAATTAATTAAATATTAAACAAATTAATTTTTTTTTTTCCTTCTCTCTTTTTTTTTTTCTTTTCTCTTCTTATTCTCTCTCCTCCTTCTTATTCTCTCTTCTTCTTCTTCTTCTAGGCACGGGTTCGGCCCTTCTTTTTTTTTTTTTTTTTTTTTTTTTTCTTCTTCTCTTCTTCTTCTCTCTCCTTCTTCTTCTTCTTCTTCTTCTTCTTCTGGGCACAGGTTCGGCCTTTTTTTTTTTTTTTTTTTTTTTTTTTCTCTCTTCTTCTTCTCTCTCTCCTTCTTCTTCTTCTTCTTCTTCTTCTGATTCTGGGCACGGGTTCGGCCCTTTTTTTTTTCTTCTCCTCTTCTTCTTCTCTCTTCTTCTTCTTCTTCTTCTTCTTCTTCTTCTTGGCACGGGTTCGGGTTTTTTTTTTTTTTTTTTTTTTTCTTCTTCTTCTTCTTCTTCCTCTTCCTCCTTCTTCTTCTTTCTGGATTTGCAGGGGATTGGGATGGGGGGGGGGGGTTGGCACGGGTTCGGGTTTTTTTTTTTTTTTTTTTTTTTTCTTCTTCTTCTTCTTCTTCCTCTTCCTCCTTCTTCTTCTTTCTGGATTTGCAGGGGATTGGGATGGGGGGGGGGGGGGGGGGGGGACGGACGAAGAAGAAGAAGCAGCTTCTTCTTCTGGGCACAGGTTCGGGTTTTTTTTTTTTTTTTTTTTTTTTTTTTTTCTTCTTCTTCTTCTTCCTCTTCCTCCTTCTTCTTCTTTCTGGGTTTGCAGGGGATTGGGATGGAGGGGGGACGGACGAAGAAGAAGAAGAAGCAGCAGGAGGAGAAGGAGGAGAAGGAGGAGAGAGAACAAGAGAAAAAAAAAAGAGAGAGAGAAGGAAAAAAAAATTAATTTTTTTAATATTTAATTAATTTTTTTTTGTTTTTAATTTTTTTTTATTAATTTTTTAATATAAAATTTGCCACGTGGCATACCACGTCAGCAGTAACGGATGAATTGACGGAAGGTATGACATTGCAACAAATTCGAAGATAAGGTATAACATTGAAATTTTTTAAAGACGAGGTATGAAAATGTTCAGACCCAATAGTTGAGGTAGTTTTTGGTAATTTACCCAATTAATTAACTACCACAAGATTCATCATTTAGTAGAAGGTCGGAACACCAAGGTGTCCTTCCCATTTGACTAGTACTCCTCTTGGATTCCCTTCTTGTCTGGTTGGGTTTGACGAATTTTGAGATTATTCTTGTTGATTTAGACAATCTTAGACAATCTCCAATGGTGGGCTAAAAGCCAAATTACTCCCCAAAATTTTCCCCCAAACTCATTCCAACCCAAGGGGAAAATTTGGGCTAAATGCTAAATGTTAAACCAATGCCAGATTCCCCCCAGAATTTAGCCCAGAAATTGGTGTGGCCTCCACCGAACCGAGTGAAAATATTTATCGGAATTTAAATTTTTTTTAGATTAAAATGTTCATAAAATTAATTTACGATAGTCTACATATTTATTTAAAAAAAATCAATTTAAGAAAAAAAATAGCCTAAGTTTATTCTTTAATAATCATGGGCTAAAATTTTAGGATAGAACGGTTGGAGTAGAAAAACTGTTTCTGGGCTAAAAGCTAAATTTTCCGGGCTAAAATATTTGGTTTTTAGCCCAACCATTGGAGATAGTCTTATGAGACTTTGAGCAAATATGATGATTTTATTGGATTATGTATATACATGCTAGTATGGTTTTACATAAATGGGGGTTTACAAAGAAGTGAGTTATTATCATAAAAAATAAAAATAAAAAAAATAAAAAAGGGTTTTAGAAATCTTTCTTTTTGTCCACTCAAAGGTTTTTGTTTTGCACCCCTTCAAAACCTTATAGCAGTGAGTACGTCAACATCGAGGAATTAAAAACAAAATGTCCTATTGATTTTCCTTATTAACACTAAGATTTGTCAATTGTAGCATATGAAAATAAGGGTCTTTCCCCCAGAAGATTGTTTTATTTAACTACTTAAAATGTCACGAAAACTGGGCTGCTGTCCCTACTGATCAGCCACCGAAAAATAATTATTAGACCGACTTACACTTATCTAATGTTACATCCTGACCCCGGCTCGACTCCGCCGTAGCACGATATTGTCCGCTTTGGGCCCCGGTCACGCCCTCACGATTTTGTTTCTGGGAACTCATACGAGAACTTCCCAGTGGGTCACCCATCATGGGATTGCTCTCGCACGAATTCGCTTAACTTCGGAGTTCCTAGGAAACCCGAAGCCAGTGAGCTCCCAAAAGGCCTCGTGCTAGGTAGAGATGGGCATGTACATATAAGGCTTACATGATCCAGACCCCTGGGCGATGTGGGATCTTACATCTAAAGTCTACGAAATTTTATATGCAAACACTAGACACATAGAGCTACACTCACACAAATTTTTGGAATTTTTGGAGTAGATTTGCTATTTAAATTAAATCGAACAAAAACAGGATAGAAACAGATTTTAAGTAGTTCACAAATTAAGAAAAACGAGTTAGGGGAATTGCTATCCACCACCAAATAATCATGCAAACATGCTATGTTTCATTCAAATTTCTTTTATTTCCGGATGATGATGCTCAAGTTGGCTCAATGTTAGAACTCAACCTATTACTCTTTCTTTTGTAGTATGTTAAGAGAACGGCGTTTTCAACTTAACTTAGTCCGTAGCATGCAATCTTGAATGGTTTGTTCATAGATTTAACAAGTAGAAATCATTAAGAACGGAAAGTGTTTGAGTCATCACAAGGCATCGTATGTACTAGCGTTGTCTTACTTATCCTAGAAATTGATTCACATGTTAATCGCAATTAACAAGTACTACTCTAGAACATATGTAGGTCCTCATTTGACAAGGGCAGACAAACATATTCATAGCATTAGAATCCTAAATATGCTTACTAAGTATGCATCTGTAGAAAACACATAAAGAATTCATCAATGAGACAAGTAGTGAAGCAATTTTCATCCTTACATACAAGAAATTGAAACAAAATGTCATAACACATTTGCAATCATATTCGGGGCTTCAAAACAGCCCCTAACTACTAAAAATTTAGTTACACATTATTCTCAAATTAAACCAAAAGAAAGACATGGGTTTGAGAAGATAAAGCCGAAATAAGAGAATGCCAAGATTTCCTCCTTCCTCTATTGCTTCCCTTTTCCTCGTCCAACTTCTTGTTGCCTTGCCTTTTTTCCTTCCTTTCCGTTGCAACCTCCAACCTTCTTTGTTTCTTTTCTTTTTTCGATATTTTTTTTTCTTTGCCGCTGCAACTTGCAGCCTTTTTGTTCTTGCTTGCTGCCCCAGTTTCTTCTCCATAACTCACGCCACTAACAGCCATTTAGTGATGACAATAAGTGAGAGGAAATGGTAAACAAATTGTAACTCTTTAGGTAGCCTTTATGCCCATTACTCCCACTTAATCCTCATCTTTAATTTCATTTCCTCTTATATTTGAATAGGTGACAGCTGGCTTGTTCTTGACTGCATCAGTTTTGGCTACTAGATTTATTGGGTTTATTGCTTTCATTGCAGTTACAAACTGCTCAGTCTCTTGTGAACCTTTTAGTGTTAAAATGACCATAAAATGATATTAACAATCCGTGAAATGCTCCAGAAAATATACATCCGTAGCTTTCCAAGCATATAAGGCTCATTCTCTAATTCATTCTGAGCTGTTCACAACTTGCTTCCAAAGTCAGCTGACCTGCACATGCAGTTTTGACGAATTTGTTACTTAAAATCCCACTTGTGCTATTTTTCTTTTCTTTGCTTGACAAATCCTACAAAACACAAAAACAAAGTAAATAGCTAAAAAATATAAGGAACTAACTAAGAAAAGACAAGTGAATTTGATGTAAAATATATATAAATATGAGCTTATCACTTTTATAGAAATTAATTAACTACCACAAGATTCATCATTTAGTAGAAGGTCGGAACACCAAGGTGGCTTTCCCATTTGACTAGTACTCCTCTTGGATTCCCTTCTTGTCTGGTTGGGTTTGCAGAATTTTGAGATTATTCTTGTTGATTTATGAGACTTTGAGCAAATATGATGATTTTATTGGATTTTTATGAGACTTTGAGCAAATATGATGATTTTATTGGATTATGTATATACATGCTAGTATGATTTTACATAAATGGGGGTTTGCAAAGAAGTGAGTTATTATCATAAAGAAAAAAGGGTTTTAGAAATCTTTCTTTTTGTCCACTCACAGGTTTCTGTTTTGCGCCCCTTCAAAACCTTATAGCAGTGAGTACATCAACATCGAGGAGTTATTTGACAGCTCTACATCTCTTCCGAAAACGTATGGAGATTTGAATGGATAATATATATTTAGCACTTATGCTTTCGTTGCACTACTTTACTTATGCTCTGAACTTATGCATGCATTGTTGAGAGGGTCTGATGACCACTAGGGTGTGGCCCTTCCGGGATATTTTGTTGTATTAAAATATTGATACTTTTGCAGCTTGCAGTTAATTACAGTATATTTATGTTATAATGTAATATTCTTTTTAGTTAATTCTAGTAGATTTTTTTGTTATAAAGTGGCTTTAAATTTTCTTTTCGGGTTATTTTTCATATTATTAAATAAATTTTTGAAGTTTCTCTCAACTTTACTTTTTATATTGTGTTAATAAGCGTATCATATGTCATGATGCTTCAATATATAAGCATTTTATCATTTTACCAAATATCACATTAATCAACAACTTTGAAGTTTCTCTCAACTTTACTTGTTCCAAAGTGCATCTTTTAGGGTTAGCGCTTGTGAATTTCAAAGTGCGTATTTAAAGGTTAGTGTTGTTTTCACATATCATGATGCGTCAATATATCTACGTTGTACCTGTTGTGTGTGTGTAGTAATTTAACCAACAAGCTTTGAGGTGTCTCTCTCAACTTTACTTGTGAGTTCGAGATTGTGTGCTTTAAGGTTTGCGCATGTCAATCCGTGGTCTATCCTCAGTGGCTACTGGCATCAATAGCCACGCCCGAATCCATGGGGATTAATCAAATTTCTGTAATGATATGACTTATGATCTAGGGTCAGAATAACAATTACAGAAAGAGATGAATTATTTATATTCGTTGAATTTATTGTCAAAAGGGAAAACTATAATTTATAGGCTTTAGGCTTAGGGTGGTAATACGATAGTGGAATATGTGAGAATACAGATTACATGTCAAATATATATATATATATATATATATATATATATATATATATATATATATATATATATATATATAGGCCCTTTAAGGGAAGGGATTAATTATTATATACATGTAAAACATTTGAGTATATATATAGGAACTTAGCTAACTTAATTATGTCTAGCTAAGTAGATTAATTATTATATACATGTAAAACATTTGAGTATATACACTAATAATGTAAAACACATTAGCAGATGGGGATATCTTCAAGGGTGCTTGATATAGACTTTGACTTCACATGATCATTCTTGGTAGCATATGATGGTGGAACATCATCATCGATAGGGTATGTCTGCATAGAACAATTAGAAAAAGAAATACGCTTAATGAGAGTAGTACGAAAATTCCCTCTTAATTAGCAGCTTAAACACCAAGTTTAGGCCTCTATATGCGATACATATGATATGAGATCAGGGTTCAGGGTTCAGGCTTAAGAATAATTTACTTTGACATCAGCCAAGTCCACCTGATGCCCCTCTAAAAAGCTGATGAATTCCATAAAATTCTCTTTTGTCGGGCAGTAATGACCGCTGTAAGGCCATACAGCCTGAACATTATGAAAATCAAATTAAGGTTCATAAATTATGAGGAAAAAAATAATTATGTAATTTGTAATGTTATATATATTGTGTGTGTTTAAGGAAATAATTCATTAGCAATTAAGCAAGTAATTAACCTCAGGAAGCCCTTTAGAGGCTACAATTCTCCCTGCTGCAATGGTAGCCCCTCCAGCAAGAAAAGTAGAGTGCTGGAAAAAGCCTTTCTTCTTCTCCCCAACATACAGATCCCTTGATGCGCTGAGGACAAAGATCCACTTAGAACCCTCACGAGTATTCACTAGTTTCCCACTTTGTCTGTACACAAGCTTCCCACTCTCCACAATCACTTCATAAGCTTCCCTCTCTTTCTGTGAGAGCAAATACGGAGAAAAAAACATCATTAATCAAGATCAATTTAGAAAGAAAAAAATTGAAACTTAAATATAGATCAGATGGCCTGCTATGGAGATCTTTGTGCAGGAAGGTTGTTCTTTATGCATGTATGGATATGGTCAAAAATCTATCGATAAATTAATAAGTTTTGTTGGCGGCAATGATATCGCCACTTTTTTATGGCATATGGGCGTTAATTGCATTTTTTAAATTGATGACATATCAAAGACTAGGCAATGTGACACATGTTCTCAGTATCTGGGAAGAGTGATTAAATGTATTGATACTCACTGGTCCAAGGTATTTGATGCATTGAGACTGCAGATCAGTTCTTGGGCACTTATCAAGGTTTACTTCTTTACCATCACCAACATCCAACCTTCGTTCCGGACAGAGCTTCAAAAATTGCAAAAGAATCCTAAAAAATGTTAAATCAGAAAATTTGGGTTCTGGAGGAATTTTACCAGTAGAAGAAAGGCTGAAAGCTCCCACTATTTAACCAAACATCATAGTACAAGTGCAGATTTTGTCCATACCGATGGCGAGGATCAATCTGTACAGCACAAGCAGAAGGTAAGGATCCTTCATTTTTATAATTTTTGGTACTGCATGTAAAACGTACTAAGAAATAAAAATAGGAATTCCTAATGTTATCAACTTGACTAAATTCATTTGTACACTTAATTTTACCTTGTTAAAATCGAAAAAATTAGCTAAATACTCGGTAAAGTTAATCTTAATGTGAACTTACAGCCTCAAGCCAATGTATTAGAGTTAATTTCGGAGTCTTCTCGTCCGTGGACAAACCCTTCCCAACCTACGTACATTGATCAACCATGTATGCTTCTTCATCAAACATAATGTGTTTAACATATTAACAGTTTAACATAGCATTCTTACAAGATCGTCATATAAGAATATTATATCTAATACTAAAATGAATATTATTCAAAATGCTAATGTTTAAAATTTTCTAAAAGCTCAGTAACTTTCACCGCAAGCGAAATGTATAGGAAGAGATCACCTTGGCAGCCCTAGTCCTAGCCCTTGCCCATCTTGAAACTGCAGTTTCTGATTTAACAGATTCAAAAAACGACACCGAGCTCCGCCTAAGAGCAGCAAAGTCCAATGCCTGCCACCTATAACAATTAAAAGACGATCAAATAAGCACAAATATATTTTTACGCATTATGCAATAAAATTGGACATGAAGCTGCACAAACCATAGCTCCTCAACAACAACAGCGCAATCTGCAAGGTTTCGTCTAGTCCTGTAACTCTTGTAAACTTTCTGCACCTTGATTGCAGCTGCATCAAGCTCTATTGGAGACCGCAGAGAAACCCAATCTTCTGGCTTTAACTTTTCAATGAAAATTTCAGTTTTTCCCTGTGCAGTTTTCCTTGAAACATTTGTCCCAATATTTAGCTGATCACCTAGTTTCCTTTTCTTGCTGCTTATAGATTCTTCAAAAAGCACTTTTTCCATCCCATCAGATATTCCAGTTTTGCTTAAATCAGTTTTCTTGAAGCTAATTGTTCTAGGCGTTGCCTTCCTCTTGGAATTCAAATTGATGGATGTCTGCGAGCCCATTTGTATAATTTCTGTCAAACCAAAAATCATGTTGACTGGTCTTATAAATTGATTCCAGAAAATACAGCAGTTTCCGAAATTTAATTGGCCCCGTTAAACAGTTGCTTGAATCGAAAGAGAAACACCAAGAGAGGTTTAAACTTGAAGGGTTAAAAGGTTACATATATATAACTATATAAGAGTGCTTAATCGCTCACTGGTTAGTATTTACTAAGACATTTACCAAGTAGGTTTTCTTTCATTGCAACGAAATGTTACGAAAATTTTATGTGTATCTGTGTGAAAGAGAAAGTTGGGCAATTATGCAAAGAAATAACCCTAGCGTACTAGTCAAGAATGTAGTCATTCACGTCATTGTTTAATTGTAGTTTCCTTTGAAATTTACAAAATTGTGGGGTATATCATATACCAGACAAATGATTTTTTTTTTTTTTTGTCAAATGATAGATTTGTTAGATTAGATATTAGATTAGAAAGCCGATGAAGTTTGTACCCACGCCGTGGTGCAAGGGCAACACTCCTCTTCACCACTGTGGTAAAAGGACACTTGCCACCAGACAAATGATTAATTACACAGTTTCTTTGGACCCTACTAACATAGCTTTCAGCAAATTTCTATGTCGTTGTTGAAAAGTGATTAAGGTTATAAAACATGGAAACGGGAAACCTTTCAACACGTTTTACAACTGCCCTCATTCCCTCTAACAAACATTTGGGAAATGATCTCACACTTTATCAACCTGTTGACCTAGTCTTTAGTAATTTCCGGAAAGATTTACTGGAAATTTCATTTTTATAATTTAAATTACACTAGAAGCATTGAAGCTTGACCTACCGAATCTTAATTCTAATCCTAATCCATTTTCTCATCTTCTCCTACACAAATTCTAGTTCAAAGTTATATAGTATTGTTCATGGAATTTCTGTACCGAAAGTTTAAGCTTTAGCTACAAGGTTACTTGACCATTTCCTGTTTTAATTTTTCCTTTCGCTTCCCAAAATTTTCAGCGCGACTTATAAGTTTTCTTTTGTAATTCACTCATATAACATATTTATATGAAATGAATGTATTAATATTAGACCTTAAGTATAGGGAACTTTCATGCAAAGGGTTTGGATGAAAAGAGCTTGGACTAAATTTATTTTAATAAAAAAAATCATGCTATAACTTTATTTAATTAAAAAGACCTAAATTTTAGTGAAAAAAACCCTTAAATTTTAACAAAAAAGGACAAAAAAAACTTAAATTTTAATGAAAAAGACATAATTTTAATAAAAATGACAAAAAATCTAACAAGTGAACTCACGGTACACTATTTATGAAATTTAGGACACTGTTTATGAAACTTACTACACTGTTTATGAAACTTACGACACTGTTTATGAAACTTACGACAAAGAGTGCCTCAAGAACCATGCAGCAGCCATAGGAGGGACTGCTACGGATGACTGTGGCGAATTCATGCCCAATGAAGAAGAGGGCACCATCGAAGCCCTCAAGGGCCTCACCTTTTCGATGGTGGATGTTTTGTTGTGTTGCACATCCTTTCAACCACTACGGCTATGCACACGCGTTCCTTTCTCTCTTACATTTTAAATGCAAAATCAATTTGAACTCTGAACAAATCTCTATTTCTTCACTTTATCAATGTTGGCATTAGGTTTCGTGAAAACTTTGCAAAAGTATTCCACATATATTGGCACATTTTGTGATGACTCAGTTAATTCAAGTTTTTCCATTATTATCACTTTAGTCACATTTTGCAACTTGGATATCTTCATGATCTTTCGAGCATTACATCGAACACTTGGCAGACGCGCTAAGCGAAGCAGATTTTCTTCAACTTATCGGCCGCAGATTCATCCACTAAGTACTGTAATCACAAGAAACCCCAACTCGGTTCACCAAAAACTCACACGAAAGCGTCATGCCCATCACCACATGAAATTTGAAGACATGAGGCCATTCCTTTCTCCTCATAACTCCCAGATATGCAAAAAAAAGTATGCCATCAAGAACCAGCTGGGCAACCTCCCAATGGCTCCGAGGAACGGGTATGTTAAGAATTCAAAGTCCTCCAAGAACTGGTGTAGAAACTGTATGGAACATCCTTAGATGCTTGTGGGGCTATACGAGATTTGCATATACTTTTCAATGCAGGGATTGTACGTAACAAGCTACCGTCACCCACGCTGAAAAACGGGCTCTATGCAGCACAAAGGTTCAAAAGTGGCATCTACTTTTCTCGTCCTTATCATTAAATAAAGTTAGTAGGTGGTTTGGTTAAAACTTAAAGTTTTGAAGCCCTTTTCATTAATTTTCTTTAAAGTATAAGTTATTCGTCAATGTGTTTTATAGTATGATTGAGTGAATTTGTAACAACACTTAAGTCAAAGAAGAATTAATAGGCGAAAACAGTAGAGCTCATTTACTTATCAGTAATGGGAATGAAAAGAAACGAAATAGGTTCTTTTCATGACTTCAATCACGTTTACTTGTATGTAATTCGTAATGAGATTAACTAAAATCCGTAATGGAATAACCAATTCAAGAATTGGATTAACATTTGATTAACTAGGGGGAGGTTTTTAATCCAATTCTCTTTCCTTACTTTTTTTAATTCTAAAATTATCTGATTCCTTATTTCCTCATTACTTATGAGTAAACGAGCCCTAAAATGTAGGGCTAGGCAATTAATTAAAAAAAAAAAACCCGACTAAACCAACCAAATCGCATTGATGGTTTGGTTTTTTTTTTCGGTGAGTAAACAGAACCACACCGACTAAAGTCAGTTTGAAGAGCAGTTCCTATAATTCTTGGAGATCGGTTAACCGAATCGACCTGTGTGTTTGCTTTTATTTGTTTTAATCAAAATAGAGACCTTAGTGGTGACGGTGGTGCTTTGTCTGTATGTCTAGGATGACTCTTATGTTGCCTAGTTTGCATCAATATCACCTTTTCTTTACTTTTCTTGCCTTTTTAGATGTTTGTTTTTGTGGCCCCGTTTTGGGTGTTTAATGGATATCACTTTTTAGCTGTTGTTATTGTGCCCTCTTTTCTCTCCATCTCTTTTCTCTCACTTTCAGACTTAGTTCTCAAACCTAGCACAACAACCTCCCAGCCGTGTCCTCCATCCACCATCATGAATATCTCCATATGATAGGTCTCTCTCCCACTCCGCTTCATCCACAAATTGAAAACTGACCCAAACCAACTCGTCATTGTCAGTTAACCAACATGATCAGTTTTATCCCCGGCTTGATCGGTTTCGGTTTACAATTTTAGCTCAACCGACTAGGTCTGTTTGGTTTCGGTTTTGGTCCAAAAAACTGACCCAACCCAACGCACCCCTACTAAAATGAGTGCAAAGTAGGAAAAAGAAAAAGAGCGTAGACTGAAGTTTCATTGGGCTCACTATCGGCATATGGGTAGTCGTGGGCCAACAGTAAATCCAAGGCCTCGAGTTCCAAATCCAACAACAAAATAGCTCAGATCATAAGCTATGATCACGCCTTCTGCATTGACCAAAAAAATAAAATCACATTTTTGCACGTCCCATCCTAGTTCTCCGTGCAGTTGCATCAGCACCGTCGAAAATCATCACACGGCCCCACTATATGTCGGCCCTAAATTTAACAGCCAAGATGCAGACACCGCCTCTTGTGCAAATGTAGAAATTAACCAAACGTCAAAATAAATCAAGAAATTGAGACCCACAGAAATTCTCGTAGGAACTCCAATGGCAGAACCAAAACCAGAGCTCAAGGACTCTCTCTCAGGTACTTCCATTTCCTTTGTATTCTCAGAATTCCCCATATCTAATATCAAATCATTGTCCACTTTTAGCAATTACTTATTTTTTTCATTTGATTTCTGGGTTTCTGTAGAGTTGATATTGTTGAATTGAATTCTTTTCCAATGATAATTACAGTAAAAATTTGATCTTGGTGATGGGTTTTGGGTAAAGTTGATAGTTTTCTGAGGTGGTGGTATTAGTTAAGCCGATGTAAATTGCGCAGAGAGGAATTCGAGCTCGAGTGCGAGAAATTTTTCAATATGACCGGAACATGAGTGTACACTATATATTTGAAAATTTTAATATTAAGTTCTTACCTTTTTAATACACATAACCCACCATTTGTACAGTACCATCACATTCGCTTTAATCAATGTGGTTACGCCAACCTCTATTATTTATTGAAGAACATGTAGAAATGATACTTCTATTAGCCAAGTCTCGATTTTAAATTATAAATTTATGCATCCATTTATGTATTTTGGCATGGCAGAGAAATCAGCAGGACATCATGGTGATAAATCACCAAAGCATGACAAAGAAACGCATGGAAGGAGTGATGACATTGATGAGAGCACCTCAATAGATGAAGTGAAGGGGCCAAGTGTGTTTGAACGGGTGAAGGAAGAAGTGGAAGCCGTTGTCGAAGCAGTTATTCATCCTACGAAATAATCCGCCAGTCATGATTCGTCTCCAAGTGAGAGGTTGGTTGATTGAGCCTCTCAGTTGTAAGCGTGCTTGAAATATTTGCTCTCATTTGGAGAAATTGGATTTATAGTCGTCAATGTTTGTGTGGTTTCTTTAATTTGTACTTAATGCGTTGCAGTCCATGTGGTTGATGAAATGGAGCCATTTTAAGGAAACTGTTGCATGATTCCTCAAATACTGGTCATCATTTGCTTACTCTTTGAGTAATATACTCTTAATATTATTTTACAGATAGTTGAACTCGATATAACATCTTATGGAAGAATCAGAATGTGTCACGTGATAAATGAGATAGAAAGATGGTTATATATCCCCGCTTGGATGTAAGAGTCTCCGCAAATGGAGAAGCTAAATAGTGCCATAACCATTCTAGTTCCATCACAATCTGCTATAGGTTTGCACACTTGCATTGGTTAAACACTATATGGTTAAATGTTGGTGCCATTTGGTACGTCTTGTATGTGGGAGAAGGGGAAGGGTGTTGTGGGGCAAAATCTGATTTGACATCTGATTTGCTTGGAAGTTTAAATCTGATTTGCGTCCGATTTTCTTCAGATCGGATTCAAACTTCCAAGCAAAACCAGTTTCAATTTTCGTAAACTTATCAAAATTGGATTAAATCTTCAATCCCATCAATCTTAATCTTAAGTTTATTGAGCATATCAGGTGGGAGGTCTGGAATGACCATCGTATAATAGCACATATTGACCTTTCTTCATAGCAATAAATGAATCAATACCTTCTTCCACTCTTAGTTGTAGTTTCAGGTGGGAGAAAGAGAGAGGCTTAGGGTAACACTCAACACATGGACCGAAAATTCTAGTATGGAACGAATCTTAACATGAACTAAAATCTATGGTCATTGGATCCTTAATAGTATAATTCAAAGCAAAACTAATGAAAAATGACTTGAAAACTTAACTTTGAGTTTTAACGATAAAGACAGACAAAATAAAGGGTAAAGTGAATAGTACCATGATTGATTTTTTAGTATAATAATATGATTTTTAGTTAAAGTGAACAGTACCGGAAGTTTTTCATTAAAGTTTCCATAATTCAACGGCTAAGGATCCAACTGCCATATATCTCGATCCATGCTATAAGCCGGTCCATTATAGATAACCTCCGCATTGACTACAAAGGAGAAATCCCTAGGAACATGAACTTACGAGCATATATGTGCATGTATGTATGTATGAAGGGATGCTTTTGACATTGGGCTGTGCTGTGCTGTACTGTTGCTACAAAAGTATTCCTTTTTATGACGTTACTGCTGACCGAATAATACCATTTAGGCAAAAATATTTGCAGCAAATTCTTACTCAAATTTGCTATTAGTACGGCACAGCAGTGCCTATTACTTCCTAGATAAAAGCAGCTAGAGAGAGAGAAAGATAGACTGCACTATCAAGCTTTGCTTATCGGACTTGCCTTCACAGCCCAGACCTCAAGAAATTTTATATTTACTAAATGAATTATATGCTGGAAATAAACTAGCCTTCAACCCCCTATCTATCTCCGTAACTGATCTCTGATCGTTGATGCATGTAGGCTATGTTATAGAATTCATGCATAGCCAGCAATTATTTGTGTAATGTCTAACAATTCCCATTGTGATTGATTTTACAAACTGTTTTCCGCCTTCATACACTCCTTTTTTCTTTTTTTAGTTGAGATTTATTTCTAACCTTTAAATCGAAGAAATCAAAGAAGAATTATGAAACAAAAGTAAACAAGTGTGCAAGAGAGCGTGCAACAGAGAGGAGAGGACGTGTATGTCAAAAACAAAGAAAGCAAAAATAATGTTGATAACGTGTCAATGCGATCATCTGGGATTCTGAAAGTGGCTTCAAGACAATCGAGGTCTTCCAAAGTCTTAAATGCCACGCTGATGCAGGTCCACATGGAGGGTCCGGATTGGATGGAGGTACAGAAAGCCTGGGTGTTCCCCACCTACCAAGCTGCAAGAAAAAAAGTTGACCCAAATAAATGTATTAACTAACTCATTAAAGTCCTGTGCTGATCCTTTCTCCTTCTCCCTTCTTTACATGAACCCTTCTGCCACTCCCTCTGGAAATCTGGATTCACATATACCCTTTTGAAGCAATGCAAATAATATCGGATTAAGGAAAAATAGGTGTGGAAGCTAGCTAGGCAGCTAAAGGAACCCGCTCATTTAGTACTACTCTGTTGGGTTGATTTCAGAGAGAGGAACAGAGATATTTCTAGAGAGAGAGAGCATATCAGTCTCTTCCTTTGATGATAAGGGTTTTGAAGTGAGTTTTCAAATGAAGGTGGAAACTTATTAGAGCTTTTCACAGTTTGACAAGAAACCCCAGAATCAGTTGCTTGTGAAGCAAAATTCTCTCTACCAATGCAAGATAGAGAGAAAACCAAGAAAATTTCAGAGCTTTTGGGGATTTGGATTTTTGTACTCTAGGCTTTTTCTTCACCTATATATACATTTATACATATATATATAATACACATCTCCCATCAATTTATGCATGTACATCTTGTGCTGTGAGTTGCGAGTGATTTCAAATCTCTCTCTCTCTCTCTCTCTCTCTCTCTCTCTCTCTCTCTCCTCTAATCATACTCACCATAATCACAGTAATCATTTGTGGGTTGAAGCAATGAGGAAAGTTTATTGGTTTGTGATAGCTCTGCAAATATTGAGTTGGGTTTCTGCAACAAGCAGGCCTTTTCCTCCAAATGCAGATCTTGGTGTTCATCAACCAGGTTACTCACTTCCCTCCTTTCAAATTCAAGATGTCCTTTTCAATCATTACCATAAAAAAAATGTGTGTTTTTCCTCGTAACTTATTCAAGTGGAAAGTTTGAATTTGGATGTATATCTGTTTTCTTGTGTGATATAATGATATTAATCTTTTTTTTTCCTTGTTCCCCTTCGTTTTTATAGAGTTTTCTTTTAGATTTCATCGCATATCAACCCCTTTTCTTCTTCCTCTTTCATGTCAGGATGTTTTTATAAACTATTCTAATTACGGAGAGGGGAATTCGAACCCGGGTGCAGAGAGGGCACACTGTGGCTTGATAGTATTTGGTTTAGCTCATTAGTTTCTCTGCTAACTTCTGTTAATGCTTTGACCAGGCACAGGCGAAAGCCCAGAGTCTTTGCAAGCTACCCTACAAGAGGTTTCTCTCTCGCTCTCTCTCTCTCTCTCTCTCTCTCCCTCCCTCCCTCCCTCCCTCCTCAGTGCAATTTTATTGAAATTTTAGTGTGTTTAAAGGGTTCAAAGAGCATCCATGGAGGAGTGGGAAAGATGAATGCAATAGCAAACTACAGAGAATTCAGCAAAATAGGATCAAGCCCTCCAAGCTGTGACCATAAGTGTTATGGGTGTACTCCATGTGAAGCCATTCAAGTGCCCACTACCAAAAAGCAAACCGCCCATTTGAGGGTGCAGTATGCAAACTACGAGCCTGAGGGTTGGAAATGCAAGTGTGGCCCAACTTATTACACCCCTTGAAGGCTTGGACACAAATCCCAATCCCATCTCCTCAACTCAATTCATCCTATTCATGTATCGTACAAATATCAATTTTAATGTGCATTGATCTATGCTTCTTTCTAATTCTAATAGCACAATGCGAGATGCAACGTGTTTTTACCATAACGCGTTAAGAGCATTCACCTCCTACACTCGAGGTGCGGAGTTTGATTCTCCATCTCTCATTATCATTAGATACTGAAATGCGCAGGGAGCTTGATTTACCCCTTACACTCAAGGTCATGAACGCAACTTAAAAACTCAAGGGGATGGTTTGGTGTGATAAGACGAGTTTACCCTTAAAAGTTTAGTCACCTACCATGATTTTCATTTGATGAAAAAGTTGGACAAAATTGAGGTTTGGGGTAGCATTGATGTGCATAATTACAATACTAGGGATAGCAAGCCAAAAAATAATAATCACCATTTGAGATGTGTAAATTTAGGGGTGCAACTTGAGTTCCATTCAACCCTAACCCAACGTTCACAATATGAGTTTGAGTTTGGGTTATGTTATACCTCTTAACTCCAAATCAATAATATGCCCAAAAGAACTATGGTACTTAAGCAAGGCACTTTTGAATTTGGTTTTAGGTTGGTGCAGGTTCTCTCGGATTCAATTGGGTACAAGTTCTCAATCCAATAAACAGGGTTGGGTTACTTGGGTACGGTTGGTTCGGTGCAGTTCAGGGTAAAACTGAAATCAAAGTTGAAATTTTTTCAACTCAGTTCGATACAGTTTTGAAGCTAAAACTAAAATGGAATTAAACCATTTAGTTTTAGTTCGATTTGATTTTAAACGGTTTTGGTTTATATCATTTGCAAACAAAATGACTAGCTTCATGAATGGCAGCTACGGTCTTTAGCCATAGCCCCCATTAGTTCCCTTTTCTCATCATGAATCCCTGCTTCCACACCTCGCATTTTTGCAGTCTCATCCAGAGCACTACTGGTATTTAGTTTGTAAAAACCACCAGGTTGCAGTCTCTTCGGAGGGCAGCTAGCAAGCATTTATATGTGTTTTAAATCAGTACGATTCAAAATTGCACCCAATATTCAATTTTTAACAATTTTGAATCAAAATAGGCACAACAGATTGACGGCTTGAAGAATGCTAACTAGTGTAAGGTGTGTGATCTTTTTAATGTGGAATCTAGATGAGGCTATTTTTTTGGTGCGATTCGGTTTCTGTACGATTTTAGATGTACATAATTGAAACCAAATCGTTCTTCTGTTTTAAACCAAAACTGTTTTAAAATCATAAAAATTGAATTTTTCCGTGCGGTCTGATTTATTTCCTATTTCGCTTTAGGATTTTGGTTCCAAGTGTCACACCCTTCCAGTAAATGATCAAGTTAAGGTGAGATTGAGTTTTGGGGATTTGGATCCCATCTGGATTCAAAATTGTGGGGATCCTAGAAATCATCATATCCTAGCCGTTCATCATAAATGGTGCAATTAGAAATCATTTTAAATTTTTTATTTGAAATTAAACATAAATAGTATCTAACGAAAACTGACCGCACAATGTACGATGAACGGTTAGGATGTGAGGAACCTTAGGCCATCTCCAACCGAAGGGTCCAGAGGACCGAAAATAGCTCGAAAACCGTCTCCAACCGAGGGCTAGGCCAGAGGGCTCTGGAATCTGAGAGGGCCCCACGGAATCCCAAAGGGCCAAATGGCTATAAGGCTGGCCACTTCCGGCCAACCAGCCAGTCCCGGGCTGGCCAGGAATTTTTTTTTTTTGTTGGATTTCCTGTCGGTTATAACCGACATGAATAATTTATATTTTTTCAATAGTGTCGGTTATAGCCGACACTAATAGTGATTCAAATAAACGGCATCGTAGGAGGACCAGGATTCGTGTCGGTTATAACCGACACTAATAATATGAAAAATTTGAATACAACGACTAGCCAGTCAGCTAGCCGTTGTATTCAAATTTTTTTTTTTTTATGAATTTAAACCTTTTTTTTTCTATTTTTTTCTATAACTTCCTATAACTTCTATTTACAAAATTTGTTTCAATTTTTTTTAAATTCTATTTTTTTCCTATAACTTCTATTTCACAAAATTTGTTTCATATTTTTTTTCAATTCTATTTTTTTCCTTTTTTTTTTTCAATTCTATTTTTTTCCTATAACTTCTATTTGTTTCATGCTGACGTCACTTAGTCGTTGGATTTGAATTTAAATTGTAGTTTTTAAATAATAAATTATGTTTGGCCCTATGGCCCTTTGGTCCTCGGTTGGAGACGGTTTTTTGTGACAGGGCTAAAACGAGCCCTCTGGCCCTCGGTTGGAGACGGAGGCAAATATGGCCCTGTGCTGTTCATTAAAATATTAATATCTTGGAGTATCTTGGAGGGCCAGAGGGTTAAAACGAGCCATCTGGCCAGCCATCGGTTGGAGATGGCCTTATGATCCCCATAAAAAGGATCCAAAGAGGATCCTCATCCGAGTTTTGGAGGAGTATTACCTAATTAATCATTTTGAATTTTTTGATATATTTGATAAATACCCAATTATAACTCGCTCAATCAGATTAAAAATCGAGTTGAGCATGAACGGATTTAGGTTTGTGCAACCCGATCGACACGTCATTTGACGTAGTATCCACACTCCAAAACTTAAAGTGAAATGACGAAATTGCCCATCTCCCTCCCGAATGAAAAGAATTACATGGTTAATTTAAAAAAATATATAAATAAATACAGAACGTTGGCAAAAATAATTCGTATACACAGAACTCTGCAACTGTAAAGCTAAACGCTCTCTGCTTTTTCCCACTCCATCAACGATGGCAAGCCTCTTCAGCTACCGTGTAAGTCTCTCTCTCTCTCTATCTCTATCTCTCTCTTCGATGTCTTGATTTTCCAGGGTTCCCGTTTACGATGAGGATCATTTCTGGGTGTGTGCAATTGTTACACAAGATCCGTAAAATTCTGAAAAAAAGGTCTGGAGTTCTATGCAATTAAATATAATTATCTCAACACTTAGCCATTTTTTGGTACAATTAATTGGGAATCGTTGTGTGGTGATCTGGAGATTACACCGTATTCAAGATCACTTTTTTCCCCATTTTCTTAGGAACCAAACATTTTGCGAGTATATACGCGTTCTATTTGATTTTCAATGTCGCATCAAGTTCCCATTTTCTTTTCTTTCTGTGCGTTTCTGGGCTTTCCCCAATTTTAGATCTTTATGAACTCAGAAAAGGTTTCAGTAATTTATAGAATGTGAAAATTATGGGTGATTTGTTGCTTTACCTGATTTAGAATCAACAGGGAATGTGTTTGGAAATGCTGTTAGATTGGGTTTGTGAATATTGTGGTTAATTTCTTATTTGAGACGATTAATGTGGTTAATTAAGATCCGAGGCGGCGAGGATACAATGGTGTTGTTATAGATTAGGTAAGGATTGTAGAATGAGAAGAATCACTGGTGCATTGGCACTTCGTTTTGACTCGATAGATTTCTGACAGGACATGTATGCTGCATTTTTATGCGTGATTCGCAAAGTATGGATCCCCACATACAGTTGTTATTAGCTTGAGGTTTGCCTCCTCTAGCCGACTAGTTATTTAGGTTGATGAATTAAAGCTTGATGTGAGGCGAAGAGAACTTAAGACGGATACTACATTGTTCCATAAGGCTGAACCCAAAAGAGTTTGAGTATTCATCATGTAGGAAGTAAATGGACGTGCTGTTCGGTTAATAAACTTTCTAATTTCATGTAGGATTCGTGCCCTTCTGTGAAGAACATTCTTCTTCTGGACTCTGAAGGAAAGCGTGTGGCTGTCAAGTACTTCTCAGATGATTGGCCAACAAATGGTGCAAAGTTGGCTTTTGAAAAATCTGTGTTCACTAAGACTCTGAAGACAAATGCTCGGATAGAAGGTATGCAGCTAAACATGATTGAAGCAAACATGGAAAGAGTCCAAGGAAAAAAAAGAAAAAAAAAAACCTTCATCAATGTGCTGTAAAAGTCTCACCACAGTTGCAGTGTTCATATTTTGCTATTTTTTTTAAACTGCAGCGGAGATAATGATGTTTGAGAGCAACGTTGTTATATATAAGTTCGTGCAGGACCTTCACTTTTTTGTGACTGGAGGTGACGATGAAAATGAACTGATTTTAGCCACAGTTCTCCAGGGATTTTTTGATGCAGTTGCCCTTCTCTTGAGGTAGTCTTGGTTATTAAAATTTTCTATTAGATCTTTTTCCTTTCTGATGATTATTTGTCCATACCTTTGCTGTATAGTCTTACAATGTTTTTCTTGTAGGAACAACGTTGACAAACGTGAGGCACTAGAGAATCTGGATCTTATACTTTTATGTTTCGATGAGATTGTTGATGGAGGGTATGCTATGCTTCTTAAATTCTCGCACTCTACATCTATGCTCCTATATATCTGCAAAGTTGGTTAGTCTTTTAATCATGAGTACGGCAAAGTGACAATAGATCATCTGTGTGCGTGCGTGTGGGTGTATGCACCTATATATCTACAAATTTTGCTAGAGTCTTTTAATTGTGGTACAATTCATTCTAAATAATAACAATCACTAGTCCATGTCCATAAACTGTACCTGATATTCTTCCCTCTTTGTGGAGCATTGTGTCCAGAAACACCCCAATACGTTCAAAATGGGTGCTGCTTGGTTCATCCTCAATCGTATTTCAGTCATTTAATTGTTTTGATTGTATATTTATGCCGTTAATTCATATGGCAGGATGATTCTCGAAACAGATCCATGCAATATTGCAGGAAAGGTAGCAACTCATACCATGGATGCCGATGCACCCTTGTCTGAACAGGTACTACTAGCTCCTCATTTGACACCTTCAGTTGAAAACCAAATTAATTAATTGTCACTCATGCCATTGCTTAAAGAAGAAGATATGTTGACACCTTGCTATCCAAGATCATCAAATCTTGAACTTTACAATCTTTCAGATGTCAAAGCAGCACTAATCCAACTAGCACAAAATTTTGCAAACTCATTTCTTAATCTAATCCCGTCACCTTTTACTAAAATGCAGACCATAACACAAGCATGGGCTACAGCACGGGAGCATCTAACCAGAACCCTTCTCAAATGATGTGTTTTTGCGCGCAGAGAGAATCAATTGGCTTCACTTTTAGTTTTATTCTTTTTCTGCTGAGGAAATTTGTTTCATATTTTGACGAGGTCTTGTTCCCTCCCGTTATAATGTAGAGTAAGTTGGATATTGATCAATGGGTTCTTTATACCACTGTTCATTTTTCTTTGGGTTTCAAATCTTGCTTTGGATTAAATAAAGATTAGTGCTATTCACTGATCTTTTTAGTTCCCGCACACTCTTGTTAGTTTTTCTCCATTGGTCTTCTTCAATTCAAATTGATCCGACGACCGAAAATTGGAAGAGGTGTATGAGAAATAAAAGTGGGTGTGGATATCACCACCCTAAATAAATTGAACAGAAATGACGAATATGATTAAACAGGATGTACATAGTTTTTTTTTTTTTTTTTTTTTTTTTTTCTTTTGGAACAAAAGATACTGTCTACACTAAAGAATGGGGGAGTGAGCTAAGATTCACAATGGGTTAGCAATGATGTGGTTCAAATTGCCTTTGACAAGAATCGAACCTAAGACCTCTCACTTACAAGTGAAGAGAAATATCATTGAACAGTAGTATTAAGTGACAAATTATAACGAGGGTGAGTTAAGGGACATCAACAAGCTGGGTAGTGTCATTTCCCCATCCTCCGCTCGCTTCGATCTTATGTTTGGGCCTCTACGTATATGTGTTCGACCATGAACTCGACCCATGATATATGGGTTGTTTCACATGCACAACGAGTTATAACAGTTGGCAAACTCGTGTCAAATGATTTGAATACTAATTTGATTAGTTTTTTAGTCTTGTCGTGCTAAAGTCGGCACTCATACAAATTAAATTGATTTCTTCTTGACCGTAGGAATGCATATAATAACAATGTTTGAGTTGCCTTTGTTTACAACATAATAATTCTAACTTCATTGTTTTATGAGATTTTAACTTGTCACTTCTTTTAATAAAGTAAAGACTGGATGACATTTAGACTTGATAATACTGTTCATGGCACGAAGCGATGTAAAAAGTTTAGTATTTGGGTTGAGTCTTATTGGGTTTGGTTGCAATTAATGGATTAACCTGTTAACTAACAAGTTGGTTCAGTGTCATCCAGGAGTACATGTTATGTTTAAATTGTTTAAATAATATTACGTATCTCTCCCCATCAAATTGTATCAAACTCATTTCAACAACCCCATCACTAACTCTTAGATTTCAATTTTTCTGTTCGCTAACTTAAGGAATTAACTTACATAACACAATCCATTAAGATAACAGATTAATACGAATACAATAAGCAACACCCCCAGTGTTGCCATTGCCTCTAGGTGACATAGCAGCGGATCCACCTTGGGGCAAGGTGAGTCAGCTGAACCCCCCACCCCAAAAGCTCATAAGTTTTCCAAAGAAGAGTTGGGCGTTGTCCTTTGAAAATCTAAGATGCTATTCAAAGCTGCCTTCCAACTGCTCGATGAATTGCTTCTATGAGCATTGAGCAAGGTAGCTGCTAACCTCATGCCTTTGTATGTGTTGTTATGGGTATTTGTCGATAGGCTCATCCGACATATGTTAGCGTTTGTTGGTATGCTCGCTCAAAAGCTATTAACATCAATCTGCATGTTTGCTCGGAAGTTATTAGCAATATATCGACAACCATGCAATATGACTTGGTACATGACCTTAAGCTTATCAAACTTGATGAAATACCAATCTGCATGTTATTTCATCCCAAAAATTTGCACACTACACACACTATTCTTACTGACGTCCAAATAATATTTTCATAGATCCGACACTGAGGTGAAATAACCATTAGTCTATTATTCTTGCCCCGAAGTAGAACGATCCAAATGTACTTCTACTCCACTAGAAGGTCAAATTTAAAGGGCGTAAAACATTCCAGATAATCAACGTCCGTGATGGCTCCATCAGCTTACACGCTTGCGTGTTGGTGTGTGATTAAGTCATTTGCATCTGAATATAAATATTACAGTTGGTAGGTATAATTCCAAGAATACAATCATTCTGTGACTCTACCTAACTACCAAAACAGAAAAGAAAAATATACAAATTATTGCTTCTAGATCGTTGGCCCAGAAACATTGGTATTTTTTTTCTCCACCATTTTGCCTTTCTTATTTTTCATTTGATAAGACGACCTCGTTTTCAGGACAAGATTTTTTTTATAAAAATTTGTGAGATTGATATAACTCTTCATTTTGATTTCTGAGATTTGAAATCAATAGAATTAGTCTCTAAGTTTGTCCATTATCAATTATTTTGGTCATTTCATGTAAAAAAACTGTTAAATAAGAATCAAAATGACAAAATACTCTCAATTTAATAAACGATAGGCGAAATTTATTTTGATCATTCCTTAATATTTGTCATTTGATTATTGAGATCATATTGTTTGTTTTGTTTCTAATGCCATAATAATGAAATGCAATTGATATACAAGTAGTATTTCGAGGAAGCCGCCCATCTAACATTCAAGCCCTGAAAATTACGTAACGCGTACATTGAACGTTGGCAATAAGAGACTCAAAACAATTCAAAAGTCTTGGTCTAAATATTAATTGAGACATTAGTGAAAAGGAATTTGGCAAGAAATAGTCCATCAAGTTCAGGTGGAACCAAAACTAGGGCGGTCCTACGGAGATGACAACGTATCATTTAAGTTCTTGACTTATTCAAAATTCTCAACGAAGGGAGTTTGAAGGACTGTGAAAATTAGTTTTCAAGAAATTAATTAAAAAAATCAAACAATTATATATCTCTTATTACGTGATAAAAGATATAAAAATGGAATAACCGGTTATACAGTAGAATCTCGAATCTCTCTTTGTGAAGACTCCTCAAATAAATATCTTCCGCTTGCTGGCTTTTTCTAAATCAATGTTTTTTTTTTAGTGCTTTAATTCAAACTAGTTGCATTTTATGTCGACTATATTGATTTTGATGAAGATGGTAATGACTAATGAGGTGGAGGCAGCAACGGATTATGTATGTATAATACGCTATAGCCTACAGCAACATCATTAGTAGTTTAATTAAGTAGTTAATCAACGCTGTCCTATCACAAACTCATCAAACCCATTTGTACATTGAAAGCACAAATTTTGGAGGTTTGATAAATCATTGTTCCCCAAATATATATTAAATTAGATTGAACAAACGATTAATTGAGTGTCCAAGAGGCTGTCCATGATGGTGCAATTACTTGGGTCGTCGGACCTCCTCCTTTTTTGGTGCATAACAAGGACGGCCTGTCATGTCCTCATTCTAGTTAGCTTTTTTTTGGAGTGCTTGTGGGGTGATGCTTTTGCACTTAGTGTAGCTTTTGCTTTGATAATAAAATTCCAGTTTCCACTAGAAAAAAAGGGACAACCATGCTCGTACTCAATTTAAAAATGGATGTGGCTCAGTGATTAATAACGAATTTCAAGCCAGTATTAGTGAATCATACGATGGTGGCTAGGAGGTCTTGAAATGCCTCTTGAGTCTTCTCGACCCGCATAAGAGTAGACTACCATGACGAAACCACTAACTAGCCCACTTTTTACAAAAAAAAAAAAGAAAAAAAGAAAAAAAAAAGTACTCAATTTAAAGTAATGCAAATCTCATGAGTCTTTCATGTCAAATTATAGATAATTGAGAAACCACAAGTTGGATAGATGAAGTATTGTTACACGTGAGTGTTACATCATCAACATAAAGGAGTAAGTACACAACTAAGAGCAAACCCACCCCACTAAGGTGATAATTACCCCGTCAATTGAGCAAAGGCAATTATTGCCTTAGTAAATAGTAGTTGCCCGATTGCGTCTCCACCCCGTAAAATGAATTGCCTGGACAATTACTATTAAAAAATTACGTTTTAAATATAAATAAATAAAAATTAACAAACAATATTATCTACTAAGCGGGAGGGGGTAGACTAAGCCTCACACTGAGCTAACAATAATGTGGTTCAAGTTCGCATTTGGTGAGAATCGAACCTAAGACCTCCGACTTACAAGTGAAGAGGAATACTACCAGACCGTAGTAATAAGTGGCAAAATAATAAAAATAGTACTTTTTCTTAGCCTCTTCCTCTCTCTCAACTGCACATCATATTTTCGTCCCTCTTTGTTTTCCCACACCACACCACACCAACCCAATTCATCTCTTTCTCCTCATTTTTCTCACACACATAGCAACAAATCACTCTAAGACTCGACTCATCGCCACCAAATCTCTTTGCTACTAACACCGTCGATCCTGTTGCCACGAAATCTCTTTGCCATTAACAATGTCGATCTCTCGACCTCTCCACCATCGAAGGCTAGGTTCGCAAAGCTTCAAGGCAGAGGCTCGATGCTCTCCTCATGAAGCTTCAAAATGCGCTGCAATTTTTTTAATGTCATAACGTCACATAGCCTTAAACGCTGAGGCAGGCGAGAATCGCCCAAGCGGCTAGTCCGTGGGTGTTGCGCCCACTGATCGCCTCACTGACTTTTGATGGGCTAGAGCTACTTTTGTTGCGTTTGGGGGATTGAATCACCCAATAGGTAGGACAATTGGATGGGGTGGAGTTGCTTTAAAGAGTCACCATCGCTCTTTACAAAACAATGCAAGATTTACTAATGAAGCTTCATAGCCCAATCTAGAAAGAAATTGGCATCGTTCCTAGCTCTTGGAGCATGTTTGAGTCCATAAAGTGATTTTTTGTTCTAGTTTGTAAACAAAATCAAGATTATTTGAATCAAACTACTTGAGGGTGAGCCACAAAAAAAATTCTTGAAAATGTGAAGCAAAAAAGGCATTCTTGATATCAATTTTAACTTTCATATTGCATTTGTAATGAGTTGCCAAGGCGTGAGGATTAAACATCAAGAAGTTCCAAAGAGTGAACGTTTTTGTTATCTTGGATCTATCTTGGAAAAGAACGAAGAATTGGATGGAGATCTCTACCATATAATACAAGCTAGATAGATGAGTTGAAGAGAGCATCGAGTTTGTCGTGACCGTCATATGCCAATAAAGCTCAAGGGTAAACTTATAGGACGCCAATAAGACCAGCAATGCTTTACGGTACAGAATATTGGGCGGTTAAGCATCAACACGTGCAAACAATTAGTGTGATGTGTAGCAGAGATGAGAATACTTCGTTGGATGTTTGGGCATATGAGAAAGGGACAAGATTAAATTAGAAGATATCTGAGGTAAAGTATGAGTGATTGCAATTGAAGATAAACTAAGAGAAAAATCGGTTAAGGTGGTCTGAATATGTGAAACAAAGACCTACAAATGCTTTGGTTAGGAAGTGTGATTATGAGAAAGATGCTCAGGGAAAAAAGAGTAGATAAAGATCTAGAAAGACTTGGAAAGAGATTTTAAGAAAAGACATGGAGTACTTGGACCTAACGGAAAACTTACACAAAATCGAGCACAATAATATTTTAGAATTCATACAACCAAGTTCACTTAATGAGATATGACTTTATTCTGGTTGTTGTAATGAGTTGTCGAGGCAAACACTAACCTCACTGTTGCGAGTTTAACAACACGACTAAAGGTCTTTTGCATAAACCCCCATAAGAAGTAAACAAACCAATGTTTTGAGCTTTTGTTATGGATAAAATTGATTTGAGAGAGGACTTCATCATGGTTTAGACCTAGACTCTTCATTACTTCAGAAGAAGCACTTAACATGTATTTATCTTCTCTTTCTTATTCAAAGATCTTTCATTTTGTAATTTTCTTTCAAAAAGAGTTTGAGCCAAACATACCATATTTACTTAACAGAAATAAAAAAAATGAATGATTATGAAAGCTTAAAAATATTATAAGTAAGGAAAGAGAATCTATTCAACAAGTATCCTGTTGTTGATTCGATTTCTTATATATTTTTGAGTATTTAATTACAAATTTAAGGAAAAAAATTGCACTCTTTTTATTCTTTGCGTGTAAATAAATGCAGAGAAGAGTTAAGGAGTTAAATAATTCTCTTAGCAATATTTTTAAAAAGTTGCACTCTTTCTTATTTTTTTGTTCTAGTTTCTATTCTTTATGACTAAACATGCTCTAAAGTTTACGCGTGAGTCCTTTATTTTAATTTTGTTACGAGCCAAATCTAAAAGCAAAATTGATACGAATTCGAACCATATGGTGCCAAGTGTCCCATATGAACTGTAATCCAAAATTGCTTCTCCTTTCATAGAAGAAATTTTTAGTTGTGACCGGAACACACAAGTTACATCACGTGTTTTTATATAAGTGGTGAGAAATTTTATTTTTTAAGTTATTAACTTTTTAACACATATATCCTACTATTTGTATAGTGACACGTGGTATACCATCCCGTGTACCGATCAAACTAAAAAATTTTTGCTTTCATTAGACCATCTCCAATGGTTGGGCTAAAAGCCAAACATTTTAGCCCGGAAAATTTAGCTTTTAGCCCAGAAACAGTTTTTTTTGCTCCAACCGTTCTAGCCTAAAATTTTAGCTCGGAATTATTAAAGAATAAACTTAGGCTATTTTTTTTCTTAAATTAATTTTTTTTAAAAAATAAATAAATATGTAGACTATTGTAAATTAATTTTATGAACATTTTAATCTAAAAAAATTTAAATTCTGATTAAATCTTTTCACTCGGTTCGGTGGAGCCCACACCGATTTTTGGGCTAAATTATGGGGGGAATTTGGCCTTGGTTTAGCATTTAGCATTTAGCCCACCATTGGAGATGGTCTTAGGTTGGTATTAATTAATTAATATCCACATGGGCAGCGGTGGACAGAGTGGGAGCCCACACCGTGGGTCCCAAGTATACAAAGGAATAATTTTCTATTTGAAACTTGAAACTTTGTTTCACAGCCATTGGAGGACATGGATCTCACTGGGAAAGCGTATGATACCCCAAAATAAAAAGGTAATTAATTTATGCTAAAAGTGTTATGGTTATCAACCCACCAAATTGTAATTATAAATTATATCTTTGTCTAAGAAAAACGCCAAAAAATGTCTAATGATCGATTGTATAAATTATAAATTATGTTATTTCTAATCATTCATTTGGGAGGTAACCAAACAAAACCAAAATCACATCCATTTGGAATTTCCTTATGCTACTAATTTTTATAAAGAGGGCCCCGACAATACTAATGGCATGTTTACCAATCGGGATTGGAATCAAGAGAAACGGAATTGCACCTTTCCCAATGCATTCCGACGTTTACTAGCAATTAGGGAATCAGAATTTATGTGGGGACCACCCAATATCAGGAATTCAATTCCAGAATTGCCCGGAATTGGATTACCTCTAAAGAGGGCCCCGACAATACTAAATATATTCGAATCAAACGAATAGTAGTGGGAACTAAAGCGGGGGCATTAGCATCCCTTGACCTCAATAAGTTTGTAAATCTACCACTTTGAAAAAAAATTTAACCCTTATACTAGCAGGCAGCAGATGAAATAGATAATGATCTTTAATTAATATTTTTTAAATTGATACAAAATTACGTCATTTTGTTATGTTTCACTTAAAAATTGAGCACGCTAACTTCTCAAACACGTTAAAGACTTTGTCAAACATGCACCAACAATGAGGCAAGTACAAAATTGCTTCTTTTTGTGACATGTTTAAACTTAGATGACTCATTTTCAGCTTTTGACATTGAAAAGTTAGTTCATTTTGCTCAATTTTATCCAAAAGTTTTTCCAATATGGAGCTCACACTTCTTGAAAATGAACTTAAGAATTATATTTCTGACATGCATTTGCATAATAAATTTTCGGTGTTGAAAGAAATTAATAATCTTGCACAAAATTTGGTGGAGGCAAGAGGAAGAGAGTATCCCTTGGTGTGCTTGCTAGTCAAATTAGCATTGATTTTACTTGTTGCAGCTACTTTCATTGAAATAGTTTTTTCGGTGATGAATATTGTAAAGAATCAAACATCGTAATATGATGAGAGATCAATGGTTGAATGATAATTTAGTTGTATACATTGAAAAAAAAAAAATTTGATTCTATTGATGGACTTAAGACCCAGATACCTTGTGCATGGAAACCAACATCAGTAATCTATCTTGTATAGGAGAATTAATTAAATAATTAGATTCCAAATCATATATTATTGCGCACATATAAACGTATATATATCAATTTTCAATTTGAGATAATTTTATATGAGTTTATGGCAAGTCAAAGTATCACAGCTATCACAACAAGACTTGTGGATGCAGAAGGCACCTATTCATAAGCCAAATTTGACCTTGTGATCTTAATAAACCAGGTACGACTTGTCCCAATTTTTTTATCAATTTGATTTTTAAAATTTTTGAAAAATTAAGTGTAACAGTTGTATCTTTGCAACAAAAAGAACATAAAGATAAATAAAAATAAGAAACGAAAGAAAGAGAAAAAAAAAAAATCATATTTCTGTGTAACAAAGTTTGTTAAGACAGTGTGCCCCTCTTCGTACCAAAAATTGACGGTTGCCAAATTTGCTCATAATCTTTTATTTACAAAACATTTGTAATTACTGTAAGTTTTGATTTTCAAGTGATTAGAAAAAGCGGCTTATAAATGAGAATAAGACTAGATTAAGAATATGATTCAACCTCAAATAACAAAATTAAAACACCAAAAAAGATAACAATATTTGTCTTTATTTGTAAAGAAAAACTATCAAATTAAAGTTTAATGGATAGTGAGTTTCCATACCTAGATAGAATTGATCAATTTTGTGACGACAAATTTTAACCCCCTAGTATTGATATGTATTAAAAAAAAAGTAAAAATAAAACCACCGTAACCAATTGACCAATGAGGATGACACTAGTACCGGGACAGAAGAACTGAGTTGCAGACATGCCACGTAGGACAAAGTGGGTCCCACTGTGCTGGAGGGTGAATCTTTTATAATTCGGTAAAACCTTAAAGTTGAAGTTCAAAAGACCAAACCGGTTCTCATTTGGTGGCTGCACAAACAAAGACAAGCGATATAAAATTGGTCAGGTCATGACAATCAATCAATAAAAAAAAAAAAAAAAAAAAAAAAAAAAATATATATATATATATATATATATATATATATATAATTGGACATGGTTCGGTTAGGAACAGTATAAAGTGAAATTGAAATTGAAATTTTTTTTTATACAGTTCGGTATGTATGTAGGTGTGTACCGAACCGTTTGGTACTGGTTCAATTTCGATAAAATGGGGAGGGTTTCAATTTTGGGTTGCACTAACAAAACACATATCCTGGATTCTCAAAAAATTCAATTTGCTTCAAACCACCACATACAATGCACACCAGCAAAATCCAGCTTCAAATACAAGAAATTTCAAGTAAAAAAAAAGGATCTCATTAATTAAGCATTACAAATTTACAATTGCATCCCAAAAAATTCTAACGTCAAAATATAAAGCTAGTGCATGAACCTCAATAGCAATCCATTAGGCTTACAAGTTGTAATTTTGAGGTTGTGAGAAGCTTAGGAGTGGACGCTGGGGCAAGGAGCTCAAGCCTCTGAACTTTCAAAGTTCAAACTTCGAACTGCAAACAATGGATTGAGGTGGGAGGAGGCAAGGAACAAGGGTGGAGGAGGGAGGAGGAGATGGCTGGAAGAGAGTGAAATGCTGTGTTTTTTCGTTCGCCATTAGTTGTTGATCGATTTGATTTGAGTGTTGGCTTACCGTGGTTTAACAGAGAGACAGAGAGGAAAGGACTCCTTCGATTTCATCGAATACACAAATGAAACACCACCCTAGCCTTCCAAGCAACCAATAGATGCTTAACCTGTGTAATTAAAAACATAAAATTAAATAAAAAACTACGATTTGGCATGAAACGATTTAGAAAATAGGGATCGATATTGTCCCTGTTTAATACAATTCGGTATGATTTATACTGAAATTGAGAAAAACCCAATGCATAGCAAATCCTTCGGTACAACCCAGTTCAGATCCGGTTCGGACCGGGTTTCCAGTTCTATATGTCCAGCCCTCCCCCCAAAAACCCCAGGAAATTGTATAAAATTGAAATTATATAAATACACATTTAATCTAAATTTTTTTTTTCTTTTTTTCGTAGAAATTTAATTTAATATCTATATATACATAAATAGAAAAAGGAGGGCCCGGAAATTCCTGGCATTGGTTTGGACTTCACGACGGGCAGAGAGAGAGAAAGAGAAAGGGGAAGCTCAATTCTTTCTTTTTCTTTCTGTTCCCTTCCCTCCCCCCTCTCTCTCCCTTTCTCTCTCTCTAGACTTTGTCTTCCTCCTTGATCTGCAGCTCAAAGTTCGCTCTCTCCCTTTTCTGCAAAATGGGTATTCAAAATTTGCCTTGAAGATGGGCCAGGTCCCCTGATGGCAGGTACCCATTGTGTTTTTGTGCGTGTTTTGTTTGAATTAATGTGCTTTTTGGGGAAAATATTTGTTTTTCTCTTCTGGGTCGAGTTTTTTTTCTTGTTTTTTAAGGATGCGTTGCCTTGTTTTGGAGGATTTTAAGGTTTTTGTACGAGGAATCTGTGCTTTTATTAATGATTGTTCCAACGTTTGAGCTGGACGTTGTCCGATTCTCAGCTTGGATTTTGATTTTTTTTGAAATTTTTGTTGTTGAATTTCTTGAATTATTTGGTTTTTGAGTTGAATGTATCATTGGGTTTGTTGTGGTTTCTTTATCAATTATTTTATCAATTTTCACGTAAATTTTCACGTTTAGAAAGGTGTAGAAAATGATTATGATTTAATTTTTACTGTGAATTTCTCTGTGAATTCCTCAAATCTGGAAGGTTGGAAAAGTTAGAAATCTTAGTATGTAAGGCATTTGATTGTAGCTTTGAATAGGAGCTCTTTTAAGAAATGAGTTTAGTTTTTTTCGAAACATTAATGCGTGATGTTTGATTAATTGCATGGTGTCTGAAATATGTTAAGGATGTTATGTTCTGGATTTTGTGAATTTTAGTTGCTGAGAGCTAATTTTCATCGGGGGTTTGTGTTTATTAGGCATCTGTAAGGAGAAATTGGAGACAAGGGTGTCGTAGAGCAAAGACAGAGATTCGAGTCCTTTTTGTAAAGAATATGTGCCAAGTATAGTTGGCTTTGGCGGGGATCGATAGAAATGGCAGGAGGAAAGATAAGGGCGAAGCTTCGCCAGAGCAACCTTTACACATTCTGCCGTAAGCCTAAAGCTGATGAGACAGAGGCGCCTCGCCCAATCCAAGGAGCTGGGTTCACAAGAACTGTATATTGCAACCAACCTCATTTCCATCAAAAGAAGCCTTATAAATACCGTTCAAATTATATATCAACCACCAAGTATAACGTTATCACGTTCTTGCCCAAAGCACTCTTTGAGCAGTTCAGACGGGTTGCCAATGTGTATTTCCTTTTAGCTGCAATTCTTTCCCTCACACCTGTTTCACCTTTCTCTCCAGTGAGTATGATTGCTCCTTTGGTATTTGTTGTTGGTCTTAGTATGGCAAAGGAAGCGATGGAAGATTGGAATAGGTTCTTGCAGGATATGAAGGTTAATCGACGTAAAGTTATCGTTCATATAGGAGATGGTGTTTTTGATTTTAGGCCATGGCATAAAATTCGGGTTGGAGATGTTTTGAAAGTGGAAAAGGATCAATTCTTTCCTGCAGATTTGCTTCTTTTGTCATCAAGTTATGAGGATGGGATTTGTTATGTTGAGACTATGAACTTAGATGGTGAAACAAATTTGAAGGTAAAGAGATGTTTGGAAGTAACCTCGCCAATGGAGGATGATGGCGCTTTCAAGGATTTGACGGCAACAATTCAATGTGAAGATCCAAACCCCAATCTTTACTCATTCGTAGGTAATCTTGAGTACGATCGACAGGTGTATCCTCTTGAACCCAATCAGATACTCTTGAGAGATTCGAAGCTCAGGAATACAGCTTATGTGTATGGGGTGGTGATATTTACGGGTCATGATAGCAAAGTCATGCAGAATTCAACGAAGTCCCCTTCAAAAAGGAGCGGAATAGAAAGGAAAATGGATCACATTATCTATATTCTTTTCACCCTCCTTTTAGGGATTTCAATGATCAGCTCAATAGGCTTTGCTGTGAAGATAAAATTCAGCATGCCAGACTCGTGGTACTTACGACCTGATAATACAACGGATATGTATAGCCCAAAAAAGCCTGCCTTGTCCGGCCTTATCCATTTGGTCACCGCTCTCATCCTTTATGGATATCTAATACCTATCTCTCTCTATGTTTCAATTGAGGTTGTGAAGGTTTTGCAAGCAAGCTTTATTAACAAAGACTTACTCATGTATGATGAAGAGACTGGGAAGCCTGCTGAAGCACGGACATCAAATTTGAATGAGGAGTTAGGCCAGGTAGACACGATCCTCTCTGATAAAACTGGCACATTAACCTGCAACCAGATGGACTTTCTGAAGTGTTCCATTGCTGGTACTGCATATGGCGTTCGTTCCAGTGAAGTTGAACTTGCAGCAGCAAAACAGATGGCTAGTGACCTTGAAGACCGTGATGATGAGCTTGCCAATTTTCCCATGCGAAAACATAATGTCAATGGATCATGGGAGAATGGAATAGGATCGGAAATTGAGCTAGAGACTGTTGTTACGTCCAATGAAGATAAGGATCGGAAACCTGCCATAAAGGGGTTTAGCTTTGAGGACAGCCGCCTTATGGGAGGAAATTGGTTGAATGAGTCCAGCCCTGATGTGATTTCATTATTTTTACGGATATTAGCAGTTTGCCACACTGCAATTCCAGAGGTAAATGAAGAGACTGGCAGTTATACATATGAAGCAGAGTCACCGGATGAAGCAGCTTTTCTTGTTGCAGCAAGAGAGTTAGGATTTGAGTTTTGTAAAAGAAGTCAATCAGGTGTGTTTGTCCTCGAAAGGTATCATCATTCAGGACGACCAGTGGAAAGGTGAGTGAGTGATTTATATTACTACAGCATTGCATTTAAGTTTCTACTATTGCCTTAACATCTTTGTTGTTTATTGGGAAACTTACAGGGAGTACAAAATCTTAAATCTATTGGAATTCACTAGCAAAAGGAAGCGTATGTCTGTAATTGTGCGAGATGAAGATGGACAGCTTTTACTGATGTGCAAAGGTGCTGACAGGTTAGGCTCACAACTTTTCTTTAATTCTTTTGGGGAATTGATAACATATGTAGTGCGGCTGCTGTCTTCAGTCAGAATTCATATGCGCTTCAACTTGAGCATTATGCAGCGTCTTCAGTCAGCTTTCATTTGTTGTTTAGTTTTAAATGTTTAATTGGGGTTTCATTCAGGCCAAATATAATTAACTATAATTAACTGAGTGAACTGTTTGATGCTTTAAGCAGCTGTTTGATTCTTATTTCATCTCGTCTCTCCTTCACCTCTCTCTCTCTCTCTCTCTCTCTCTCTCTCTCTCTCTCTCTCTCTCTCTCTCTCGTCATACCTTTACTTGGCTTATGCAGCATAATTTTCGATCGACTTTCAAAGAATGGAAGAATGTATGAGGAAGCTACTACTAAGCATTTGAATGAATATGGAGAAGCTGGGTTGCGTACATTGGCACTTGCTTATAGAAAGCTTGAGGAGTCCGAGTACTCTGCTTGGAGTAATGAGTTTCAGAAAGCAAAAACATCTATTGGGGCTGATAGGGATGGAATGCTTGAGCGACTAGCAGATAAGATGGAAAGAGACTTGATCCTTGTTGGTGCTACAGCTGTAGAGGACAAATTGCAAAAAGGGGTACATAAATTGTTGGTTCTAGACGTAATTTGATATTGGCTTACTGATCTGCTGCTACTTAGTTTCTTGTTTCATTTTCTTTTCTTTAGGTGCCCCAGTGCATAGACAATCTCGCACAAGCTGGTCTCAAGATCTGGGTTTTGACAGGGGACAAGATGGAAACTGCAATCAACATAGGGTTTGTCTCTGACCAATTAAGCTGAAAGCACTTTTTTTATTAATCTTAGGAGGAACTATTGCTCATTGTAACTGTTGTGATGCTCCTCTAGATAAATGTAATGATATCTTTTCTTTTCTTTGGGGTTTTTTTCCTGTTCAGATTTGCATGTAGTTTGCTCCGACAGGGCATGAAGCAGATCTGTATATCAACCGCAAATTTAGACACGTTGGGACAAGATAGCAAAGAGGTATATATTTCATTGAGAAAACGAACATGGATTTATTTTCAGGAGATTAATTTATATAATGTTAGACTTTGCGTCTTTTCACTAATGAGCAGGCGGTGAGAGATAGCATTTTGAATCAAATCACCAATGCCTCACAAATGATCAAGTTGGAAAAAGATCCACATGCGGCATTTGCATTAATTATTGATGGAAAAACTTTAACCTATGCTTTGGAGGATGATATGAAGCATCTATTCTTGGGATTAGCTGTTGACTGTGCATCAGTCATATGCTGCCGTGTCTCTCCCAAGCAGAAGGCATTGGTAAGTTTTTATACCTTTTTTGCAATTTATTCTATTTCCGGTTAAATTTCATTTTCCATTTGAATTGTCAAATGACTGAGATATCCTTATGAATGTGGGTATCGCCATGCTGTTTCTTTATATGCTCAATTTTTTCTTACACCAGGTAACAAGGTTAGTCAAACAAGGAACTGGAAAAACGACGTTAGCAATTGGGGATGGTGCAAATGATGTTGGAATGATTCAAGAAGCTGATATTGGTGTTGGAATCAGTGGGGTCGAAGGTATGCAGGTTGGTATCTTTTCCGACTGACTCTTTCTTATAATGTTTTTTGCTTGCAACAGTTTTGTCTCTTTTTCAAGTTTCGATATGCATAGTAGCATACACATTATCAATTTCAATTTTCGATACAATGACGTCTCTTAAATTTGACCTGTGTTCCACTTTGGTCCTTGAATTTCGAGATGACTCACTTTGCCTCCTAAATTTTTTGAGTGCTTTAAATTAGTCCTTGACGTGATGTATGCCTGTTGATTATCCGTTAAAAATGGTCGCATGCACATTCAGGGGCATAATCATCACTCCAAAGTTCAAATTTCTTAAGTGTCTTGTGAATTCGGTGCGTGTTCTTTTTTTGCTTTTAAATCTCACAAGACTTGGTAATTGCCTGCAGGCTGTGATGGCTAGTGACTTTGCTATTTCCCAGTTTCGGTATTTGGAGAGACTTTTGGTAGTCCACGGCCATTGGTGCTATAAGAGGATTGCTCAGATGGTAATATCTTTAAATGCTTGTGGTGTTTTTTATTTTAATTTTTTATTATTTTTTAAGCCTTCTACCTATTAATGGGGATGTTTTGCATTCAGGTCTGCTATTTCTTCTACAAAAATATTGCATTTGGTCTCACCCTCTTCTACTTCGAGGCATTCACGGGTTTCTCTGGGCAATCAATATATGATGACTGGTACATGTTATCATTCAATGTCATTCTAACCTCATTGCCTGTCATTTCACTTGGAGTTTTTGAACAAGATGTTTCGTCCGAGGTCTGCTTACAGGTTAGTCTTGCTAACACTGCCCTTGTAAATACATAAACCATGTTTTGTGGTAGCCCTGCAGTGTCATTTAAAACTTCATGTTTTGCAGTTCCCAGCATTGTACCAACAAGGACCTAGAAATTTGTTCTTCGATTGGTACAGGATACTGGGGTGGATGGGCAATGGTGTCTACTGCTCTCTCATAATCTACTTCCTCAACATTATCATCTTCTACGACCAGGCCTTCCGTGCTAATGGCCAGACGGCTGATATGGCTGCTATGGGTACCACTATGTTCAGTTGCATTGTGTGGGCTGTGAACTGCCAGATTGCTCTCACAATGAGCCACTTTACGTGGATTCAGCATCTCTTTGTGTGGGGAAGTATTGCAATGTGGTACCTATTTCTCTTGATTTACGGCATGCTGACTCCAACTTGGAGTAAAAATGCCTACCAAATTCTAGTCGAAGCTCTCGGTCCTGCCCCATTATTTTGGTCAGCCACCCTCTTAGTAACAATGGCTTGTAATCTCCCTTACATTGTCCACTTAGCCTTCCAAAGAAGTTTCAATCCAATGGACCATCATATCATCCAAGAAATCAAATACTACAAGAAGGATGTCGAGGATCAGCGCATGTGGAAGAGGGAGGCGTCGAAGGCAAGACAAGAAACCAAGATAGGGTTCACGGCGAGAGTGGATGCCAAGATCAGACACTTGAGAGGGAAGCTACAAAAGAAGCATCATGCCCCTGTAAGTACGCAAGGAGGGATGTCACCATCGTGACCGCGTTCCATGATTTTTACAGTTTTGAAATCTTTGATTTTTTAGGGTTTGTGGGCGATTTCAGTTTTATGTTGGTGGCCCTTTGTAATTCTTTGTCTTGCTGTTGTTTTGATCCACTTATGTGGGGTTGGTTAAAAGTCCCATTCTTTATAGAAAAAGCTCTTGGAGCTGTTATAATGTACAATATCTTGTAAGGTTTAAAGTGAGTGAAGATAGATGTCATTTGCCTACTGCAGTTCTTTGCCCTAGAACCCGGCTTAACTCGAGCCGTTCCTCTTTATCTGCAAATCATGATTTGACATGCCTACAAAAATGACTTTTCAAGATCGCAAAAGGAAAACATTCTGAACTCGTGACAAACTTTGATTATCTGCAAAGAGGAAACACTCCTTTTTAAAACACAATGGATCAAGGGTTTACCCCAAACCAAATAAGCTAGGGGTGAAAATCTCAACAAATTCTCATTCTCGTCTTCATTTGCACTCATAAATTGTTTTTGTGCATTGATTTTTCTTTGATATATATTCAATCCAATGTACGCAAATGACGTTTTATTATAGTGACGGAAAGTAAACATACTTATGCACTCTAGTGCGTGTTCGATCTCTACCAATCCCCTCTCTCTAATAACTAGCAATTTAACACCCTAACTTTATTGTTTGTCAAAAAAAGTTTCAACAAAAAAAAAAAAGAAAAGAAAAGAGTGCAAGAAAAGAAACACAAAAAAACCGGAAATCACTTCCGCAACCGAAATATCCAATAGTGCATTGTTGGGCAACAACTTCCATTCAAGTCTAATAATTGGGTAGGGTACTTTATCTTCCGTGGTGTATTTACTGTTTCTGAACAACCAGTCTACTACTTTTAGGCCCCGATTGATTGACTGGATGTGATAGGTTGTGATTAATTAAAATAATCTGTTGTTTATTGTGTCAAAATGTGAAATTGACAATACTAGACATGATGGTCTTATGAATCCATAATACAGTGGATTATCTTATCTTTATATATGAGTTACAAGTCCAAACTTACAAGTCTCTGCAAATCCAATCTCATCCCTAAGACCAATCCCATCTAACCCAACAAACAAGACCATATAGTCTTGGTCTTTCATCAATTTTCCAGATCTGTTTCAAAATTTATAACAAGAATTTAGCCCCTAAACATAAGATCTAGCTTTCTAGATTTTTTGTTATTCTAATAGTGAGAGAGGCTACACGCTGAAAGATGTTAGGTGACGAGATTTATTGGATACCAATTTTGTGCTAAAGTGGCCCCTTGAGTAGTCTTGGAAAAGACCTGATGCTAAGCAGATTCCTTAAAAGAGCTCTAGGTTAGTTATGTCTTATTAGAAAGGGTAATGTTATTCACACACTTATTTTTACCTTACACGCACTTTTATTCATGTTTGGCCATTCAACTTTTTCAATACATTTAATCCGACGACTAAAAATGAGAGTGAATGTGTGAGAAGTAACAATATAGGTGTGGTATGCGTAAACTTTATGAGTTGTAATATTGTTAGCTCTCTTTGAATTTATGTCAAATTCAGGGGAGTATCTCAAAGTATACTTGCTTGATTTTAATATACTTTTTCCCTACGATTAGCAGCATTTTTTCCTTTGAGTTTTTGCTACCTAATGGGGAATTGACAAGGCATCAATCATGAGTTGGTCATACCCTTGTTTACGTTCCATAGACGTTTAAATTGGCTTTGCATTAACTCACCTTTTCCCTTAGGTTATGAGTTTTTGTCCAATATTGGCTTTTACCATAGCCGGGTTTTGTGAGACTTATTTCTATATGCAAGTTCCCTCGTTTAAGACTGGTGTGTTCCCAGACCAGTGCCGACAAATCAACCTACTCAACTTTGTTGAACTTGATGTTGAATCTACTTTAGTATTTACATACTCATGGGGGAGTATTATAAATATTATTTGATTGAGATTGTATAAATCCTAGATAAATTTGGTTTATAGTTATTCATATCTCTAGTGATTCTTTCCCTACATGATTGTATTTACCTTGTTAATTGGTAGTTTAATTGCATATAATTTGCTTAAAGCATGCATGACCTTGTTAAATTGGCAGGGCCGGCCCAGGCCCAGTGCGGGCAGGGCGACCGTCTAGGGCCCAAATAATTGGGGGCACCAAAATTATTAGAACGGTATATTTATATATGTTTTCATAAGAGTATAAATTTATAAAATTTGGTTCAATGACAAAGAAATTTAACTAGAACTGGTGGTTATGTCATTTAAAATTAATGAGGAGGTCTTGGGTTCAAAACACTATGTGTGCTTATTTACTTTTCAATTTTTTCAAATTTTTGTTTGGTTGTTAATTTATTTTTAATTAGTAGCTAGTAACTGACACACCCCGACCAAAATCGAGGCATGCTGGCCGTCACGTGAGGTGACGTAACCATGTGCACAGTGCGGAAGCATTCAAGTAGTAAGAAATACGAATAAATAAAAACCGAATTCAAGAGTGTTAACACACATTCAGAGCGTAAGGTCTAGGTGCAGTCGAACATAAAGAGTATTTATACATAATATCCCCGAAGGGTCCTACATGAGTGAAGGAATGTTAGAATTACTGCTGCTGCCTCAGATGCCACCGACAACACTAGCTAATACCTGGAGGGGCGAAAAACAAAAGCGTGAGTGGGCAAAAACAAATCTTTCTAAAACCTTTTCAAAACTAACTTTCTAACCCCTCGCCGTAAAACCTGTATACTTTCCCAGAAAAATAATAGTATATACATATACTCAACTCATCTGATAATCAACATGTTAATATGATTCGAAACATAAAGATGCTAACAAGTCATTAATATGCCATCGAATCCAAATATATATATGCCAAACCATACTAACGAATTAAGCACATGTCAAACTATGCCAATGGATCAAGCATATGCTATATCACCCGTCAAATCATGAGTATGCTAACCAATCCAACATATGCTAAATCAAGCTAACAATTCAGGCATACGTCCTATCATAACATCCAATGAAGTAAAATCATCATCGATAATAACATGTCCACCGTGTGATCAGCACGACTGGAAATATGGCTCATAATCAATCTCATCATCTCAACCTATTCTGCACACATGTCGAACCCACTCAAGGTGGTCTATACGACAAGACTGGGTGTAATCTACTACGCTCTAGTGCTACAATCACGTGAATCCTGCGCTAATCGCGGGTCACCTACGAGTCGAACCCACCTATTGTGGTCTATACGACAGGACTGGCACCTAACTTGGATCCAAGGCGAGCGTGTGGTGCGGGAGGTGAACATCACGTGAAAGACTGTGCCCTGGCCCTGGGCGGGAGCACTAACACCGGGGTGCAGGTTTATGAGCTATCGATGCATCTCAACATCTCGTCAATCTCGTTCTCTCAACATTTATTTAAACACTCAGAGGCTTACCTGAACTTACCTTAGCGTCCACAGCACCAACAATCATGCGCATACAATTTCATGATGCATAGGCACTCCATAATGCATAATATCGTGATGCACACTCAATTCATCATGCATACTCAAGGAATATAACAAAGGTATGATGGCATGGCATTTCATTTCATAAACCATTTCACATGTTTTCTGGGAAAACTCAATGTATAAGTTATATACGGAAAACAAAAGCCCACTCACTGATAAGTAGATGGATCGTAGCCTCCTTGTCTAGCTTGGCTACGCTCGTCGTCCGGATAGGTTTCGCCTATGTGAGAAACAATTATAAGAACGTTATTTAAAGCACATAAACTAATCTAGCTAATAACTTCTCAAACAAAGCTCAAATGAGATGTGTGAATATACCAACGTGATCTACACAACCTCAGGAGCATCCCCAAATTTTTAAAATAATTTTCCTGTAGCTCACGCGCCCTCACGCGCCGAGAAAGTCACGGACCTACGCGCCCCCACGCGCGGCCACGTGACAGGCACACTAACGGTTACTGCTCACGCCGTAATTATGGGGGTCATATATAAATCCTAGATAAATTTGGTTTATAGTTATTCATATCTCTAGTGATTCTTTCCCTACATGATTGTATTTACCTTGTTAATTGGTAGTTTAATTGCATATAATTTGCTTAAAGCATGCATGACCTTGTTAAATTGGCAGGGCCGGCCCAGGCCCAGTGCGGGCAGGGCGACCGTCTAGGGCCCAAATAATTGGGGGCACCAAAATTATTAGAACGGTATATTTATATATGTTTTCATAAGAGTATAAATTTATAAAATTTGGTTCAATGACAAAGAAATTTAACTAGAACTGGTGGTTATGTCATTTAAAATTAATGAGGAGGTCTTGGGTTCAAAACACTATGTGTGCTTATTTACTTTTCAATTTTTTCAAATTTTTGTTTGGTTGTTAATTTATTTTTAATTAGTAGCTAGTAACTGACACACCCCGACCAAAATCGAGGCATGCTGGCCGTCACGTGAGGTGACGTAACCATGTGCACAGTGCGGAAGCATTCAAGTAGTAAGAAATACGAATAAATAAAAACCGAATTCAAGAGTGTTAACACACATTCAGAGCGTAAGGTCTAGGTGCAGTCGAACATAAAGAGTATTTATACATAATATCCCCGAAGGGTCCTACATGAGTGAAGGAATGTCAGAATTACTGCTGCTGCCTCAGATGCCACCGACAACACTAGCTAATACCTGGAGGGGCGAAAAACAAAAGCGTGAGTGGGCAAAAACAAATCTTTCTAAAACCTTTTCAAAACTAACTTTCTAACCCCTCGCCGTAAAACCTGTATACTTTCCCAGAAAAATAATAGTATATACATATACTCAACTCATCTGATAATCAACATGTTAATATGATTCGAAACATAAAGATGCTAACAAGTCATTAATATGCCATCGAATCCAAATATATATATGCCAAACCATACTAACGAATTAAGCACATGTCAAACTATGCCAATGGATCAAGCATATGCTATATCACCCGTCAAATCATGAGTATGCTAACCAATCCAACATATGCTAAATCAAGCTAACAATTCAGGCATACGTCCTATCATAACATCCAATGAAGTAAAATCATCATCGATAATAACATGTCCACCGTGTGATCAGCACGACTGGAAATATGGCTCATAATCAATCTCATCATCTCAACCTATTCTGCACACATGTCGAACCCACTCAAGGTGGTCTATACGACAAGACTGGGTGTAATCTACTACGCTCTAGTGCTACAATCACGTGAATCCTGCGCTAATCGCGGGTCACCTACGAGTCGAACCCACCTATTGTGGTCTATACGACAGGACTGGCACCTAACTTGGATCCAAGGCGAGCGTGTGGTGCGGGAGGTGAACATCACGTGAAAGACTGTGCCCTGGCCCTGGGCGGGAGCACTAACACCGGGGTGCAGGTTTATGAGCTATCGATGCATCTCAACATCTCGTCAATCTCGTTCTCTCAACATTTATTTAAACACTCAGAGGCTTACCTGAACTTACCTTAGCGTCCACAGCACCAACAATCATGCGCATACAATTTCATGATGCATAGGCACTCCATAATGCATAATATCGTGATGCACACTCAATTCATCATGCATACTCAAGGAATATAACAAAGGTATGATGGCATGGCATTTCATTTCATAAACCATTTCACATGTTTTCTGGGAAAACTCAATGTATAAGTTATATACGGAAAACAAAAGCCCACTCACTGATAAGTAGATGGATCGTAGCCTCCTTGTCTAGCTTGGCTACGCTCGTCGTCCGGATAGGTTTCGCCTATGTGAGAAACAATTATAAGAACGTTATTTAAAGCACATAAACTAATCTAGCTAATAACTTCTCAAACAAAGCTCAAATGAGATGTGTGAATATACCAACGTGATCTACACAACCTCAGGAGCATCCCCAAATTTTTAAAATAATTTTCCTGTAGCTCACGCGCCCTCACGCGCCGAGAAAGTCACGGACCTACGCGCCCCCACGCGCGGCCACGTGACAGGCACACTAACGGTTACTGCTCACGCCGTAATTATGGGGGTCATATATAAATCCTAGATAAATTTGGTTTATAGTTATTCATATCTCTAGTGATTCTTTCCCTACATGATTGTATTTACCTTGTTAATTGGTAGTTTAATTGCATATAATTTGCTTAAAGCATGCATGACCTTGTTAAATTGGCAGGGCCGGCCCAGGCCCAGTGCGGGCAGGGCGACCGTCTAGGGCCCAAATAATTGGGGGCACCAAAATTATTAGAACGGTATATTTATATATGTTTTCATAAGAGTATAAATTTATAAAATTTGGTTCAATGACAAAGAAATTTAACTAGAACTGGTGGTTATGTCATTTAAAATTAATGAGGAGGTCTTGGGTTCAAAACACTATGTGTGCTTATTTACTTTTCAATTTTTTCAAATTTTTGTTTGGTTGTTAATTTATTTTTAATTAGTAGCTAGTAACTGACACACCCCGACCAAAATCGAGGCATGCTGGCCGTCACGTGAGGTGACGTAACCATGTGCACAGTGCGGAAGCATTCAAGTAGTAAGAAATACGAATAAATAAAAACCGAATTCAAGAGTGTTAACACACATTCAGAGCGTAAGGTCTAGGTGCAGTCGAACATAAAGAGTATTTATACATAATATCCCCGAAGGGTCCTACATGAGTGAAGGAATGTCAGAATTACTGCTGCTGCCTCAGATGCCACCGACAACACTAGCTAATACCTGGAGGGGCGAAAAACAAAAGCGTGAGTGGGCAAAAACAAATCTTTCTAAAACCTTTTCAAAACTAACTTTCTAACCCCTCGCCGTAAAACCTGTATACTTTCCCAGAAAAATAATAGTATATACATATACTCAACTCATCTGATAATCAACATGTTAATATGATTCGAAACATAAAGATGCTAACAAGTCATTAATATGCCATCGAATCCAAATATATATATGCCAAACCATACTAACGAATTAAGCACATGTCAAACTATGCCAATGGATCAAGCATATGCTATATCACCCGTCAAATCATGAGTATGCTAACCAATCCAACATATGCTAAATCAAGCTAACAATTCAGGCATACGTCCTATCATAACATCCAATGAAGTAAAATCATCATCGATAATAACATGTCCACCGTGTGATCAGCACGACTGGAAATATGGCTCATAATCAATCTCATCATCTCAACCTATTCTGCACACATGTCGAACCCACTCAAGGTGGTCTATACGACAAGACTGGGTGTAATCTACTACGCTCTAGTGCTACAATCACGTGAATCCTGCGCTAATCGCGGGTCACCTACGAGTCGAACCCACCTATTGTGGTCTATACGACAGGACTGGCACCTAACTTGGATCCAAGGCGAGCGTGTGGTGCGGGAGGTGAACATCACGTGAAAGACTGTGCCCTGGCCCTGGGCGGGAGCACTAACACCGGGGTGCAGGTTTATGAGCTATCGATGCATCTCAACATCTCGTCAATCTCGTTCTCTCAACATTTATTTAAACACTCAGAGGCTTACCTGAACTTACCTTAGCGTCCACAGCACCAACAATCATGCGCATACAATTTCATGATGCATAGGCACTCCATAATGCATAATATCGTGATGCACACTCAATTCATCATGCATACTCAAGGAATATAACAAAGGTATGATGGCATGGCATTTCATTTCATAAACCATTTCACATGTTTTCTGGGAAAACTCAATGTATAAGTTATATACGGAAAACAAAAGCCCACTCACTGATAAGTAGATGGATCGTAGCCTCCTTGTCTAGCTTGGCTACGCTCGTCGTCCGGATAGGTTTCGCCTATGTGAGAAACAATTATAAGAACGTTATTTAAAGCACATAAACTAATCTAGCTAATAACTTCTCAAACAAAGCTCAAATGAGATGTGTGAATATACCAACGTGATCTACACAACCTCAGGAGCATCCCCAAATTTTTAAAATAATTTTCCTGTAGCTCACGCGCCCTCACGCGCCGAGAAAGTCACGGACCTACGCGCCCCCACGCGCGGCCACGTGACAGGCACACTAACGGTTACTGCTCACGCCGTAATTATGGGGGTCATATATAAATCCTAGATAAATTTGGTTTATAGTTATTCATATCTCTAGTGATTCTTTCCCTACATGATTGTATTTACCTTGTTAATTGGTAGTTTAATTGCATATAATTTGCTTAAAGCATGCATGACCTTGTTAAATTGGCAGGGCCGGCCCAGGCCCAGTGCGGGCAGGGCGACCGTCTAGGGCCCAAATAATTGGGGGCACCAAAATTATTAGAACGGTATATTTATATATGTTTTCATAAGAGTATAAATTTATAAAATTTGGTTCAATGACAAAGAAATTTAACTAGAACTGGTGGTTATGTCATTTAAAATTAATGAGGAGGTCTTGGGTTCAAAACACTATGTGTGCTTATTTACTTTTCAATTTTTTCAAATTTTTGTTTGGTTGTTAATTTATTTTTAATTAGTAGCTAGTAACTGACACACCCCGACCAAAATCGAGGCATGCTGGCCGTCACGTGAGGTGACGTAACCATGTGCACAGTGCGGAAGCATTCAAGTAGTAAGAAATACGAATAAATAAAAACCGAATTCAAGAGTGTTAACACACATTCAGAGCGTAAGGTCTAGGTGCAGTCGAACATAAAGAGTATTTATACATAATATCCCCGAAGGGTCCTACATGAGTGAAGGAATGTCAGAATTACTGCTGCTGCCTCAGATGCCACCGACAACACTAGCTAATACCTGGAGGGGCGAAAAACAAAAGCGTGAGTGGGCAAAAACAAATCTTTCTAAAACCTTTTCAAAACTAACTTTCTAACCCCTCGCCGTAAAACCTGTATACTTTCCCAGAAAAATAATAGTATATACATATACTCAACTCATCTGATAATCAACATGTTAATATGATTCGAAACATAAAGATGCTAACAAGTCATTAATATGCCATCGAATCCAAATATATATATGCCAAACCATACTAACGAATTAAGCACATGTCAAACTATGCCAATGGATCAAGCATATGCTATATCACCCGTCAAATCATGAGTATGCTAACCAATCCAACATATGCTAAATCAAGCTAACAATTCAGGCATACGTCCTATCATAACATCCAATGAAGTAAAATCATCATCGATAATAACATGTCCACCGTGTGATCAGCACGACTGGAAATATGGCTCATAATCAATCTCATCATCTCAACCTATTCTGCACACATGTCGAACCCACTCAAGGTGGTCTATACGACAAGACTGGGTGTAATCTACTACGCTCTAGTGCTACAATCACGTGAATCCTGCGCTAATCGCGGGTCACCTACGAGTCGAACCCACCTATTGTGGTCTATACGACAGGACTGGCACCTAACTTGGATCCAAGGCGAGCGTGTGGTGCGGGAGGTGAACATCACGTGAAAGACTGTGCCCTGGCCCTGGGCGGGAGCACTAACACCGGGGTGCAGGTTTATGAGCTATCGATGCATCTCAACATCTCGTCAATCTCGTTCTCTCAACATTTATTTAAACACTCAGAGGCTTACCTGAACTTACCTTAGCGTCCACAGCACCAACAATCATGCGCATACAATTTCATGATGCATAGGCACTCCATAATGCATAATATCGTGATGCACACTCAATTCATCATGCATACTCAAGGAATATAACAAAGGTATGATGGCATGGCATTTCATTTCATAAACCATTTCACATGTTTTCTGGGAAAACTCAATGTATAAGGTATATACGGAAAACAAAAGCCCACTCACTGATAAGTAGATGGATCGTAGCCTCCTTGTCTAGCTTGGCTACGCTCGTCGTCCGGATAGGTTTCGCCTATGTGAGAAACAATTATAAGAACGTTATTTAAAGCACATAAACTAATCTAGCTAATAACTTCTCAAACAAAGCTCAAATGAGATGTGTGAATATACCAACGTGATCTACACAACCTCAGGAGCATCCCCAAATTTTTAAAATAATTTTCCTGTAGCTCACGCGCCCTCACGCGCCGAGAAAGTCACGGACCTACGCGCCCCCACGCGCGGCCACGTGACAGGCACACTAACGGTTACTGCTCACGCCGTAATTATGGGGGTCATATATAAATCCTAGATAAATTTGGTTTATAGTTATTCATATCTCTAGTGATTCTTTCCCTACATGATTGTATTTACCTTGTTAATTGGTAGTTTAATTGCATATAATTTGCTTAAAGCATGCATGACCTTGTTAAATTGGCAGGGCCGGCCCAGGCCCAGTGCGGGCAGGGCGACCGTCTAGGGCCCAAATAATTGGGGGCACCAAAATTATTAGAACGGTATATTTATATATGTTTTCATAAGAGTATAAATTTATAAAATTTGGTTCAATGACAAAGAAATTTAACTAGAACTGGTGGTTATGTCATTTAAAATTAATGAGGAGGTCTTGGGTTCAAAACACTATGTGTGCTTATTTACTTTTCAATTTTTTCAAATTTTTGTTTGGTTGTTAATTTATTTTTAATTAGTAGCTAGTAACTGACACACCCCGACCAAAATCGAGGCATGCTGGCCGTCACGTGAGGTGACGTAACCATGTGCACAGTGCGGAAGCATTCAAGTAGTAAGAAATACGAATAAATAAAAACCGAATTCAAGAGTGTTAACACACATTCAGAGCGTAAGGTCTAGGTGCAGTCGAACATAAAGAGTATTTATACATAATATCCCCGAAGGGTCCTACATGAGTGAAGGAATGTCAGAATTACTGCTGCTGCCTCAGATGCCACCGACAACACTAGCTAATACCTGGAGGGGCGAAAAACAAAAGCGTGAGTGGGCAAAAACAAATCTTTCTAAAACCTTTTCAAAACTAACTTTCTAACCCCTCGCCGTAAAACCTGTATACTTTCCCAGAAAAATAATAGTATATACATATACTCAACTCATCTGATAATCAACATGTTAATATGATTCGAAACATAAAGATGCTAACAAGTCATTAATATGCCATCGAATCCAAATATATATATGCCAAACCATACTAACGAATTAAGCACATGTCAAACTATGCCAATGGATCAAGCATATGCTATATCACCCGTCAAATCATGAGTATGCTAACCAATCCAACATATGCTAAATCAAGCTAACAATTCAGGCATACGTCCTATCATAACATCCAATGAAGTAAAATCATCATCGATAATAACATGTCCACCGTGTGATCAGCACGACTGGAAATATGGCTCATAATCAATCTCATCATCTCAACCTATTCTGCACACATGTCGAACCCACTCAAGGTGGTCTATACGACAAGACTGGGTGTAATCTACTACGCTCTAGTGCTACAATCACGTGAATCCTGCGCTAATCGCGGGTCACCTACGAGTCGAACCCACCTATTGTGGTCTATACGACAGGACTGGCACCTAACTTGGATCCAAGGCGAGCGTGTGGTGCGGGAGGTGAACATCACGTGAAAGACTGTGCCCTGGCCCTGGGCGGGAGCACTAACACCGGGGTGCAGGTTTATGAGCTATCGATGCATCTCAACATCTCGTCAATCTCGTTCTCTCAACATTTATTTAAACACTCAGAGGCTTACCTGAACTTACCTTAGCGTCCACAGCACCAACAATCATGCGCATACAATTTCATGATGCATAGGCACTCCATAATGCATAATATCGTGATGCACACTCAATTCATCATGCATACTCAAGGAATATAACAAAGGTATGATGGCATGGCATTTCATTTCATAAACCATTTCACATGTTTTCTGGGAAAACTCAATGTATAAGGTATATACGGAAAACAAAAGCCCACTCACTGATAAGTAGATGGATCGTAGCCTCCTTGTCTAGCTTGGCTACGCTCGTCGTCCGGATAGGTTTCGCCTATGTGAGAAACAATTATAAGAACGTTATTTAAAGCACATAAACTAATCTAGCTAATAACTTCTCAAACAAAGCTCAAATGAGATGTGTGAATATACCAACGTGATCTACACAACCTCAGGAGCATCCCCAAATTTTTAAAATAATTTTCCTGTAGCTCACGCGCCCTCACGCGCCGAGAAAGTCACGGACCTACGCGCCCCCACGCGCGGCCACGTGACAGGCACACTAACGGTTACTGCTCACGCCGTCAGGAATATTCCAGGGAATATTCCGTTAAAAGCTAACGGATGCCGTTAAGTCTAACTTACGCCGTTAGAATATTCCGTCAAACTTGACGGAATATTCCTCCATCTCCTACCTCCAGCTCCGGCGACCGTCGCCGTCGCCGGAAAACTGGGTAATTTTCCAAGTTCTTGTTCTCTCTCATTTCTAACCCAAATTGCATGAAATAAACGTCAAAACGAAGCTTGGGACCTCTACTAACACGTTACATAGGTTTTAAGTTCTAAAACATAAGAAATTACGTCGGAAGTTACCTCGAACTCCGGCACAACCTGCAACTCCCTTTATCTCAGCTTCCCGTGAGTCAAATCTTGCAAACGAACCACTCCGAAGTTCGTGGGAAGGTCCTAGAGCTCCCTGTGAGCTCAGAATTCAAAAATATTAAGTCACGAAAAACTTGATGAACAGTACTCTAATCGGAGAGTTTAGTTTCTAGGGTTCCTTACGTTTAAACTCTTCGATCTTTCTTCTCCGAGGCTCGTAGGGAAATTCTAAAGCTTCCTATGATCTTCAAATCTCCTGAAACACAACATTTTACGTATGCATGAACAGTGACACACACGGAAATTCTGAGTTTCACGAAAACTGGGACTTTCCTTACCTGAAAATGGTACCAATGAACTCGTGAGGTCCTTGGGAATACGATGGTGCCCTCTGTGTCTTCGATCTGTGACTAGATGATCGTATGTGAGGGTGTCCGTACAAGAAGAAGAGAGAGGAAGGTGAGTTCGAGAGAAAGTTTCGAGAGTTGAGGAGAGAGAGAGGGAAATCGGAAAAACTGGAAAAGAGAAAGAGGATGTCTGTGATGTGTGGTCCTCACACATCCGACACCATTTTCCTACCCTAATCAAACCCAAATTAACTAGGGTTAATCAACAAAAACCCTAACATTTAATTACATTCCAAAACTCACAAAACCAATAACGTTCAAGGGCAATTTCGACAATTCACAACCGTCGAAACATAAAGTTTTGGGACGGGTTGTGACAATCTTCCCACCTTATAGAATTTCGTCCCCGAAATTCCAAATACAACAATCAAACAACTAGTAACTATAAAACAAGCGTGGGTACAACTCTTTCATCCGCTCCTCAGTTTCCCACGTGGCTTCTTCTGCTGAGTGATTTCTCCACAAGACTTTTACTAACCGAATTGTCTTGTTTCTTAACTCTTTGTCCTTTCAATCTAGTATCGTTACTGGTTCTTCCTCATAAGACAAATCTGGACTAATCTCAAGCTGCTGAGGAGGAATTACATGTGAAGGGTCTGAAATATAATGTCGAAGCATAGAGACATGAAACACATTATGTACTCTGGCCAACTCCGGAGGCAACTCAAGTCTGTAAGCAACCTCACCAACTCGTTCAATAACTTGATAAGGTCCGATGTATCTAGGGCTCAGCTTACCCTTCTTCCCGAATCTTACAACACCTTTCCAAGGCGATAGTTTCAAGAATACCCAATCACCAACACCATACACCCTGTCAGTGGCATGTCTATCTGCAAGACTCTTTTGTCCATCCTGGGCCGCTTTCATATTAGCTTTAATTACTTGAACATTCTGAGTAGTCTCCCCTACTATCTCAGGGCCCACTAATGATCTTTCACCGACCTCTGACCAACACAAAGGCGTACGGCAAGCTCTACCATAAAGTGCCTCAAATGGCGCCATCCCGATGCTAGAATGGTAGCTGTTTTTATAAGCAAACTCCATCAAATCTAACTTAGCATACCAATCATCACCGAACTGAAGTACCGAAGCTCTCAGCATGTCCTCTAAAGTTTGAATAGTCCTCTCTGATTGACCATCTGTTTGAGGATGATAAGCTGTGCTGTAACGTAGATCTGCACCAAAAGCTTCCTGAAATGCTCTCCAAAACTTGGAAGTAAATCTAGGATCCCGATCCGAGATAATACTCACTGGCGTGCCGTGGTACTTCACAATCTGGCTTATAAACAACTCAGCTAGCTTAATCAAAGAATACTTCTCCCTCACTGGAATGAAATGTGCTGACTTAGTAAGCCGATCAACAATCACCCAAATACCATCATACCCATTCCGTGTATGAGGTAGTTTGTACACAAAGTCCATCGTAATATTTTCCCATTTCCACTCTGGAACGGGAAGTGGTTGCATCAACCCAAACGGTTTCTTCCGTTCGGCTTTAACTTGCTGGCAAATGACACACATGCTAACATACTCAGCAATTTCTCTCTTCATGCCCGGCCAATAATAAAATGGTCTAATGGTATGATACATTTTAGTACCTCCTGGATGCATAGCATACGCTGAACTGTGTGCTTCATCTAGAATCTCTTTCTTTAGCTCCGCATCATTTGGTACATACATTCTACCTTCTTGCATTAACATACCATCGGATTCTCGAATTCTCAAATCTTTCTTTTTCCCCAAACTTCTGGCATGAATTAATTCTTGAATTTCTTCGTCTTCAATTTGAGTAGCAAGGATCCGGTCAACTAGAATAGGTCTAACCTGGAAATTTGCAAGTATAGCTTCCTTTTTGCTTTCCATTTGCAATTCCACTCCGGTATTCCTCAAGTCACCAAGAAGAAGAACTCTGCTAGCACACAAGGCATTAACTCGACCTTGAGTTTTTCTGCTAAGTGCGTCTGCAACTACATTTGCACGACCTGGATGATAATCAATCTTGCAGTTATAGTCACTCAACAATTCCACCCACCTTCGCTGACGAAGATTAAGATCTTTCTGTGTGAAAATGTACTGAAGACTCTTATGATCTGTAAAGATCTTACACTCCTATCCATAAAGATAATGCCTCCAAATCTTCAGAGCGAAGATGATAGCAGCTAACTCCAAATCATGTGTAGGGTAGTTCTTTTCATGCGGTTTCAACTGTCTCGATGCATAAGCAATTACCCTACCATGTTGCATCAACACACAACCCAAACCATTCAAAGAAGCATCACTGTAGATCTCGAAATTACCACCGTCGTCCGGAAGTGTCAACACTGGAGCATGAGTGAGGCAATACTTCAGCTGCTGAAAACCTTGCTCACAATTCTCATCCCACTCAAACTTAACATTTTTCCTTGTTAGTTTTGTCAGTGGTAATGCTAAGATCGAGAAATCCTGAACAAACCGTCTGTAATAGCCTGCCAAGCCAAGAAAACTACGTACCTCTGTGACGGTTCTTGGTTGTTCCCAATTTTCCACCGCTGCTACCTTTTGAGAATCTACCTGAATACCCTGAGCCGAAATGACATGTCCCAAAAATGCCACTTCTTTCAGCCAAAATTGGCATTTACTAAATTTAGCATACAAGTGATGCTCTCTCAACTTCCTTAACACCAAAGTGAGATGTCGTCCATGCTCCTCCTTTGACTTAGAATACACCAGAATGTCATCAATAAAAACAATGACAAATCTATCCAAGTACTGCTGAAATACCTTATTCATTAAACCCATGAAAGCTGCTGGTGCATTTGTCAGTCCAAACGGCATCACAAGGAACTCATAATGTCCATAACGAGTCCTAAAAGCCGTTTTAGGGACATCATCATTCTTGATCTTCAACTGATAATACCCAGACCTTAAATCAATCTTCGAGAACACCCGAGCACCTCGAAGTTGATCAAAAAGATCATCTATGTGTGGCAATGGATAACGGTTTTTAATCGTTACCCGATTCAATTGCCTATAATCAATGCATAGTCTCAAAGTTCCATCTTTCTTCCGAACAAACAGAACTGGGGCTCCCCAAGGTGAAATACTAGGTTGAATGAAACCTTTTTCAACCAATTCCTGAAGTTGAATCTTTAATTCTCTCAATTCAGCAGGTGCCATTCTATATGGAGTCAAAGAAATAGGGTCCGTACCTGGCAACAAATCGATAGCGAACTCCACATCTCTATCCGGCGGTAACCCAGGCAATTCATCTGGAAAGACATCTGGAAATTGCCTAACCACTCGAACTTCCTCCACACTACTAGGAGTAGTATCATTTAGCACCACATGAGCTAAGTACCCATGGCATCCTTTATCCAACAATTTCTTTGCCTTCATGGCAGAAATGACACCATGTCTTACTCCACTACGTTCACCTACCAACGTAATTCCATACAATCCTGGGCGACGAAAAGTCACTGTTTTCTCTCGACAGTGAATATCAGCAGTGTTATAATGTAACCAATCTGCTCCCAAAATTACATCGAAGTCCACCAGATCCATTGGAAGAAGATTAGCTAGCATCACTACTTCCTCAACCAAAACTGGGCAACCTTGGTATACATAATCAACATAGCATTTTTCCCCTCTAGGCATAGAAAATTCTAACTCATAACCCAGAGGTGTAGATTGAGGTTGAGTCAATTGAGCAAATGTATGAGAGATAACAGAATGGGTAGCTCCACAATCAATCAAAACTCTAGCAAAATAACCAAGAACATTTAACGTACCCATGATTAAGTCTGGATGGCTCTGAGCATCCTGCAAAGTGATATTATTAATACGTCCCTGGGCCTGCTGACGTCCTCCTCGTCCTCGTCCTCGGTTAGCATGAACTCCTCTACTCTGAGTACTCCGGCCCTGACCTGCCTGGCTGTGCTGTCGTGAAGACCCAGCACTACTAGCTGCAACATCAACCTGTCGAGGTTGTCCCCCTGACTGCCACTGAGAACCACCAGGCTGTCCTCCAGACTGCCATTGAGAACCACTTGACTGATATGGCATATAACCTCCTGAATATGGTTCATGACCTCCCTGCTGATAAGAATCCTGGGGATACGGATACTGCCCTGAAGAATAAGGGACGGGATCTCCCTGATAGTAATATGCACTGCCACGACCTGCTGGAACATAACCATTGGGTCCTGAATACTGGTGGATCGGTACCGGTGGTGGCAAAGCAAGCTGCTGCGGCTGCTGTGGCTGCTGTAATCTCTGTGGGCAATATCTAGACAGATGTCCTATCTGTCCACAAGTGTAGCATCCTGTATTTCCTCTACGACATTCTCCAAAATGTTTCCCATTGCACCTATGACAGAACGGTGCACCTGTACTAACTGTCTCTCTAGGTCTCTGGAAACGAGGTCCTCCAGTGGGTCGACCTCCTCTCCTAGGTCCTGTAGCACTGTAACCTCCACTGGAAGAGCTAGAACTGTTCCCACTCTTCTTGAAGTTCTGTGTCTGCCGAGGTCCTTGAGCCAACTGTCCCTTGCCCTTATCGTGTCTCATCTGATTACTGCCTCTAACTTCTTCCTCTTCACTATCACTAGGCAGGTTTTCTGAGTCTTCAATCCTCACCATGCTGTCATAGAACTCCTGATAAGTATCACAGGGCAAAATAGTAGCAAGTGTACGCCACTTCTTTTTAGCACCCGTCTTGAAGCGACGAAGCATCTCGGCTGGATTATCGGCTGTATCTTTGTCATATCTGGACAAATCCGTAAACTTCCTGTAATACTCAAGAGCAGACATCTTTTTCTGCTTGAGATTGGTAAATTCTTGCTTCTTCTGATCCAAATAAGTCGGAGGAATAAATGTCTTATAAAATAACCGCTTAAAATTCCTCCAATCATTTTTCTCTTCGTCTGTCATCTTATCAGTTTCTTGTTTCCACCAAGTACCAGGTTCTTTATGCAAAAACCAAGAAACTGTCTCAACCCATCTGTCAGCAGCAAGACTGCCCTGACTCTGCATAACTTCAAAGGTTTTCTCAACCTGATCGAACCAACGTTCAGAACCTTCAGCTCCCTCTTTACCATAAAAGAAAGGTAACTTCAGATTGTAAACCGTCTCCAACGGAGTCCTCTGAGGAGGGCGAACTATAGACTGAATAGCATTAGCAATAGCTTCCCCTAACTGAGCAATATCAGGGAAACTAGGCTCAGAAGAAGAACGTGGATCTCTACGAGGCGGCATAATTCTGACAGAAGACATCACAAAGATTAGATTACTCATAAATATGTAAGACTGCGAAACCTAGGCTCTGATACCAAACTGACACACCCCGACCAAAATCGAGGCATGCTGGCCGTCACGTGAGGTGACGTAACCATGTGCACAGTGCGGAAGCATTCAAGTAGTAAGAAATACGAATAAATAAAAACCGAATTCAAGAGTGTTAACACACATTCAGAGCGTAAGGTCTAGGTGCAGTCGAACATAAAGAGTATTTATACATAATATCCCCGAAGGGTCCTACATGAGTGAAGGAATGTCAGAATTACTGCTGCTGCCTCAGATGCCACCGACAACACTAGCTAATACCTGGAGGGGCGAAAAACAAAAGCGTGAGTGGGCAAAAACAAATCTTTCTAAAACCTTTTCAAAACTAACTTTCTAACCCCTCGCCGTAAAACCTGTATACTTTCCCAGAAAAATAATAGTATATACATATACTCAACTCATCTGATAATCAACATGTTAATATGATTCGAAACATAAAGATGCTAACAAGTCATTAATATGCCATCGAATCCAAATATATATATGCCAAACCATACTAACGAATTAAGCACATGTCAAACTATGCCAATGGATCAAGCATATGCTATATCACCCGTCAAATCATGAGTATGCTAACCAATCCAACATATGCTAAATCAAGCTAACAATTCAGGCATACGTCCTATCATAACATCCAATGAAGTAAAATCATCATCGATAATAACATGTCCACCGTGTGATCAGCACGACTGGAAATATGGCTCATAATCAATCTCATCATCTCAACCTATTCTGCACACATGTCGAACCCACTCAAGGTGGTCTATACGACAAGACTGGGTGTAATCTACTACGCTCTAGTGCTACAATCACGTGAATCCTGCGCTAATCGCGGGTCACCTACGAGTCGAACCCACCTATTGTGGTCTATACGACAGGACTGGCACCTAACTTGGATCCAAGGCGAGCGTGTGGTGCGGGAGGTGAACATCACGTGAAAGACTGTGCCCTGGCCCTGGGCGGGAGCACTAACACCGGGGTGCAGGTTTATGAGCTATCGATGCATCTCAACATCTCGTCAATCTCGTTCTCTCAACATTTATTTAAACACTCAGAGGCTTACCTGAACTTACCTTAGCGTCCACAGCACCAACAATCATGCGCATACAATTTCATGATGCATAGGCACTCCATAATGCATAATATCGTGATGCACACTCAATTCATCATGCATACTCAAGGAATATAACAAAGGTATGATGGCATGGCATTTCATTTCATAAACCATTTCACATGTTTTCTGGGAAAACTCAATGTATAAGGTATATACGGAAAACAAAAGCCCACTCACTGATAAGTAGATGGATCGTAGCCTCCTTGTCTAGCTTGGCTACGCTCGTCGTCCGGATAGGTTTCGCCTATGTGAGAAACAATTATAAGAACGTTATTTAAAGCACATAAACTAATCTAGCTAATAACTTCTCAAACAAAGCTCAAATGAGATGTGTGAATATACCAACGTGATCTACACAACCTCAGGAGCATCCCCAAATTTTTAAAATAATTTTCCTGTAGCTCACGCGCCCTCACGCGCCGAGAAAGTCACGGACCTACGCGCCCCCACGCGCGGCCACGTGACAGGCACACTAACGGTTACTGCTCACGCCGTCAGGAATATTCCAGGGAATATTCCGTTAAAAGCTAACGGATGCCGTTAAGTCTAACTTACGCCGTTAGAATATTCCGTCAAACTTGACGGAATATTCCTCCATCTCCTACCTCCAGCTCCGGCGACCGTCGCCGTCGCCGGAAAACTGGGTAATTTTCCAAGTTCTTGTTCTCTCTCATTTCTAACCCAAATTGCATGAAATAAACGTCAAAACGAAGCTTGGGACCTCTACTAACACGTTACATAGGTTTTAAGTTCTAAAACATAAGAAATTACGTCGGAAGTTACCTCGAACTCCGGCACAACCTGCAACTCCCTTTATCTCAGCTTCCCGTGAGTCAAATCTTGCAAACGAACCACTCCGAAGTTCGTGGGAAGGTCCTAGAGCTCCCTGTGAGCTCAGAATTCAAAAATATTAAGTCACGAAAAACTTGATGAACAGTACTCTAATCGGAGAGTTTAGTTTCTAGGGTTCCTTACGTTTAAACTCTTCGATCTTTCTTCTCCGAGGCTCGTAGGGAAATTCTAAAGCTTCCTATGATCTTCAAATCTCCTGAAACACAACATTTTACGTATGCATGAACAGTGACACACACGGAAATTCTGAGTTTCACGAAAACTGGGACTTTCCTTACCTGAAAATGGTACCAATGAACTCGTGAGGTCCTTGGGAATACGATGGTGCCCTCTGTGTCTTCGATCTGTGACTAGATGATCGTATGTGAGGGTGTCCGTACAAGAAGAAGAGAGAGGAAGGTGAGTTCGAGAGAAAGTTTCGAGAGTTGAGGAGAGAGAGAGGGAAATCGGAAAAACTGGAAAAGAGAAAGAGGATGTCTGTGATGTGTGGTCCTCACACATCCGACACCATTTTCCTACCCTAATCAAACCCAAATTAACTAGGGTTAATCAACAAAAACCCTAACATTTAATTACATTCCAAAACTCACAAAACCAATAACGTTCAAGGGCAATTTCGACAATTCACAACCGTCGAAACATAAAGTTTTGGGACGGGTTGTGACAGTAACTATGTGAGTTGTTATTTTTAAAACATTTGTTCCAATTCAAGTCTAATCTTCATTAAAGAGTAATGTGTTGACCAAATTTTTAAGGGCTCTTTTGATATAGGCGCCTCATTTTTGAATTTTTTAGATTAAACATTCATGCCTTTTAGTAATTTGATTAAACTTTTTTTTATCATAATTTTGGTGCTACATGCACATTATATTGTAACAAATTTCCTATAATCTAGCCTTTTAATTACACTCTCATCCATTAGAGATAATTGTAAAAAAAAAAAAAAAAAAAAAAAAAAGTTGGTTAGATTCAATTTATTTTCATAATAATGCTACAATTTAGCAATAATTATCTACAATTTAAGATATTTTCTTTCCAAAATAGTTGAAAATATTTTTAAATCCCACAAAATCAAACGTACCGAAATAAGTTTTTCTTTTAGTACGTTAAGAGAAAAAAAGGATTGAGAATAATATAAACGTACCAATACACAATGTGTACAAAATAAAACGTACCAAAATAAAAATAATGTACCAATATTAACAATATGTATCAAATCAAACGTACCAATATTAACAATATATATCAAATCAAACGTACCAAAATTGCAAATAAACGTACCAATTAATAATTTTTGTAACTTCAAACGTACCCGCAGATAATATATACGTAATGTATTGTACCTAATAATAATTCGTCAAACAACTATACTTTTAGAAAAAACAACAAAAAAAATATAATTTCACAAAAAAATTGAAAAAATTACACGGAGCTTTTATGTTGATCACCAACTATTTGATTAAAAAAAACATTTGAAAAAAGAAATAATATTAAATGTTTGCATAACAAAAAAAGAAATTGTGATCGAAAAAAACATATCTGGAAGAAGAAAAAATATAGTTTAATTATTAATATCTCCACTAAATAAGGAAAAGTGCATCATGCAGATAAAATGATAAATTCAAAAATTATTTTAATTTTAAAAGATATAATAATGACATGTAATTTAGCTTGAGGTAGTTATTGGTCAAAGCACTTTAATCAAATTTTAAAAAGACACAGATGTTTAATCTAAATGATATAGAAAAACTGTAGGGGATTCTAATTTTCTCAATTTTTAAACCAAATTTACAAATCATATGACGTGTCATAAAAAAGTTTAATTTAGTACCCATTTATTACTTATACATATCAACTAAAGACTCAAAAACATAATTATTTTTGTAGTCCCATATTGACAAGGTTAGTAAATAAAAAAAACAAATCACGATTCATACAAAAACACTTAAAAGTTCATATGGAAAACAAAACTCATATCCATCTACTTGTAAACCCGGAGTTTTTTTTTGTTTCCTTCTCACGATACAAAATAAATTAGCTTTTCCGTGTTTCTAAATTATTAAGTTTGAAGTGTTTTTCTAAGTATAATTTTATCGATGTCTTACATGTGAAAACAAATATTTTTCTTATATAAAATGAGGGCACATTTTGTGGCATCGCCCCGGGCCTCAAAAAACTCTGGACCGGCCTTGTAAATTGGTAGTGTAATTCCATATAATTTATGCATTTTGCATTTTTTTACCAACTTTACATATTTGATAATATATTGCCGGATATTGTAAACCTTGCACTGTAAAAAGGAAAGGGATCCTCTCCGGATCCCTTCCACCTAATCCTCTTCATCAAACAATCTGGACCTTTGAAATTTAATGTAACGGCTAAAAACACGGGCCCACTTTAAAAGTTATAATAACTTTAGCCATTGAATCAAATTTCAAGGGTCCAGATTGTTTGATGAAGATGATTAGGTGGAAAGGATCCGGAGATGATCACTTTCCCTGTAAAAAATCTTAAAATTAAACACCGGCCAACTGGAAAGATTATTGATGCAACGTGGAACGTAACAATCATTAATGACTGCCACTATTCTCAGCTAAATGTCAAGCAAAGTTGCGATGGATTTGTATCTGCCATACCCATCTATCCTTCAATCTTAAGAAAATCTGGTGACGTGTGTTTGATCAACAACAGAAAACCAATTTATGCGCATGCAAGTTTTGGTTTTATCTTCTCTTGGGAATCCGACTTTTCCTTTAAGCCACTCTCGTCTCAAGTTGCTTGCTCTTGAAGAAAAATTGTTTGAAGAGTTTGAGAAAATTATTTTTCTTTGAATAAAAGAGGTAAGCTTTGCGGAACACACACTAGTGTAATATGCTTTGTTATCCAATTGTCTCAATATATTCTGAAAGATTTATCAATATCATAAACATTACCTTAAGTCATATCCTATGCTTTTGTCACTTTTAGATTCACTTTTTGCCTCTGAAATAAAAAATCATTTGCTTGAAATAATAGCTTACCGACACGGTTTTCATTTCCCTAACAAACAACGCGGCTTTCATTCCAAACAAAGAAAACGTGGTTTTCATTTATAAATATGGTGAAACAGATAACCAAGAAGAAAAAAAAAAGGAAGGATAGATATGTAAGCAGGGCCGGCCTTGAGAATTTGGGGGCCCTAGGCGAGCCTTCGAAGTGGGGCCTTAAAATTTTCTAATCTCCGGTTCTTTGTATATTTATTTGTATATATAAAAAAAAAATCGCTAAATACATAAAAAAAAATCGCTAAATACATAAGAAGATAAATATACGAACATTATTTAAACATTACACGATTCACGTTTTTAGACACAAATGTACTAAATGTTTGCAGTCAAGAGTCTAAGATTGAGAGTGAAGAACAATAAAACTTGATGATCAAGAGAGTAAAGAACAATAAAACTTGATTGAAGAGTATAATAAATTCAACGTCAATTGTTTCTCTTGTGTTTTTTTTTTCTTCTAAAATCAATATCACACTAACGAATTTAATATTAAAATAATCCATTGAATAAAAAGTTATTGAAAAGAAAAATATAAATTCAGAGTCTTGATTACCTTAAAGTACAATCTTTAAGACTATATGATAGTTGGTTTTGAACGTTCAATAGAAATTGAGAGAATGAGAAGTTGGTTTAAACATTCGATAGAAATGGAGAGAATGAGAAGTTGAAAGAAAAAAGATTGCAAAGAGACTTGAGTTTTATAACTTTATATGCATTTGGACATATGGATTGGGAGTTAGACAGATGGATTGGCAGTAAATTTGAAAAACAAGAAAATCAAGAAAAAATGAAGCCAACATTTCCAACTCAACACCCCAAAGAAAAATGAAGCCAACATTTCCACTGCACTAACAAAAGAATTATGATATTTCTTACTTTTTTTTGTATTTATATGTTAATTACAGGATATAAATTTTTTTGGGGTCCTAGGCGGGCGCCTACTTGGGCTACCCTTAGGGCCGACCCTGTATGTAAGGGTAACATAATGCACGTGTTTTATGAAGAATAATACACTCGGTAATGATGCTAAGTGGTGAATTGTCCTAGTTGATACGATATTCATCTTCAACTATTTGGTTTCGAGTCAAATGGCTTGTTTGAGAAATGTCTTTAAATGATTGAAACCGTTTTTAGAGAAATTGTTATTGGGTTTTAAAATCACTTGAAGTGCTTTTCCAAGATTAATTGCATTTTTACTAAGGATTGGTTCTAAAAGCACTTGAAGTGATTTTATATAAAAGTGCTTTTAGTCATTTATAAACATTTTCCAAACAAGCCCAAACTCTCCCGCTTTCGCATAATGCAAGGAGTCAAAGTGTTGGGGCCAATTTTCTAAAAGGAGAGACTAGAGAGAGGGTGCGGCAAGAGAGATAATGGAGAGAAATAAGGTGTAGGGAAATCATACGATGTATTTCTCTTATGGCGGTGCCTTTATTTATAGTAAACTATGAGGAAACTAAAACTTGTTACCCAAATAAATACAAAGTCTAATAGGAAAGAATAACTAAAATAATGAGTAATCCTAAACTCAATCCACCTAGGATTTACATAATCGCACGTGCTAAAACTAATCAACACAAGTGCATTATATTAGTTGGGGAATTATAACGACTGCTTTAACGAACAAGCCAAGTGAAACTATATTGATATATATTTTCTCAAACTACAGTAATATTATTTGATATATGGCTAAAAACACGGGCCCACTTTAAAACTATATTGATATATATAGGAAATCTTTTTAGGAAAGGGATCCTCATTTTTTTTTTATAAAAATGGGGATTAGTTGTGGGGTCCACACAACATCGAACTTTAACAATCCGAACCGTCTATTTTTCAAGTTGCACCTCATAGATCATCCTTGCACAATATTAGCTAAATCGGTGAAATTCTGCAAAGTGGAACGAATCGAATCAGATCTCCTAGAGAAGACCTATTCGACATTCCATGCCACCAATATTGTCCTGCAGCAACAATATAGGGCATATAAATTCACCAAATTTTTGGATTTGATCTCTGTTTTACTTCTTGTTGAAAAGCAGAACCAGCTTCTAATGAAGAATCATCAAGCTCGACCCACAGTCTCAAACGCCGCGCCTGAAGTGCGTATGATTATTTCTCCCAGCCATAAACGACGACAGAATCATCGTGGCCATGGCAATGGGCGACAAGCCCAACCACAGGCCCAAGGTCAATAGAGTGCCGCACCTAAGGGAAGAATTACGACCCAGCGGCGTCCACCACTCGCTCTTAAGGTCGCAAACTTCAAGAACAAGGGCAAAGCTCCCATTCAGGCTACTTCTACTGAATTGGACATGTGCTATCGCTATGGATCAAAGGATCATTGGTCACGAATATGCCGAGCTTCCCTAGAGGCTATTGCCAAGTATCATTCCCGTCGTGAGTCTAACTTTGCACATGTGGATCATCCGGAAGATGCAACTACATCAATGGAGATATCGGATTTTCAGGAGGCGTCAACGCCTATGGATGAATAAATTAGACATGTTTTTAGGGTGTTTACCCCTAGTGGCCTGCCCTACCCCCTATTTTCTAGGTTTATGGTTTAATTTTGAACAATTTTTCTAAGTATTTGGTATCATTTGTTTGGTTTTGGTTTGTTTTGAATTATGGATTGTTATTTGAATGGATATTATCGTCTCGAATTGCTTAATTGAATGAATGGATTTATATTTATTTATGTGACCAATTTAATCAATTTATTTCTAGGTATGTATAGTGGGGAAGTTAGTTGTCAGGCAGATAGTGTAACCACGCACACCATCTTGCGTGAACGACATTATTTTACTAACTTGATACCTAAGAAAGCTCATTTGACAACTCTCTCAGGCCCATCCAACCTGATTGAAGGATACAGCAAGACACGTATCATGTTGTCTAATGGTACAATCTTGACCATTAAGGAGGCACTCTATTCTCCACGTTCCGGAAGAACGTTGATGAGTTTTAGAGATATTCAAGATAATAAATATCATCTTCAAACCACTGAAGATCATGGTTCTGAATTTCTTTGTATCACTTCGTACGAATATGGCCAGAGCATATTCACGAGAAGTTAGAACGTCTGCCGAGTGGGTTGTACATCACAACCATTCGTGACATAGAAGCCCATAGTGTGGCCGGCCCTATGCCTGAGTTCCAGGACACTTTGTTGCTTTGGCATGATCGTTTGGGACATCCTGGACGTGACATGATACGCCGTATCCTCAAATCTTCTCACGGGCACAAGTTACATCCCTATGTTGGACTGCTGCCATGCAAAGCGTGTTCTATAGGGAAATTGCATACTCAACCCTCAAATACAAAGATCATTCACGACCCCTCTAAATTTCTTCAGAGGATTCAAAGGGACATTTGTGGACCTATCCAACCAACCTGCGGACCATTTAGATACTTTATGGTGTTGGTTGATGCATCGACAAGATGGTCACATGTTTGCTTGTTGTCCACACGCAATGCCGCGTTTGCTAAACTCCTATATGAGATCCCACATCGCCCAGGGGAATGGATCCTCTATGCCTTATATGTATATTCCCACCTCCAAATAGCTCGAGGTCTTTTGGGAACTCACTGGCTTCGGATTCCATCAGAACTCCGAAGTTAAGCGAGTTAGCACGAGAGCAATCCCATGATGGGTGATCCACCAGGAAGTTCTCGTGTGAGTTCCCAAAAACAAAACCGTGAGGGTGTGGTCGGGGTCAAAAACGGACAATAACGTGTTACGGCGGAGTCGAGCCCGGGATATGGTGAGGGCCCGGGCCGGGATGTGACAATTTGGTATCAGAGCATAAGTTTGGGCAGTATTGCATTCATCACACGTGTGATGTAACCATTCTTGGTTCTTGAACCCAATTTCAGAACCTTGCCACCTCGTTGAGCACGAAAAACGTGTTAACTTTCACTTAAGTTTGGGTACTTTAGACGACTTATTGTCATTTTAGAAAATCGTTTTGGAAATCGCCCCTAAACTTTAAACGACGAATCTTCCTACCGAGGAATTTCTATTTTGGGGAACAAGTCGCTAGCCCTGCAGCCGGGCTAAGGTATCAAGAGTTGAGTATCACCAAGGATTTACCGATTAATCATATCGTTTCTCCCACCGTTTTCACCAACCCTTCGAGTTAGGAAACTAGAAATGGTTTTGTTTCTTTGGTAGCACCTATTAGTTTACCCTCTCTTAGAATCCCTGCGAAGGTTACTTTGTCAAGATTCTAGTAATGTCTGAAGCGACAACCTAGTATTAAAGTGGTAACAATTAATGGAAGATCATCTGGAGGACAATTACTTTTGGTCCCTATTAGCACTAATATCTTCAAACGTACTAGTGTTCATGCTGGATCTTCAAGAGGAAGATCGACTCCCAATAAAGTCTTTTTCGAAGTAGATCTTTGGCAAGGTCTTTTCCAGCCCTGGAATTTTCTAACCAAACGCTAATTCTCAGATTTTCCTTTCGATATTGTACTCGTCATTTGGGTGAGTATAAGCTTGCAAGTATGAATTTTCATATCCTGGGAGTAACAGAACTCCCTAAAGTAGTAATCAAAACCTTTTTGACTAGCCACCTCTCGATCACTTTCACAGGTAGACAGTAGAATCGAGGTACGAAATGATATCTCGCTGTTTGAGAGATTTGAGTTTCGAGAAAACTGGGAAGACCTTTTAGTTCGTGTCGTAGAGTTGGTTAATAGTATGGTACGTTTTGAGGATGTATACCTTTGGCGTCATATTCCAAAATCTTACCTGAGATATCACCAAATTGTGAAGTGAGGTACATCATCGACCCACTTCCTAGTATTACACCAATTTTCCTTGCTTCATATTGAACGTTTCTGACGTCATTGAGAAACTCGGTTACAAAGTTTACCAATTAGGAATTTACCTAACCAGGGACTAAACACTTTATCTTGGGAATCCGACTTACGGGATCTTTCCGAATTAGATTTGTAAGTTCGTAAATCAAAACGTCGGCCACCACTTAATTTTAGCAATTGGCGGAGATTCGACCGTTGGATCGTTCCGAAACTTTAGGGTGTTGTTCAAAAAGCTTAATGTGTATTTATAGAAGTTACGGATCAGAAAGCCGAGGTACGGATCTTCTGGATCGAATTACTTAGGGTTGTGGACCCTACCGTCGACATTTGACTGACGGTTGGCTTTTAGTCAGTGGGTTTCAAATCATTCTAGAACGTCCTTGGGGATGTGTTTTATGTCAGTTGTGCATTTTGTCGATAAGAATCCTGAGTTGTGAATTGATAATTGTTCTAGGCGGCGATCGTTCGTGACGCCTTGATATTCGTGCTAGGGAATTGTAGCGTGGACTCCAGGTGAGTGGGCAGTTTATTTTATATCTATACATATTTATAGTTTCCCTAAATGCGTAGTTACTTCACTTTTACGCGTATATTGCCAAGTATTCGTTATTGTGATATAAATTGTGGTAAATGCTGTTATATGGTTGGGATATTACTTTCATGACATTCATACATATTTGTACATGCTCATCTGCTGCACCCCGGTGTTAGTACTCTGCCCAGGGCCAGGGCCAGTCCTTCACGTGTATGTTCACATCCGCACCATTCGCTTGCCTTGGATCCAAGTTAGGTGTCAGTCCTGTCTTACAGATTGCATTAGGCAATTCCGACTCGTATGTGACCGCACCTCGGCTCCAGTCTTCATGTGATCGTAGTACTAGAGCGTATTGATTACACCCAGTTTCGTCGTACAAGTTGCATTATGCACCTCCGACTCGTGTGCTAGCATAGATTGATGAGCAATTGATTATACTTGTTTATCACATGATTTTATTACTGTGGCATTGGTATATCATGACTTGGCATATTTTTGGTTATAATGTTGTTGTATTGTTGTTTACATACCTACGTAGTATGTTTTCAGGAAACTATACTTGTTTTACGGCAATGGATTAATATATTCGAAAATAAAGGTTTTCTTACAAACGTTGTTTTGCTGACCCACTCAACTTTGTTTTTTGCCCCTCCAGGTTTAGTAGCTGGGCTTATGTGTAAACGAGAGTTGTGGCAAATCTCAGGAGATGGTTATCTTCAGTGGTATAACCCTCACCCTAATTACTGTACTGTTCTTATGCTCTACCATCACGTGTGAAATGGGTGCAATCCCGCTCACCCGCGCACTCTTTTGTTTAGACACTTTTAGGTTTAAATTTATTCACATTCTTTTTCCACTACACTACACTTTATGGCTTCGTCACCCTCCAGGTGTCGGCCAGCACAACTCGATTTGGAGTCCAATTAGACTTTCCGGGTCGGGATGTGTAAGTTTGGCCCGGGACCCACCACATCCCGGGCTCGACTCCGCCGTAGCACGATATTGATCGCCCCACGCCCTCACGGTTTTGTTTCTGGGAACTCACACGAGAACTTCCTAGTGGGTCACCCATCTTGGGAATGCTTTCGCCCGAACTCCCTTAACTTGGGAGTTCGGGTGGAACCTGAAGCCAATGAGCTCCCTTAAGGCACATCACCCCCTCTCTGTTGGTCGATGTGGGATGTTACAATCCACCCCCCTTAGGGCCCGACGTCCTCGTCGGCACACTTCCGGCCAGGGATTGGCTCTGATACCATTAGGAAAATATCGACATATACTCCTAGTATGAGTTTCCTGTACATGCAGAGATTTTGGTGATGTATGGTGATTATCGATTGACTTGACAAGTCAATTCGCTTTCCGTTGGTCCAAATGAAAAACATTTTACCCTTCTGTACTGAAAGGCATTCCAGTGAACCTTGGGTATGTGTCTACCCTATTGCACTTCGCATTGCATTGAAGCAGATGCACTGTCTAAAAGGACCGTTGACGTTGGAAGTGCAGTCGTGACCATTAATTTCTTAATCACTCAGCAAATACTCAGTTGAACGAATCTTTACTGTGGTGATTGAATATCTCAGAATCTACCATTGTAGTTTGATATAATGCATTCAATCCAGTTATCTCGTACTCTAGATTTGATATACTTTCTTTGATCCTCATATTCTCGAGTATTCTTCTAGCCTTCTCGACTTAGTTATTTCCTCACTAAGTTCGAGAGAACTTCACTATGAATTTGCTTGCTAAAGCGTTGCGGACTACGTTGGCTCGACTACATGGTAGGTGTGCCATTACTGTATCTCATTGTGATGCGAGTTTTATTACAGAGTTTTGGGAAAGTCTTCTTGAAGGCCACGTGTAGTAAATTTTGTCGCCGATTACATTTCTCCTCCAGACTAACGGCTAGTCTGAACAATTTACCCAGACCTTCATGGTGTGTTACGTTTATCTGCTCTTTAGTTGTAGCACGATCGTATTAATCACTTATTTATGTTATAACTGCTTGTAACTACGATTACAATTTTTGGTATTGGTTGTGACACGTTTGAGACGTAGTATGGAGATTTTTTTCTTAGCACTTGTTGACAGAGGAGTTTTACGAACAAGTGTTCAATTGTGAGATCCCACATCACCCAAGGGAGTGAATCCTCTATGCCTTATATGTACATTCCCACATCCAATTAGCACGAGGCCTTTTGGGAGCTCATTGGCTTCGGATTTCATCGGAACTCCGAAGTTAAGCGAGTTCGCGCGAGAGCAATCCCATGATGGGTGACCCACTGGGAAGTTCTCGTGTGAGTTCCCAGAAACAAAACCGTGAGGGTATGGTCGGGGCCCAAAGAGGATAATATCGTGCTACGATGGAGTCAAGCCCGGGTCAGGATGTGACAATTTGGTATCAGAGCCAATCCTTGGTCGGAAGTGTGCAGACGAGGACGTCGGGCCCCTAAGAGGGTGGATTGTAAGATCCCACATCGCCCAGGGGTGTGGATGCTGTACGCCTTATATGTATATTCCCATCTCTACTTAGCACGAGACCTTTTGGGAGCTCATTGGCTGCAAGTTCCCGTAGGAACTCCGAAGTTACGCGAGACTAGGCTAGAGCATTCCCAGGATGGGTGACCCACTAGGAAGTTCTTCTCGCGTGAGTTCCCAGAAAATAAACCGTGAATGCGTGGTCGGAACCCAAAGTGGACAATATCGTGCTATGGCGAAGTCGAGCCCGAGATGTGGTGGGGGCCCGGGTTGGGATGTAACAATTTGGTATCAGAGCCAATCCCTGGCCGAAAGTGTGCCGATGAGGACGTCGGGCCCCTAAGAGGAGTGGATTGTGAGATCCCACATCGCCCAAGGGAGTGGATCCTCTGTGCCTTATATGTACATTCCCACCTCCAATTAGCACGAGGCCTTTTGGGAGCTCATTGGATTCGAATTCCATCGGAACTCCGAAGTTAAGCAAGTTCGCGCGAGAGCAACCCCATGATGGGTGACCCACTGGGAAGTTCTCGTGGGAGTTCCCAGAAACAAAACCGTGAGGGTGTGGCCGGGGCCCAAAGAGGACAATATCGTGCTACGGCGGAGTCGAGCCCGGGATGTGACATCATAGCTCAAATCATTAAGCTAAGGGCACACCACCCTGATTATCCGATTAAGTCGATTCGACTAGATAACGCTGGAGAGTTTACGTCACAGACTTTTGACGATTATTGCATGTCAGTAAGGATTGATGTTGAACATCCTGTGCCCCATGTTCACACCCAAAACGGCCTGGCAGAAGCTTTCATAAAGCGTCTTCAAATGATAGCTCGGACTTTGGTTATGAGAACCAAATTGCCAGTATCTGCCTGTGGTTATGCAATATTGCACGCAGCTATGTTGGTCCGCCTGAGGCCTACCGCTACTCAACCATATTCACTGTTACAGTTGGTCACTGGACACGAGCCTGACGTCTCGCATTTACGGGTGTTTGGGTGAGCCATTTATGTGCCAATAGTGTCGCCACTACGCACCAAAATAGGTCATCAGAGAAAAATGGGAATCTATGTCGGTTATGATTCGCCATCGATTGTTCGCTACTTAGAACCCTTGACAGGAGATCTCTTTACCACACGTTTTGCGGATTGTCACTTTGATGAGACAGTCTTCCAGTTGTTAGAGGGAGATAAGCATGCTAACGTTCCCATAGAACGCCGCGAATTGTCGTGGTCTGCTCCCACTATGTCTCATTTAGATCCCTGCACTGCCTAGTCTGAAACTGAGGTGCGTCGAATAATAGATCTTTAGAGCATTGCTCAAAGCATGCCGGATGCTTTTAATGATCTAGCAAAGGTGACAATATCACATATACTCGCTGCAAACACACCTGCAAGGATAGATGTACCTCGCGTACATCAGCAACCCACCTGGGAAGGCCGGACCATCCCGAAAGTGGGGAGGCCGCACCTTCCACGCGGTAAGGTACATTGGCGGCTAGCCAATCATCTGCTCCGACCCTGAAGCGTGGCAGACCCTTTGGTTCAAATGATTCATAACCCCGGAAGAGGAAAACGGCACCAACTAGTGACCCTAGTTTGAATCCGACCATCGCTCACTCATCCGTTCCAATGCATGAGGTTATTCTAGATTATGGTGATACTTCAGACGAAACATGTCGGCCTCCCGAGAATCACGGGAATCACGAGATTTCGGTCCACTACACAGTATTGGATGAGGTTTGGAATAGGAATGAGATGATCGTTGACGATGCATTCGCGTACTCAATAGCTACTGACATCATGTTTAGCAATGACATTGAACCACGTTCCGTCGATGAATGCTAACGTAGAACTAATTGGTCAAACTGGAAAAAAGCAATCCAGGTCGAACTCGATTCGCTCACGAAACGTAAAGTGTTTGGACCTATCGTTCCTACACCACTACGAGTGAAGCCCGTTGGCTACAAGTGGGTTTTCGTGAGGAAGCGTAATGAGAAGAATGAAATAGTGCGATACAAAGCACGCCTCGTAGCGCAAGGCTTCTCTCAGCACCCTGAGATTGATTACGAGGAGACGTATTCTCCCGTAATGAACGTTATAACGTTCCGCTATCTAATCAGTTCGGTAGTTTTTGAAAAACTGAATATGCAACTTATGGACGTGGTAACCGCGTATCTCTATGGGGATCTAGATATAGAAATATACATGAAAGTTCCAGAAGGACTTCCATTGACTGGTTCCAATAGTTATAGACTACGGAACACTCTCTCAATTAGGTTGAGGAGGTCACTCTACGGATTGAAACAATCCGGGCAGATGTGGTATAACCGTCTGAGTGAATATTTGACAAATCAGGGTTATGTGAACAACTCACAATTAGATGAATCAAACACACCTCACAATTAAATCAAACAACTCACAATGGGATGAACAAATACACCTCCCAATTAAATTACTCCCTCTTTTCTCTAAGCACAGCCGCCCCCTCTCTCTCAACCCTAGATCGTTCAATCAAATAGGCTTACAGTGACAAACAATTTTGTGTAGAAATTTATATTCATTTTTTTAGCAGCCAAATATTATTCGGTTGGATGGAAGAGTATAAAATGTCACAACGTATTCTATCATGGTCGTCTTCTTTTCTCTCTCTCACTCTAACCCTAGACTTTGTAGAGAGATAAAGTCATCCGACTTTCCAGTTGTACCCCTACGCATCCCTGCCCCCACCCACTTCTCAACTTTCCTTCAAGCAGCTGTTTTTATCTATCCAACTCCTCTCCAAGGACTAAGGTTTGGTCAAGGCCTCGTCCGACACCCGAATCCTCCTTTCTTTTTAGGGATTTTATAGGTTTTTGATTTAGGGCTAGGGTTTCTCTGTGTGATCGTTTTGGGGATGGCAATGGAGCCGCGGGTCGGCGGAAGGTTTCGACTTGGCCGGAAGATCGGTAGCGGATCGTTCGGAGAGATCTACCTAGGTTATTTTCTTCACCTTCTTGGTGTTTTTTGATTTTTTTATTCTTTCAATTTTATTTATTTATTAATATTTTTTGTTTGGGTTTTTATTTCAGGTACTAATATTCAGACAAATGAGGAGGTTGCGATTAAGCTCGTAAGTTCTGTTTTAATTCACACATTTTCTTGGAATTAAATGTTTTTATGCAGCATTAAGAAATTATTAGTTTTTCTTGGATATTTATGCTGTATTAATAATCTTTTTGCCGAATTGACCTCCAAACTATGATCAATTATGTATTTATATCATTGCTAGCTGACGATCATGCCATGTAGAAATAGGCTATGTTAGGATGAGCGCTGTAGAAATGGAAATTTGGGCCGGTTTTAATGCCTAATCGAGACTTTGGGGGCTCTTCAACTGTGTATCGCTTTAGTAAATGCGAGGAGGGGATTTCAATGGAGGCATGACTTTCACGGTTGAAACTGAAACTAGCATCCTTTATGTTCTTTGCATTTGAAGTAATCCATCTCCTACGTTGTGGGTGGTTGAAAATGGGTGATACTGGAAAATGAAAATTTGAAAAAGCAGAATGTGATTTATATGGTTGAGTGTTGTTTAGGCATGTTGGTTCACTGTGTTGGGTGACGCAAGTGGAGTAGTTTGTTTGATACTTTGGCGTCAATTCCTGTTCACTTGGTAGATCTTGGAGTGTTTACACTGTAACTATTGACAATTCTGGGTCGTTGCTAGGTTACAGTTATGTGGCCCTAGTGAACCTGACTTTCGAATGCTTTCAGTGCCTTCTATGCATGACAATAGTTATGTTTGAATTTATTTCTTTTCTTTAGCAAGTCTTTGTGAATGTAGTGTTTCTCATTGATGCTTTGACTGCTGCCGTTTGATTCCTTGAACTGTGTTGTGAGGATAAATGTTAGAAATTTGGTTATGATCATCGTTTTGTGTGTGTGTGTGTGTGTGTGCATATTTGGATGAATTTGCCAATTTATATGTTTAATTTGCTTAAATTTCATTGTACTTCTTTTTCTCAGGAAAATGTCAAAACAAAGCATCCGCAATTGTTGTATGAATCAAAGCTGTATAAAATACTACAGGGAGGAAGTAATGGCCTTTACCACTATCAGTGTTGCTTTTCAATATTTTGCAAGTTCTAGCATGTATCTTTCTGAACTGGCTACTGTATACAATTTTCGCAGCTGGAGTTCCAAATGTGAGATGGTTTGGCACTGAAGGAGACTACAATGTTCTTGTGATGGATTTACTGGGACCTAGTCTTGAAGATTTGTTCAACTTTTGCAGTAGGAAATTGTCTCTTAAGACTGTTCTCATGCTTGCAGATCAAATGGTAGGATTCTTTTCACAGATGCATTTTCTTCTAGAATCTAATCTTCCTTGCAGTTTGTTCATCTGAGTTTTGAAACTTGTCTCAGATCAATCGAGTGGAGTTTGTTCATTCCAAGTCATTTCTACATCGTGATATCAAACCAGATAATTTCCTAATGGGCTTGGGTAGACGAGCAAATCAGGTTTTTGGAACTTGCTATTTAAATTTGTTTTTTTTCCTTATTCTGTGACTCACTCTGAAACTTTGGTTTTGATTATGCGTTTTTTATATATATAAATGCATTAAAAATCTCTTCTTTCATGTAGATTTATGTCATTGACTTCGGTCTCGCTAAGAAGTATAGAGACACTTCGACTCATCAGCATATCCCTTATAGGTTGGTTTGTTTGGATTATTTAATAATTGATTCTTTGTTTATATTACTTAGTTGCATAGCTGACTCAAATATGAAATGCTGTTAGTTCTGTTCTTCCTGTTCCTATTTTTAAAAGTAAAATGTGTATCAAGATTTCTGCTCTATTCTTTAAGTGGTTGCTCATTGTTGTGTCTGTTTTTAACTCTTGTTGCAATAGATGTCCGTTGTACCATCAGTGGATTATCATTTTGAAGAGTTCTTGGTCTGAAGATACGTTGTTAGGTGCTCTGTTTTATTTTCCCATTGAGGCCGAACCTAAACTTGTGCTCGAGAGATAGTTGTCCATATACTGATATGGGATGTATGGATAGCACCATTATATAGAATAAACTTGGTGTAGGGACTGTGTTCTAATGTCATTTAATTTTGTCCAGTGACTCTGGTCTAGAGTACCGAAGTTTAGTTAAGCATTTTAAATAATGGTAGTCTTTGACTAATTATATTTGTGGGGACTTATAATATTACTTACTTTTGGTTTCTGGTGTCTATTTTAACCATCCAAGGGGAAGGAGGGATGTAGTTGGTCAGTATCTAGACCACAAATAAATGATTCAGGAAGAAAACCACACGATATTGCTTGCGGGCAATTTAAACCACACGATATTGCTTGCGGGCAATTTATTCTCTATATTGTGATCAATCTGTCTTTTCATTTTGGGAACTGCCCCTGTTCAATACTGTTATGACAATTCATGTCATTCTTAGCCTTTTTATGTTAGGTCTTTCTGTGAAAAAATAAAGTATGCTTGTAATAGATATGAAGATAAAATATATGAAGTGGCAAACTAAAGTTGATTTGGTACTTGTTTAACTGCAGAGAAAATAAGAATTTGACTGGTACTGCAAGGTATGCAAGCATGAATACCCACCTTGGCATTGGTAAGCTCTCTCTCCCTCTCTCTCCCTCTCCCTCTCCTGTAGCTTTTTCCCTTCTTCGTTCGCCTATCATGTTAGTCTGATCATTTTAATTTTATGCTGCATAGAACAAAGCCGCAGGGATGATTTAGAATCACTTGGATATGTGCTCATGTACTTTCTACGAGGAAGGTAATTATTGTGCCTGCCATTGTCATATATGTGTGTGTATATATTTGCATGTTGTATTGTTTTATGACCATTTGTTCCCCTTCTTAAGTCTTCCTTGGCAGGGACTGAAAGCGGGAACGAAAAAGCAAAAGTATGAGAAGATCAGTGAAAAAAAAGTGTCAACTTCTATCGAGGTAAGCTGAAATATAATGATTACAATTCTTTGTTAATATTTATTTTTTATTTTTTTTTATTTTTTTTTATAAAGACATAAGATGCTAAAAAATTATATTCGTTAGGGAATATTCACTGGTTTTTCTCTTAATTATTTTGTAGGCATTATGCCGTGGGTATCCCACAGAGTTTGCGTCATACTTCCATTACTGTAGGTCTCTGAGGTTTGATGATAAACCAGATTATGCTTATCTGAAGAGACTCTTTCGTGATCTTTTTATTCGGGAAGGTTTGAAATTGTTCTTTGATAGGTTGCAGCAACTCTATTGATGTTAGGTCGTTAACCATGCCTACTGACATGGTTTTCTTCTTTCTTCAGGTTTTCAGTTTGATTATGTCTTTGATTGGACTATCTTGAAATATCAGCAGTCACAGGTTGCCACACCTCCTACTCGGCCTCTTGTAAGTGCTGTAATGGTACATTTTCAGTGCACTTTAGTGCATACATTTATCTGACATTACTTTATATTGAATAGGGTCCTAATGCTGGTCCGAGCTCTGGCTTGCCTCCGACTGTTGCAAATGCCGAAAGACAATCTGGTAATAATGCCATTTGTTTCATTTTCTGCATAGCAGCAATTCATTTGGATGCCAAAACTCTGTTTCATGTCTCCCTGTTTACCTAGTTTAGTACCTTGAAAGTGCACTAGTGCAGTGACATACTTGTTTTGCAGCATCGTGCGGGTTACCTTATATGGCTGTTATAAGTGTTCTCCCGATCTCCTTGAAGTGTTTCATATTTTTATTCTAGTATTTGTTTGTCGTTCTTTTGAAGTAGCTCAACTGTTGTTTATTCACCTTTTGTTCCTAACCTTTTGCAGGTGGTGAGGAAGGTAGACCAACTGGTTGGTCGTTGTCAGATCCTTCTCGTAGGAGAAACTCTGGGCCGATTCTAAATTCTGGAAACATTTCTAGACAAAAAAGTCCTGCTGCAAATGATCGATCTCTTTCTAAAGATGCAATGGTAACACATTTCTGTTTAAATCTTGATTCATTAAACTTTCATCCTGTTTGGTTATTTTCGATTAACTAGTTTGACAAGATTCTCTCAGTTCTACAGATATTTCGTTTTATTCGTTGTTATTTGGGTTTGTACAGTTTTGGATTAATTTATTCCATTCATTTTACTTGGGTCATGCAGTTATCAGGTTCTAATTTCATGCGGTCAAGTGGATCATCGAGGAGGGCTGCAGTCTCTAGCAGTCGGGATGCTGTGCTTGTTGGCAGTGAAGCTGATCCCTCTCGTGCTCAAACCACAGAATTAAGCCCCGGAACACTAGGTAAAATTTCTGGTGGCCAAAGAAGTTCACTGGTTGTGCCTTCCGAGAACAACCGTACATCTTCAGGAAGAAACATTTCAAACGCAAAGAACTTAGAGTCCACTCTCAAGGGTATTGAGAGCCTGCATTTTAATAATGATGAGAGAGTACAGTATTAGCAGCAGCCTCTCTCAGTTTCTGGTCCACTGTAAATTTGAAAAACCGTATACATTTGTCACGCGCTTGGGGTGGAATTTGTTTTAAAAGTGTAATATGTTTGAGGAAAGCTGCAACAGTTTGGGGGCTGTCTCTCTAAAGCAGTTTGCAATAAAGACGCGATGAAGTTGGATGCCCTGGAAACCCTACCCAGGTAAAAAGCCCTTTTGTCAATACAGTTCGAGTTGGGTCACCCTGGTTTCACCTTCTAGATACCTTTGTTAATTTGATGTTATCATTCATGTTTGTGCTTTTCATCAAACATTACAATGTGACTCAATGCAGATAGACACTGTAAAACTGTAAGTACACCAATGTTTTGATTTGTTGATGCATATTATGATATTGTAATCCTCCTTGTTGGGGTTATAAATAGTTAAAAGAACCGAGTGTTAAGACCTATGAGTTGAGGTTGATTCGTTCCTGTTACATATTGTTTTCGTAGCTATGTGCGTCAATGTTTAGGGTTTAGTTTGGTATTGACGTGCTTTGTAAAGAAACTGCTTATGCTGTGTTGTGAAAATAAAGAAGTACCTGGTAAACTATAGTTGTAAAAATGCTTTATAGCAAAAAAAGTGGTGTTTGGTAAATTTTTATGAAATAGTTTTGACTAGGCTGGTTCAGTTGGGGATGCTGTACCAAAAACCAAAGACACCAAATCGAAATTTTGGCTTTTTTTCTTTCGAAATTCGGTAATACCGTATTTGTACTAACAAGCATGATTTAATGAATATAAAAAATACCAAGAATCCATAGATCATTGCAAAACCAAATTTGTCGTCAAGATTAAGAGTAACCCAAAAACACAATAACAAAACAAACATTGATGAACAGTCCCAAATCACAAATTTTGAATTTTATAAGAAGCGGTGTTGGACTGCAGATGATTTCTTGTTGGCATTTCAAAAGAACCCTTATTTTATGGCATGGGAATCCAGCGTAGAAATAATTTCCGAGTAAATGGATTTTCTTGTGAATAGAATGGGTTGGCAGCGCGCAGATGCGGATGGTTCCAGAATTTCTTCTACTTCATCCCTCAAGTCTCAGTCTGTGAGGCGTCCCTCATGCGGTACTATGGTTTCCCTCTTCATTCCCCGGTGAAGTGAAGGTTGCAGAAAAACTTGGATAGAGACGCAATCATCATGTCATTTCTAGGGCATCTCTCACAAAAATATATGAGATATCATGTATTTCCTTCTCCAATCAGCTGGCAAGGTTTCTCCAATCAGTTGGAAGAAGAAACGGGAGAAGAAGCAGGATTGAACGGGGAAGGAAGGAGAAGACTTCGGATGCCACAATCACCATTTAATCCTAGCTTTTTTTTATTTTTTTATTTTTTTTTAAATTATTGGTTTATTAAATGTTTTTAATTTAAATTAGGGAAGTATTATTGGCACTCTAGAAATCTCATTCTACACTCATCTCAAGTGTATTTTTCATTCTGATTATAGAAAATTTGGAGTGCCAAATGAGATTTTTGGAGTGCTAATAACAATTCCCATTAGAAATAGAAAGTTACACTTAATTTACACGTAAATCTTTAAATTTAATGTATGAGATATTAGCCATTTAGTATTACGGTCTAACCATATTTAGCTATTTAATATTACGGTCTAGCCATATTTAAGATGAATTTTCACCAAATAAATTCAACTGTTTTTTCCCTCTGTTGAAAAAGACGTTACCCTATAAATAGCAAGGTTCTAAAAGTCTCTAGGCGCTAGTCGGGCAGCGGGCTGGGGCCTAGCGTATAGGCGGATTTAAGTAAATCTATCATATTTCGTGTAAATAAGTGTATGCTTATACTTGAAATATATATAATTTCATCATAAACTACAAAATAGAATGCATATATATTATGAAGTATTGGAACATAATGAAAACATGTGAAATAAGGATATAATGTGTGTTCATTTAAGTATGCAATAAGTCTCTAACAATTTATAGGAAAAAAATTATGCAAAATAAAAGTTATTTATTTTCTATCTTAGTGAGTTGGGACCTAGGCGGGTGTTTAGACGGGTCTAGGCGGGCTAGACGGGTGCCTAGGCGGTGCCTCAGTAGGTCTAGGCGTAATTTCTTAATTTTCAAACGCCTAAGCATTAATCGGGACGGTGGCCAGCCGCCTAGCGCTTAGGCTAGGAGGGGATTTTTAGAACAGTGATAAATAGTTGTTGGTTTCATAGTAGCGTCCAAAACAAAATAAAATTGAAAATGAGAGCACTTGTTTTCTTCAGCCAGTTCTGGCTTTGAGGAGCGGCGGAGCATAAACCTAAATCCCGAATTGGCGTAGGAAGTAAAGCAGTTGATGAAATTGCTGGCGGCTCGAAACCAAGAAGAGAAACCATTGTCTATTTGGTGAGTTCCTGCTCGTTCACTACAAGTACTGCAATGTATTGCATCCATCCAATTATGCTCAATTCTTCTTATAAAAGATTGCAATTAATGCTCGGAATTGTTGGTGATTCAGCGACCCATTTGAAAGTTTTCCAAAAAGAAGCTATTTTTCTCAGGTCATATTCATCGAAATCATCATTAGTTTCTGAAAAAGATATACTAGGAGAAAAGTGTGGCTCTTTTACAGAGTCTTACCTTATGAACTCATGTGGGTTGTCCCAAAAACTCGCTGTTTCTGTGTCCAAGAAGGTACAATTTAATACCCGAGAAAGACCGGATTCGGTTCTTAATCTTCTCAAACGCCATGGATTCAGTAAAACCCACATCTCAGAACTTGTTAAGAAACGTCCAAAGTTGCTCTTAGCCAATGCTGAGAAGAACCTTGTCCCAAAGCTTGAGTTTTTCGCTTCTATTGGCATTTCAGGTACCGGCCTTGCTCACATGGTCTGTATCAGCCCGGTTGTTTTGGAACGAAGCATAGAGGGAAGTCTCATGCCTTGTTATCATATCATAAAAAGTTTACTTGTTCTCGATGACAACAAGCTTTCTCATTTGTTTGCGAACATTCAGTGGGTAGGGCTGGCCAAAATGAGAAGCAACATTGCTCCCAACATTTCAGTTCTGAGAGCACTTGGAGTGCCAGAAACCTCAATCTCTTATTGGGTGTCACATCGTCCTTTTCTAGTATCCCTTGAATCTGACAAGTTTAAGGAAAATGTCAAGAAGGTCACGAGTATGGGTGTCCCCCCTTCGTCTGCCTCATTTATGAAAGTGCTGTATGTGATTACTCGGGTGAATGAACCAGAATGGGCACAAAAGCTGGAGCTTTATAAGAATTGGGGTTGGACTGAAGATGATTTCTTGTTGGCATTTAGAAAGAATCCTCAGTTTATGGAATTAACAGAGAAGAATTTTTCGAGTAAAATGGATTTTCTCGTGAACAAAATGGGTTGGCATCCTGCAGACGTGGCTGGAAGTTCAGTTGCTCTAAATTATAGTTTGGAAAAGTATATCATACCAAGGTGCTTAGTTATTAGAATTCTTCTGTCGAAAGGCTTGATATCAAAGGGAGAATTTTCTTTAGGTACCCTTGTCAGGAAACAGAAGCAATACTTCTTGGATAGGCTTGTAATCAAATATCAAGAGCAAGTACCTGAATTACTTAACATCTTTGAAGGGAGATTGAGACTTGCAGAACTGGGCTTAGGATTTGAGCAAAAGGAGGACGGTGTGAAACAATTTGAGGAAGAAGCTGCGATGTTGTTTCTTGTTTGATGATTGAAGACTAACTGTAAGTCCTCCTGCCACAAAATGTGAAATCTTTTTCTACCTTGACATTACAATAGGCATTTCTTTAAATCAATGGCCATATGAAGAAATATGTTTCATATCTGTATGGATGACTTCTCCAAATATCATGTATTGCAGTGTTCTTGTTCTCTGAGACACATTCTTTTTACAATTGATGGGTCTGTATCCGATCTGACACTTTTTTTAGTTTATGTTTTGTAGCACATTTTTTTTAATTTTGTTTCTGCTATGATCAACTTAAAATTTAGTTTCTGGAAGCCAGTGGGCTGGCGTCATGTAGACGTGCCCAGACTTCCTAGTGCAACCGGTCTTTGTATTCAAGGAATGAGGTGTATTGTAGTGAACAAATTGGAAGATGAAACTCTGTTAGTCTTTTTCTTAATTTGATGACTACAAGGATCATAAGAACTACTTATTCATTGAAAGCTCTACTGTAAAATGTGATTTTAATTGGCTATACACACAGATCTGATTGTGTTAATTCCATATGCATAGAAGTATATGCATGAGTCGCTCATGAGATAGAAATATGCTGTTATCGACACAAAAAAAAAAAAACCATCCTACCCGGTGTTAAGATACATTCTGCTACACTTGAATACAGCCTTAGTCAAGTGCCAATGCTGTTCGTGATGGTCTGAAGGCAGTTAAAAATACAGTTGACGTAGCTGTTGCCTTAGTAAGTTTGAATTAGACGCTTGCCCTAAAAATATTTCTCTGTCCTTTTGTTGTTTTGAAAAGTACGGTCTTCTCCATGTTGTATATGGCATAAGTTTTTGGCTTCTGGTGTGTGTACATATCAGACCGTGAGTTGTGTATGTTGACGGGGTGCTGGAGCTATTGGGGTTGTAGCTAGACATTATTTAGCAAGCAAGGTTAAGAAAACCATTCAAGGGGTACCTGAATGTATTTCCCAAATTTCTTTGTTGGAAACACTTTTGACCACCTCTATCTTTCTAAGCCTTTATCTTTCTCATATTGACATACTCAACTTGGTTTTGAAAGCTTTTGCTGACGCTCTTCTTATAAGACACTTGCTGAGAATTCTGGCCTGGATACGAGCAAGATGTGAAATTGATAATTGCTCTTTCGGTATACTTCTTTGAAAGTTCCTGAATGTTTCAGTTTATATGACTCATTGATGTTTGTTATTTTATGCAGGCCCGTAATTTCATCTCAATTGTTGTTGGTTGATGAAGTAATATGTGCTGGGCATAACTCGCAGAAGCCAACTTAGCTTCAGCAGATGTTTTTGGCTATCTGAAGCGCTTCTTTTGGCGTCTTCAGTGCGAATGGGTGAAACTACCTTAATGTAACTGACCGAGGTGAGTTGTGTTATCGAGGATTGTTAAAGGGAATCATAATTTTCATCCGCTCCGGATGTTTTTCTTATGAAAGAGGAATTTGTGTAATAGATACATCTAGATTGGCCAAAGCGTTTCGAGATTCTCATTTTTCACCCTTGAGTCATTCACTCTATGTTTGTTTCTCCTTACAATTTTTGGTATGGAACCGGAATTGCTAGATATCTCATGTTTATCGTCCCTAAACCCTAAATTCAAAATTTGAGACTCTATGCTTTGAATTTGATACCAAACTTGCAAATTGCTCGATCTTTGAGGCTTGGAATAGGTTTTTTCAGTGAACCTCGACGGTACGAGGGGAGCTTTATTTATGAATTAACTGAAAAATCAAGGGTAAATAAAGGAAAGGAAAACGCCAGTGGCTACTTCGCAAGTCGCAAGGCTTTGTATTTCACTTGTCCCCTGTCGGCTGCAGACCAAAGTGGCTGCACCACATTCGCTTATAAAAGATGCACAACCTTGCGGTATGTCCGAAACGCTGATTAAACTCTTGTGCATTCAACTGGTCCCACGTTTACTCGGGTACAGATAGAATTGGCTTAAAGCAACTTCACTTCTAAAAAATGCGCTGGCACCCAACCAATTTAATTCACTAAATGAAGAATGATTAACCTCAATGAATAATAATTGGCCAAATACATCTCCACTTCTAAAAAATGCACTGGCACAAAGTCTAAAAAATGCGCTGGGCAAATGCATTTCCACCCCTACAAAATCCGTTGGCACCCATCTCATTTAAAATATTATTTATTTTTTTATAAAATAATAAAAAAATTTAGTTTTAATTTCCGTTAAGATTTTTAACCAATCCCGATGCGTCATGTGTCACTATCTGTTTACAATAATTTAGCCAAGATTTCGACCAGATTTTTAACCAATCTTGTCACGTAACGTGTCATTATCCGAACGTACTATTTTGTGAATAGATTTCCGATAAGATTTTCAACCAATCCCGACGCGCCACATGTCACTATCTGTTTACAATAATTTAGCCTCACATTTCGATAAGATTACCAATCATGTAGTGCCACGTGGCATTGTCCATAATCTCATCCTTTTTTTTTTGGTCCATATAAACCCTACATTCATACACCAAACTCAATCCTTCTTTTTTAGCTTAGAATCCTTCTTCATGGTTTTTAAATCTTGAGTTCTTACATTGTCTTCTTCAAGGAGATTGTATGAAATCGATGAGCAACATAAAAAATTGTTCGCACAACAGGAAGAATTGTTCAATCTGGAGGAAGGTGGAGATGAAGCTTTTGCAATGGAAGAGGATGAGGATGATGAACATAGAAGGCAAAGGGCCTCACATTCCCGTCGTGTCATGGAAGTTGTGGGTCAGACATCCAAACTCAGACGTGTCGCAAACTTGGATAGAAAGAGGGAAAGACGAGGTAAAGATCTCTTGGAAGATTATTTTATCCCTAACAGTTTATTCCCTGATCATATTTTTAGACGTCGTTTTAGAATGCAACGAAGTTTGTTCGACAAAATCATGAGTGCTATTTACAACCATGATCCATACTTCGTGCAAAAAAAGGATGTTTTTCATGTTCTAGGTCTTCTTCCTAAGCAAAAAAGTACTACTGCCTTACGGATGCTTGCATATGGAGTATCCGCAGATCAAGTGGATGAGATAGCGAGGATGGGAAAATCAATTGTTCTGGAGTCCTTGATGCGGTTTTGCTCCGCAATCGAACCCTTGTACACCAATGAGTACCTCCGAAAACCCACGCCAAGGGACCTGTGAAGGCTTCTGAAGAAAGGTGAGATGCAAGGCTTTCCTGGCATGATTGGAAGCATCGACTACATGCACTGAACCTGGAAAAACTGTCCAAGTGCGTGGCAAAAAGCTTATGGCGACAGAAAATGAGCCAAAAATATCATTTTTATTAAAGCTTTGGTTGAAAGTGTATGAAAGCTTTGGTTGAAAGTGTTGAAAATATTGAAATGTGGTGTAAGGTGGAAGATGATGGTTAGGTATTTATAGAATTTTTTTTTTTGTATTTTTAAACAAATTTTAATAATTTTTTATTAAGTTAATTAATTTGGACCGTTGGATTTGAAAAAGATTCAACCTAGATATGGACACGTGGCCAACGGTCATAATTCTGATCATTTGTTTTTTTTTCTTCGTTTTTTGGACGAAAATCGGGGACCGTTGATCTTGGGATTAGACGATCCAGAACGCGCCACGTCGCTAGTCGTTGGGTTCGAATTTTAAATTTTTTGGACCTTTGGAAATCCAATGGTCTGGAAAACTAGCTGTTGGAAATCCAGCGGTCCAGAATGAGCCACGTGGCCACTCACTCTGTACCAATTAGTGCCCTGTAACGGCGGGCCCCACCGTCTTTTTGGGCCTGGAGGCATACCCACTCGCGCGTATTTCCCACGCGCCTGGCACAAAAAAAAAAAAATTTGTAGTGGGCTGTGATGTCATGCTGGCGCCAGCGTGAAATCACACAGCCTAGCACATTGCTAAGCACGTTTTTGGGCCGGCCTATGGACTGGCTTGGGCTGGGTGCCAGCCTATTAGGCTCGACTATACCATTTTTTGTGCAGGCTGGCCTATTTTTTAGGCTTTGAGCCGGCCTACCCAGGGTTGGAGCTGCTCTTAAATAAACCCAACAAGATCCTCTCCAGAAGAGGATCCTGGGGATCCGTGAATCGTGTCCAAAAAATTTAAAATAATTTCTGACAGCACTATATATGATGAAATGACACGATTTATGGATCTCCGGGATCCTCATAACGAGGATCCGGATTCTAAATAAACCTCTACTTAGCTAATTTTTTTTTTTTTTTTTTTTTGAAGAAACGGTATTACCTACATTAAAGGGCTGTGAAAGTAGGCTAAACCTCACAATGAGCTAGCAATAATATGGTTCATGTGGATGTTCCCAGAAATTGCTCTATCTGCTTCTAAGAAGATACATTTTGAATCCCCGGAAGGACCCGAGTCAGTTCTTAACCTTCTGAAAGGCCACGGATTAAACGAAATTGACATTTCCAGACTAGTAAAAAAATGCCCAAGACTGCTATTATACGATGCTGAGAATAACTTTTGCCCAAACTTGAGTTTATAGCCTCTGTTTGCCTTTCAGGAAAGGGCCTTGGTCGGGTCCTCTGTTGCAACCCAGAATTGCTGAGATTAAGCTTAGAGAAAAGTACAAATACCTTGTTATGATATCATAAAAGGTTTACATCTCCTCAACGACAACAACCTTGTCCGCTTCTTCAAGATGCTTCAGTGGGCAGGGCTGGCCAAAATGAGAAGCTATTGTTGAAATTTTTCCAAGAAGCTATTTTTCTCAGATCATATTCATCGAAATCATCATGTGGGTTGTCCCAAAAACTCGCTGTGTCTGTGTCCAAGAAGGTGCAATTTGATATTGAAGGGGGAATTTTCTATGGCTACCTTGCTGGGTAGCGGAAAGGACTACTTCTTAGACAGGTTTGTAGTCAAATATCAAGAGCAAGTACCTGAATTACCTAGCATCTTTGAAGGGCAAATGGGACTTTGGGAACTGGGGTTAGGATTTGAGCAAAAAGAGGTCGGGGTGAAACAATTGCAGGGAGACCCACTTCATTTCATGATTGTAAGACAATAAGTCCTGCTGCCTCAAATTGTCAAATCTTGCCCTGCTTTGAACATTAATATCGCAATGATGATGAGGTCTTAGTTAAGTATTCACGGAGAACGAGGGACAGTTGGTTTTTTTCCAATTAATTCCATTCGTCGAATATGTTGATCTTCGAGACGATCTTGATTAAATATCGGATGATTCCAGTGTATCTTCGGATCTTCTTCTTCGTCTTCCTTACTTCTTCAAAAATTTCCAAGTCTTCTCTTCCATTTCTCGTCTAAAATTCCTTGTCCTTTCAATCCTTTCTTTCTTCAATTCTTCAATATTCAGAAATTATGTCTGCTTCTTCAACCATTCTTTCACCCACAACTGCCAATTACAACTCTCAATATGACCCTTCAAATTCCAAAATTACAAAATTACAAAATTTAGAAAATAAATTCACATCATTTCAAATTCCATCATTCTGGAATTCCTTGGAAATCTTAAATTTCCTCATCCAAACATAGAAATATGAAAAGTAGTTAACAGGATCAAATTTTTCCCCACTTTGAACATTACATTTGAACTTTTATCTATATATGTATCTGTCTATATATATATATATATATATATATATATATATAGACACGGCCTTGAGCATGGGGTACATGTGTTGTTGATGATGGATGCATCAAAATGGGGAAAATGGGTGGAATTTTATAGGAAGTGCAGTTGGACCGAAGATGATTTCTTCTTGGCGTTTAGAAAGGATCCCTTGTTCATGCAGTCTCGGAGAAGAACTTTGCGAGTAAAATGAATTTTCTTGTGAACAAAATGGGTTGGAAACCTGCAGCTGCAGAAATAGCTGGAAATGCAGGTGATCGATCTCATACTTAATAGAAGTGGATCATTCCTAGGTGCTCAGTTATTAGAGTCCTAGTGTTGTAGGGCTTATTAATAAAGGAAAATTTTCTTTACGAACAGTAAGGGGTACTTCCTCTATTTGGTTTTTAATTAGATATCAAGACCAAGTACCGGTTGAGTAGTTGAGAAAGTTTGACGGGAAAATGGATCTTGCAGAACTCGGCTTAGATTATGAGCAAAGAGGGGGAGTTAAACAATTGCAGGATGAAGTTTCTTAAGTTTTCTTCATTTGATGATTAAGCGGATCGTAAAAATCACTTTCATTGTAAGTTCTGCTGCCACAACATAGTTAAATCTTGCTCTACTTTGAACATTACAACCGTAATTTCTTTTACTTTGTTCGGTCTTGTAAACTGTGATTTGTGAATGGCCATGCACACAAAAATGTAGTTTGAAGGTGACACATAAGTTAATTCTTATGGCATTCACATTATACCCTTAGGTTTTATATGTATTCAAAAGTCGCCGTTCCAGGATATTCATACTTAAATGAAAGAGAGAGTAGTGTGGCACTGTAAATTGGCACTCAGATTGGATTCCAAACAAATTATATCTGCAATTTGAACTCAGTTTATTCAGACTTATATGGTAGTTTCTTCTTACAATTTCTGGGTCTATATCCTATCAGATACTTATTTGTTTATGTCCTGTAGTCACAGTTTTTATCTTTTGTTTCTGCCATCATCAACTTGAAATGTATTCCAAGGTGTTCAGTTATTAGAGTTCTGCTATTGAAAAATAAAACTTGCCCTTATCGATTCTGTTTGTTTCAGGTGAGTGGTTTCTTTGGAAAGTCTGTGATGAACGATCATGTGGCGTGGTCTTAAGAGCTGGATATCTATCTGGGACGAAGATGGGATGAAGTCGATTTGGAGTTTTGATAACCTGATCGAAGCACCAATAATAGGGTCCAGATGCAATTCACTATGATCTAAATGTGTTTAGATGTGGTTTAGATAAGTTTGGATATTGAGTTGTGTCTTGATTTGTTTTGGATGTGTCTACAGACTAGAACAACATATCTAGATCGCAACAGATTGCAGTATATAAATCTCATTGAAACATAATTAGACCATCTAAACTGTATTTTGACTCCATCAAGACACATTTAGATCAAATATCGACTGAATCTATATCTCACCGTGCCTTTTCGATCCATCCACTCTTAATCCACAATCTCAAATGACGAATTGAATAAAACAACCATCTGAATTCACACTTACCATCCGCTCCCAGCAAAAACATCTCTCTGAAATCATGAAAAGCTCAAAAAGAACAAAGATTGAGAAGTACAGTTACTCACCAGTGTAGCCTGAATGACAGTTACTTAGAGGGTGCCAAAGACCGTAATGGAGCCATTTTTTGTTTCGCTACAAGTCTCTGTGGTTTTCTTGCTTGTGATCGCAACATAGAAGATCGAACGCGGGGATTTTAATCTTTCTGAATGGAATCCGCAGCAGGCGAATGCTCTTTTCCGTTTACATCCCAAACAAACAGCAGAATTAGGTACACCAAAAAACCTGCAATCATTGAAAGAAATGCAAAAGTAGAAAGGAGCCCTGGCAAGTTATGGAGTTTAATCTAAGTCATGACCAGATCAGAACCAGACCATCAACCCGAAGCAGACAAAGCGGGTTAGGGCAGTTGGTCACGGCAGTATGCCCGCCCCATTGCACCCAAGTTCAAATACCCCTACTCGTCGTATATTAGAGTAAACAAAACATCTCATTGTCTAAAAAACAGAACCACACAAATCTCCACAACACACCTTCAACAATTCCAAGTGAAGCCCGGAAACATTCATCATAGACTAAGGTTTTCTTGCTTAGCTAAAGAAGTTAAAACCAAAGTATTGAATTCCATTACTTTTTGTAATTAATTTCGTAGACAGATGCATAATAAACTTCACAAATGCACAGAACAACAAAAACTCCTGAATACAAAAGAAAAAACCAATCAAGTATTTATTCTTCTTCTTCTCCTTCTTTTCTCTCGAAGTACCCGTTAATCGAATCATCGCCATCCGTAGACTACTTGGGTGTAGGTGTTCTTGATCCACTTGAAGCTCTTCCTCAGAGACCCTTTCATCTTCTCCTCTGCAGTGTAAACTTTGTACCCAGCAACCCTCTTCTTCCTCTGCAACTCCGGATCACTCAAGCTCCAGCTTTTCGAGGCGGATAGGCTGCCCTTCCCTTTCTTCAGCTTCCCATCCTTCACCACCATCTGATGGCTGTTTGGCTGGGAAACACAAGAGCCTGCATAATTTGAGCTGTAACTTCTGAGATCCTGCATGCTTGTTGGAGGAGCACCTGGTTTGCCTCCATAGTAAACGTCCATCTGCATCCCCCCATCTCTCCCATCTCTCCCATCTCTGCATGACTTAGATCTGAAATCCTCCATGGGAAGAAGAAGAAGAAGAGGAGACAAAGCAGACAGAGTTCGAAGGTTTCAATGCAAGGATGACAATAAGACAATGGGGAGGGAAGGGGAGGCAAAGACTTTTCATTTATTGGGTTTGCTTTTCTTTGTTGGTGTGTCATGTGTTTGTGTGAACGTGAGAATTAGTAAAATAATTTATTTTTTTATGTTTTAATATTTCGATATTTTAAACTGTTCAAATTTATAGAAGAAAAATTCGAACTTTAAGTGTAATATTGAGATATACGATGTTATTTTAATCTAACTTAATTTATAATGAAAGATACTCAAACTCGAGTCGGACGAACACGTTATCGTGACCAACTGAACTATAATTGACATATGCATTTTAATATTTTATGTTAATTCTCCTAGTTTTTTTTTTTTTTTTGGAACAGTACAAGATGCGGATTTCAAACTTTGTTGCAGGGTTATTTTCAGTTATTTAATGTATAACATTAACATACAACCAATTCTTGTATACCCCAATTTGACATCATCGTGTGTGTGTGTGTGCATACATATTTTATTGATATCAAATTTTAAGAAAATCAATGTGATGTTTTATATGAAATTATTTTGAAATTTTTGAAATTCAGATTTGATTCATCATATGGTGTGGAGAGTTGTATTGTATGAGAAAGTAGCTGCCAAGTTTGACTGAGTTTTATTTAACACATATCAAAGAAACCGGCAAACTTGAAAAGTTTTGGATTTGGGAGATTGTTATAATATTGCGTGCCTTCAAAGTCTTGACTTTACAAATTGCATATGATGGATTGCTAAAAACTTTTGAGATAGTTTTTTATTTTTATTTTCATTCTTACAACTTTAGGGACATTGAGAATTTACGTATCTCTCGAAATCAAATAAAACTCCATCAAACTCGGTTATAAAAATTAATTAAATTCTCTTAAAATTCAAATTCAGTACACCTCCAAAGTTGCACAGTTTAATACCCCCTTTATGTTAGTCTCCCTAATTTATTAAAAAATTTAATTGGGGCAATTTCAGCATGAGTAATGCTAGGGAGGAGACTAAATTTTTAGACAAACTTTATAAACTAAATGATATGAAAGTTGATGATTTGAATATTACTTAGGTGTTGATAAACATGCTCATTTCCTATTGGTCCACATCATTTAGTTTGCAAATTTTGTTTAAAATTTTTGTTTCCCTAGCATAACTTTTTCAGCATAGTTCGCAAAACCTCTTTGCTCTATATTTTGAGGGATTCCATAATTTGAACAAATATTAACTTTTCATTGGTGTAAACTGATGTTTTAGGATGGTTGGTAATTCTACTTAATATTACATTTTAGAGACTGAAGATTAAGAATGAAAAAAAGTTAATCTTTGACTATGATAAAATAAAGCTAGTCTTTGAAAAGGTTGAAGTTGGTGTGATCATACTCTTTTTAGTCATTTACCATAATCACAGCAATTTTATATAAAAGTTTATCAAACAGTCAAACACGGTTTTTTTTGTTAGAAGCACTTTTACAACCAAAAAAAAAAAAAAAAAAAAAAACCAAACACTCAACTACTTTATTTTACAGCTGTTATTCATTTGATATGATGGATATTGATGCCCTTAATCTGTTTCTTATATTCATTTGATATGATTCTACTGTTTGAGCTTAGTTTCGTAATTGTCTGCCACTTGGCCTTGTGGTAGACAAAGATCCGACCATTGGATCATCATGTAATTCAAGTATGTTGTTATATGAGTAATGTGATGCTCTTAAGAATTTATGGATCGGACATCTGACGTGTGGATCTTCCAGATTAGATTACATAAGGTTGTTGACTTTACTGTTGACCGAGAGAAGTCCTGAATCATTCTTAAATGCTAAAGTTAGCATACAAGAGACCCGATAGATCCTAGTGGGCCTACCCTAATTAGTGTGTCATTTTGGGAATGTGCACCTCGGTTTGTGTGCAAGTAGCACCTTATAGGGATTTACGTGTCTATTAGACTTGTAGTGAGGTAATGATTATGTGCGATCACTAGTATGAGAAAATGAGTCGGGGATCATATTAAGATTATCCTGTAGAATTTGTACATATGTGTGACTAGATATTGGTTGTCATGTGGAAACAATATCGTATGTGCATACTATGTAAATCTTGTTGGCTTGATGTCTGACGTAATGATCTATGAGGTATGATGTGTGCTGATGAGACTGCACCATGTAGCAGTACGATACATGGATGGTCCTGCCTGGTTAATTCACATTTGGGGACCATACTATCATATGTATGTCTATGGTCCTACTTGGTTAATCCGCATTGGGGACCATACTAATATTTGCATGCATATGGTCATGCATGGTTGATCCGCATTAGGGGACCATACTATTATCTGTATGCCTATGGTTATGCCTGATTAATCTCATTGGGGAACCATAAGCGTTCTAGGGGTGACTCTACTTGGTTAATATGCATTGGGTAATCATTACCCACTTGATTTTAATGTTCTCAGGAGTGATCCAGCTTGATTAATCCTTATCATATGACCACACTATTTGATGCATGCCCATAGCCCTGCTTGGTTAATCCGCATTGGGGGACCATTCACATGATATGGATGGTTCCGTTGAGTTGGTCCAAAACTCTATATTTGATGGATTCCATTGAGTCTGTCTAGAATCCTACTTTCTCTATGGTTCATTCGAGTTGGTCCGAAACCTTATATCCGATGAATTTCGTTGAGTTGGTCTAGAATCCTACTTCCTATTGTTCCAGTTAGTTGGCTTGGAACACCATATCCGATGGATTCCGTTGAGTTGGTTTGGAATCCTACTTTCTTTATGGTTGAGTTGAGTTGGTCCAGAAATCCATATCTGTGGAATTCCATTGAGTTGGTCTAGAATCCTGCTTGTTAGATGGTTCGTTAAGTAGTATGGATTCTAATGAATCGTGCTCGTCGAGTTCCATTGAGGGGTTATAGAGCTCTATGTTTTTCTTGATAGATAATGCCATGAGTGTGAAGTCATTGCAAATACAAGTTTATTTTAGCTTAATAAAGGCGAGCTACGATTGGCTTGATCCCATCGTAGGGTACGTAGGCAGTCTAACTTAGGTGCAACCATAAAATAAGATGAAAGGATAAAACGTTGTTGAATTAATGGTTTGTTGTCGGTACTTCACTTTGTGAGACTACTGGCTTTATTTATAGGTGTTTTGTGCTTGTATTTTATTGAAGTACTAATATAGCTTGATTTTTATGTGGTTGTCCTGATACGTGCTAACTTCACGTGTCAATTCTAGACACATCTTGAGATCGGGGCGTGTCCAAATAAAATTGCGAACTTGTAATAATATGGTCTTAGGCCAAGCATAAATAGAAAAATTGTGAGATAACATGCTCACAACTGTAGAATTAATAAGAGTCACCTTCCCAACCATAGAAAGAGAATAGCCACGCCAATCAGATACATAGTTACAAATCTTGTCTGAAAAAACTTGAAAATAAGCTCTTTTAGGTCATCCAACAAAAATTGAAATGCCAAGATAAACAAAGTCCAATCCATGATGCTCAAACAATAGTAAACTAGAGATCGACAAGGAACATCTTACTTACCCAAATAAACATGAGACTTAGCTTTATCACCAATTATCCAGAATTTAAGCCATACTTATCAAAGAAATTGTAAGCCTGTAAGTTGCACAAAACTGGCCTTGTTTCTTTACAGAAATGCTATCATCCACAAAAAGAATAAGAGAGGTATCTTAGTTGGTTGGGGGAAGAAATAGATTTGATACTAGAAATTACCACCCGCGCGTTGCTGCGGGATTAGAAATTGTAAGAAATATTATGTTTGAAAGATATAAAAGATTTTGTCATAGAATATTAATATTATTTACATTGAAAACATCCTCAACGGACATAGTCAACATACAAAAAATCCTTGAACTTTTGTCTCTACATAAGAAAAAAATAACAAAATAGATCAAGGAAGCAGCCTAGGCAAGGGAAGAAAATGGAAGTTGTTCCCTTGAGCACCTAAAGTTTACCTTCAGTACTCTTGATTGTCAAGAAAGCAGCCTAGGCAAAGAAAGATATCAAATATGAAAATACATGCAATTAATTTATACATCAACAGGTTTATACTATAAAATCAACAGGTTTATACTATCAAGAAAATAAAAAATACAGTATGGATACCTCGTCTTTTTTTGGTGGAAAAGAATTTGGTTTAATACCAGTTGGAGAGGACATTTTTTCAGTGATTGAAAAGTCCCTTATTTAGATGAGTGCAATCTAATATTTGGTAGATGATGTTGCATATTGTAGATGTAAATATTGAGATTTTATGGAATAATTGAACAATCAATCTAGACACCAAGTTAACACCCATAGACTTATTCCCTGTATTCTCAAGAGGACCTAATTCACTTCTTAATTCTACCTAACATGTATAACACTCAACACTTCACTGTAGCTTAATAGAACAATATAGAAAATGGTAGAAATCAAACGTTATTTTTTAAAGCCTGAACTAATACAAATTAGGAAAGGAGACAGGACATTAAAGTAATTGGTAGCTTGAAGACTAACCAGGTTGAGAGTGGAGCTTGATCTGTTCACTTCACAAAAAGTACACTCGGGTTAGTCTTTGAACAATGAGTAGGTAAGGGAAAGAGTGGTCTATTTTCCAAATGAATAGATATTTATGAAAGGAAAGAGAGAACTACAATGCATATTCTAGTACTCATAAGCAATAATTTGAGAATTTTCCGACAACCTACACTAAAAGTAGGATAGCCAAGGAAAACAATAAGCAACAACGTCATAAATACAGATTTCGGGAAACAATTGTCTAGTTAAAGAACAATCCCATTAACAACTCAATATGAAATATCGACATAGACTGAGACATTACTCACATAAAGTTATTCAGGATTACTACTTGTGCTAGCAACAAAGGTTGGGGTCAATGAGATAATAAACAACCTTCCCACACTGCAAATGAATATGTTAAAAAGAAGCATGCTTAGGAAATCATTTCTTAACAAATTAACATAGAGAAGACTACTACCCTTCTTTGGTGTCAGAGTTGGAAAATTCTTTATGCATAAACGTGAAAAAGAACAAATCAAAGATGCACTTACACCACAATTCATGATCATTATCCAAAATTTCCAAAGCAAGCATACAATCAAACAGATACCTCTCTATTTTTCATCTCTCTCTCCCTGTTATTTGTATTGTGATAAGGTTTATGATAAACAATGATTTTACCAAAATTAATAATAAAAAACATCACAGTAGAAGTTTAACATGAGAGAAAGAGTCAATCTCTACCTTTGATGTGTTGATCCTACCATTCCCTTGCATGCTTGATCTCTACATAAAAATAATGTTTGGTTGGTGAGAGAATGCAGAAAAAAGGAACAAAATTTAATCTAATTCTAAATTTACCAGTATTAACAGAACCAATAACTTAATAACATTTTTACATCATTAATTAGTAGAAAACAATACATAAGTACAACCCAACTAAATAAACATATTGCATTCATTGCTGAAACAGGGAGCCAACCTCCATGCTGCTGTTGTGCAAGATCCAGCAGAGGAATCACTATAGACTGTTTGTAGTTGGATGGATAATGGGATAGTATCTCTTTCACCTAAAACTGAATAAATGACACCTTTTAGAACTCAAAAAACATAAAAATAATCTTGCACATGCCAAATAATGGATGTAATCAATGCTCGTGGTTTGACAGCTCAATTCAAGAACTTATATAACATCATCATCATATGAATCAGTAAGAAAACTTTCTAAAATGCGATAAATAACTTGGGAAAATTTAAACCTTATAGAACAATCCAATTCTAGTAACTCAACTTAGCAACGTGATTGGAACGTTCAACACCCCCTATGTACTTCTTCTTTTGTCATCGATCCAGCTGAGGAGAGACATAGAGAGAGAAGAAACTGTAAATTAGGTGAAAATAAGCAATTGGGTAGTAAAAAAGAAACAATGAGTAGTGTTGAACTTCCGACATATCATGAGGGCATAAACACATACAACTATCAAGAAGAACACATAACCATTAACCCACTCCTCTACCGCCTTGACCCCTTTGATCTGCAAAACCAAATAACATTTTTCAACAAAAAAGAACTAATTTAACAAAGCAAATACAGTATACAAAAACAGATATTCAATTTAGCTTCATTTAGATTACAGGAAGTCCATTCAAACAACCAAAAGGATATAAATAAAAATATTCAAGAACCAACCTTTTTCAAAGATCACTGGTTCCAGCGTTCAAACCAAAAATTGAAGATGGTTACCTGAATTAAATGAAAATTAAAATATAATTAATTTACTCTTAACCATGCTTTTTTTCAAGAAACAGAAAAACCTAAAAATATCCCAAACAATCCCAAATTTTGGAACGACTTTAAGCCAACTTACCATGAAATTACAGTCGCTTGAGAAATCTTCTTCAAATCAGGATGGAACAGGCATCGCAGACTACATTTCTTGGAAATCACTAAAAAAACCTGAAAACTGTGCAAAAACTCCAGGGACGTTATTTTTGGGTGAGTTTGGGTGGTGTTTGGAGGAGATATAGTGGTGGTTCTTGATTTTGCCGAGAGGGAGAAGGAGAGTTGCAGAGCGGGGACAGATGGGAGAGGCAGAGAGTAGTGAGGGATGAGAGAGAGCGACAGTGGTGGAAGATGGGGAGTCTGAGTGGGGTAGAGAGAAGTGAGGGTTGAGTGAATTAGTGGTGTAATGGTGAGTCAGATGGATTGGATGGGTGATAGAAACCAGAAAATTCTAGTTATCCAGCTGGGGGCATGCAAGACCGAAGCAAAAGGAAAAGCGGACGCGTGGAATGAAAGGGTAAAATGGTAAAAAGAATACAAAAGAATCAAAAGGGTATTTCTGGTCGAAAACTGTTAGTGTAAGGATAAAATGGTAAAAAAAAATCGGAACACAAAGGGATGGAAGGGCATTTCCGCCCGTGCACTGTTAATGAACAATGATTTTTTCACCGGGTTTTAGTAAAGATAAATTTCTTATTTCGAATAAATATAATAGACCTCCGTTAAGAACCTCCTCGCAAGACAAAAATGAAGATGAGATAATGGATCATCCTGACAAACACCACGACCACAATGGAAGAAGCCAGCCGTGCAACTAGATTTGGTCACGCCAATATCGGCTCCACAACATGGAATAATAGCTGAAATGGTTCACAATGCACCCTTGACAATCGACTGTATTATGCCTGGGTTGGGGATTTGAACTTTTATGCAAGCAGTATAATGTTTTTTTTTTTATCAAACTCCACTGATGAAAGATTGTAGATACAGATACAGAGGAAGGAATAGAATATAGGACAAATACAATTTTATATTGATTGCTTGTAATGAATAGAATGTTACATAGTGGTGAGGGTGTGGGTAAGGGGTTGGGGTAGATTAAGTCCCAGGTTCGAGGCCTGGTGAGGTGGGGTGGGGTTGAAAAAAAAAAGAAAAAAAAAAAAGAATGTTACATAGCTAAACTATCATTACATTATCTATTAGCCTTTACAATTAAGTCAAATAACCTTTAACTGAGCGCTAAAACAACTCATGATTAATTGCAATCAGTTAGTAGATTACCTTAATTAGTGGTGATTTGTTCAATTCTATTATAGATTAGTTTAGTTCTAATCTACTATATTTCTCAATTTTATATATTACTGATGTAACATATAAGTACCTTATCGAATATCTTCAATTCCACCATCAATTATAATCAAAGCCCTTCTACCATTGTATTCCAATTAATTTCCTCCAATATCTTATCGAAGCTCTTCAATTCCACAACTCATTCAATTCATTGCACCACTTCAACCTTTCTATATGACCAAATTTACTCCACCATCAATTGGTATGCGGCGAGTACTTGCGGCCCTCATGTCCTTTGAAAGTTTCTTTCCCTTCCTCATTATATATAAACATGACATACATTTTGCATGTTATATGTAATTCATTAACGAAAGTAATTAGTTGGGTTCATGACTTGTTCATTGTTGTATGAAATGCTTATTCTACAATAAGTGTGCTTGAGTTTTATTCATACTTGTAGGGGTTTTCATGAAAAATGATCTCTCAAAATTGACCCATCCAATTAGAATGGTCATTGAAATTGAAAATCGATCAGTATCTGAAAATGGGTGTCATAAATCAATAAGTCATTCCTTTACAATTATGTTGACTGAATCTCACAAGTCTAATTAAATATTGTCATGTCAATTAAAAAAATAATAATGAAAAATTACTTTTTGTTGCAGTCCTATTGGAATAGGAATGTGATTGTGTAAATCCTAGAGAATATGAGAAAGTATCTTATATTCCTATTAGGAGTAGATTACCTATTAAATGTTGTAATCCTAAAGGGAAAGGTATTTACCCTTTCTACTACTATAAATAAAGGCACAATGGGGTGAGATAACACACCCACAATTACACATCTCTCTCTTCTCTCTCAATTGCCGCAACCCCTCTCTCTCTTTTGGCCTCCATAATTGTTTCAGTAAATTATGCCTACAACACGTTATCAACACGCTCTTGACGCTGCACTAAAGAGAGTTTGATCTTCAATTAGGGGAGTATTACGTTTTAATCATTATTTTCATGATTAATTTATTATTATTTTGAATTGATCTACATGCTATTAATTCAATTTAATTTTTCTGTGTTGAACGTGATACAACGCATTGGAGATGCTATTCCGGCTTTCTGCGAAGGAACTTCTACAAATTCAAAGGCTTTTATTGTTTTCTGCCAATCAGGTACGCTTAAAATAAAGTAAGTATTTGAAACGACTCTGAAGCATGAAAACATTCCCCATGATGCATGAACCTCCTATGTTTATATTTTCCTTCCAATATACATATATTGTATATGTTCATATATTTGTCAATATATATATTTGTTTCATGCATTACGCAATTATGCTATGTGGAATTTGTGAGTCAAAGTATTAAAAATAAATTAGAAGCAAATTAGGGTTTCCTAAACCCTATGGGATTTTGAAAAAGAACAATGAAAAAAAAGGGAAATTGGACATTGCCTAGCACCCCTTGCGGCACAACCTGGGCAATAGCCCTCTGGGCTCTTGATGCACCTAATTGGACCCCCAGGCCCTCGGCCTTATTGATTGGAACAGGCCTGCAGCCCTAGTTCCATATTGGAGGAGGCTCGTAGCCTTCATGGACCAAAACCGAACCCACGGCAAGCCCTGCTTGCTGGGTCCTTGTCCCGCACGCACCTAGGGCCTGCAGCCCCTCGCCAAATCTGCTGCCAAGTCCACTTGCTTGGGCTTTTGTCCTTGTGGCCCGCTGCCATCACGTCAGCCCACTGAGCTGGGTTTTTGTACTTCAGCGCAGCCAAACCGAAGGCCAGCTCTTGCTGGGCCTTCCTCCGTGCCTCTCCCTTCGACCCAAAAACAGAACCCAACTGCGGCTGGGGTTCTCTCCCTCCCCATGGCCTACAGACCACCCCGAGGCCCTTTTTGGGCCGTGAGTTTTCTACTCAAGGCACCCCGTGTCTTCCTTATCCCATGGCACAAGCCCAAAAATTATTTTGGGGCTCTAATTTCGATCCAATAATATTATGTTAATATTATTTTGCTTCTACAATCGACCCTGTATGGCTCAATTTATTGAATTAATTAAAAGTGACCTGCAGTCCATTAATCTGATAATGAATCCAAAATTCTTGACCTGAAGATCACTTTTGGACATTAACGATTCAATAATTTATCTTTATACTTTGAACCGTCACATACTTTCGTAGTAACGAAGCTCTCACACTTGAGTTCCCGAAGAACCCCAAATCCACTACACTTAGTTGGTATATTGCATTCTGTGTTTCTTGCAGGAACCTCTCTTTTATGAACTCAATGTTCATAAACTAAATCGAACCTGTAGCTTCGAATTTAGTGCCTTTGAAACCCGAAGTTTTCATAAAACAATACACCCATGAAAACCCGACGTTTTTCATGAAAGCCATGTCTTAGAACTCGAATGTTCTAACTATGATGCATATGGATGTTTCATTCCCATAGCACCAATCACAATCTTGTTCCCTCCAATTCAGTGGATTGTCGAACCATCACAAGTTCGTTTTTTCTGATTTGGACGTTTCTATTAGAAACCACTTTATGTGGGGTACAAGACGTGAATCTCCCATTGACTATTAAGTAGTTGAGAAACCATTGAAGCCAACAATGGCATGGAAGAGCTGAATAAGCCTCTGCCATGAACTTTATTCGAAGACTTATGCTCGAAGCATTACAAATGGAAATACCTCATGATCGAGGATTCCATGGCTCTTTGGCTCGCTCCTACAGACTGTCTAATCATGAAAAACATTGCCTGAAGCACACCATGATTATATCCATGAATCAGTACAATTCAGAAGTTTTAAATCCGATTGAGTTTTGACTAGAGAATACTTTTCTCGTCCTTCCATGTTTCTAACTCGCTCTTGAAATAACAGTATAGAAAGCGGAAGTTTACCAAATTCTTGGATCTGATTACTACCACAAGCATGATAGAAAGGTATGGACCCAGTTCAGTTGGAGTCTACTGAATGGCTCGACCCAGTTCGGTCAAAGCCTACCAAATGGTGATACACTGCTTCGGCAAGGATACACCGAATGGCATACTTTCTCACAATCCAATTTTGAGTTTGTTTTTACAACATATGGTAGAATCAGGGCCTGCCAAGGTGTGGCATCATGCCCGAAGCATGATCCTTGGCACCTAAGACTTAAAACTTCCAGAATAAGGGATAGTATTCCCAAACCTCAACCCTACAGAATCTACTTCCGTCTCGATGGAATAGGTCATTGGTTATGCACCTATTTGTGCCCCTACCAATGTTGTTGAGGAGTACCATTCTAGTAGTCAATATGTGAGACTAAGTTTGCTCCACTGAAAATCATTCGAAGAGCAAAATTTTGACATGGATAGCCTTGATGGCCGAATCCCCTTAGTAAACAACTTACTTTGTTAACATTTTTCCATGTTCTTGGATTCAAGTTTGGTGTATGTTTTACTTATGGATAATCTTATTGATATTGTCCTCGAATATGAGTTAATTGAATCATGTTTCTTAGTACATGTGACCGATTCAATTAAACACGTGATTAGGTTGGAATGTGGGAAAGTTAGTTGTCTGGATGAATGCGTACTACGCACACTAACTTTACACCTAAATCACATCTCTAACAACGACTTCAGGTCTATCCAACCTGATTAAGAGCAATGGCACGCTCCTCGTTGTATGAATGGTACTGCATCACCATTTAAGGGACCTTAAATTCTCCCTGACGTTGAGTTTTTAAGGATATTCGAGATGACAATGATCATAAATGAAACCACTGAAGAAAATAGAGTGAAATATCTTTGCACCACCTCCAAAAATGAGCCTGAAGCTTTGATTTGGGGCCAATGGGTTGTCTCTGAACTGGAAACACGCCATATATGGCCGACCTAGAGCTTGGTGATTGAACAGTTTACTTGCTTTGGCACGACCTTTTGGGACACTTAGGTCGATCAATGATGCTACAATGCATCTCCTTACCCGAAGTAAGGATCTTGTGCCTACAAGAGCACTTTGCCAAGCATGCTCATTAGGGAAATTGATTTTTATATCATTCCTTGCAAAGATACGACACGACTCTCTTTTCACAGTGGATTCAAGGGAATATATGTGGACTAATCCAACCAAAATGCGGACCATATAAAGACTTATGATTTTGGTTGATGAATCGGCAAACTGGTCACATGTTTGTCCACACACTTACTGCTAAACCCTCTGGCCGATTAAGGGCTCACCACCCTACTTATCCCTTAAGGTCCGAGAGACTGGATAATGTCGGAGAGTTTACATCGACGGTTTTCGATAAAGTATTGCATGTCGTTTTGGGTTTCTAATTGAACATCGAATTCCCATGTTCACCCCAAATAGCCTCGCCTAGCGATCATAAAGCGTAATTTAAATGATCGCCCGAATTTTGGGTAAACGTACCAAGTTTTCGGTTTCTGCCTAGGGCTATGCAATCCTTGTACATAGTAATGTTGGTCCGCCTTGAGGCCCATTGCCACCCAACCTATATGACGTTACAGTTGGTTACTGGGTACGAACTTGACGATTTTCGTATTTACGCATTTGGGTGTGCATTCCATGTGCCAAGTTGCGCCGCCGCAACGTACCACCATGGGTCCTCAAAGAAGGATGTGTATCTTTTGTCGATCATGATTCTCCTTCACACTAGCTCTCTTCGAGCCCTTGTACGCGATCTCTTTACCGCTCATTTGCGGGTTGTCACTTTAATGAGACAGTCTTCCCGCCGTTAGGGGGAGATAAGAACGTCAACGTTCCTGTAGAACGGCGCGAATTTACGTGGACGTTGCCCACTATGTCTCATCTCGATCCCCATACCGCACAAGTGTGATAAGCAAGTGCGATGAATTCTAGATTTCAGAATGTTGCTCCAAACTCATTCCTCTGATCTAGCTAAAGTGACGAGATCATATACCAGCTACAAACATGCCTGCAAGGATAGACGTACTTAACGGACGTCGAGTCAACATCCCTAGAGGGTGTGTCGCCCTGTTGGACGATTTAGACGCCCCTGTTGGACAGTCTGGTACACCGGCGGATAACCAATCAATATGTCTTGGCCTGGAGCACGACAGATCATTCGGTTCGTAGGATTCACTTCCCTGGAAGAGGAAGACATGGCACAACAATGAATCTGAACTCGATCGCTGTCTCAAGTCATTTCCATCTCATGAGATTAATTCGGATTACTCCCAAGACATGAAGTTCTTGGTCCAGTATACTAGTTTGGGTGAGCTAAATGGAATTGAAATGAGATTATCATTGATGATGTTTTCACTTATATGGTAGCTACCGACATAAATGAAAAGCGACGATATCGAACCGTGTTCCGTTGATTAAGTGACAACGTAGAACTGATTGGACAACTGAAATTACAATCTAGGTCAAATTCCTTACCAAAGTGTGTTTGGACCCGTAGTTCCTACACTGCCCAAGGTAACCCATTTATGTTACAAGTGGGAAAGGAAGCGTTATGAGATGAATGAAATAGTGCGATATGATGCACGCCTTACGGCACAAGGTTTCTCTCAAAACGTCATGTGATTGATAGCAGCATTACGAAATGTGGTTAGTATTTCTTCATGGGGATATAGATACGGAGATTGACATGTAAGTTCCCGAAGAATTACATGGACAGGTTCAAATAGTTCCAGAATCACGGAACACCCTCTTAACTCGTTTTGAGGCGTTCACTTATGGATTGAAAAATCCGACGGATGTGGTATACCCGTCTACGTGATTATTTGATCAGTCAGGGATATGAATTATGCCTTTGCGTGTTAAACTATGAAGTCTTATTCCAAATTGCTAGAGTTACAGTTTTTGTCGTTAACACGAATCTCACTAAGACTCCGGAAGAGCTTGAGAAAACTGACTCGCACCTGAAGACGAAATTTGTGATGAAGGATCTTAGGAAAACTCGTTTATGCCTTGACCTGAAGTTCAAGCATTGTTCTGACGGTATTTTGGTCTACCAGTCGAACTATACCCCGAATGTGTTATCTTTGAGTATACCTTTGATCGTCCATACATTATATACAAATGAGGCTCTTGAAGAGGTTATGGAATCCGAAATTCCATATCTAAAGTTCAACTTTGTGCTTCGTTGTACTTAGCTCATTGTATTTAGACATGACATCTCCTTCGTTGTTGATCTTGGTAAAGATGCAGCACATCGCCTACACGCAACCACTGAATTGGTATTAAAGACGTTCCCTGAAGGTACTACGAATTTGGGCAAATCAAATCCCAACGCATCTCGAGCAGATCCAACCCCCCTGATCCTCGGAATGATGCTTGCCTTGTTTGTTATGCTAACGCAGGTTACTTATCAAACCCGCACAAGGCAAAATCCTCAAATGGTTATGTCTTTACCGTTAGGGATATCGTAATATCTTGGAGGTCCACGATATAACCTTAGTTGCGAAATCTTCGAATCGTTCCAAGACTCACCTCACTTCACTATGCCACAAATGAGACATGGTTAGGAGTTCTTGTTGAGCATATTCGAAATACTTGCTGTGTTTTCATCCATCGTTGAGTCCCAACGACGATACATGAAGACTATGCCGCATGTATCAACCCGACCAAGCCATGATACATCAACGAAGCCAACGCCAAGACATATTGCGTCTACATCTACATTTGCAACGCATCAGGAGATTTGAAGTCATGCAAGCCGATCCCAGACAACCTTGCCGACCTCTACACGACTTCACTGTCGAAGTCAACCTTCCAGAAGCTTGTCCAAGGAATCGGTATTCGCAAATTATCTGAATTGAATCGCTTGTAGTTCTCTTATTTAGAAGTTATGTCTAACTCAGGGGAAGTATCCAGAAGCATACTCACATGATCTTAATGTACTCTTTTTCCTACGATTAGGAGCATTTTTCCCACTGGGTTTTTGCTACCTAACGAGGTTTTAATGAGGCACCCATCATGGGATGATCATACTCCATTGAGCTCACTACACTCGTCCAATTTGACGTTTGTTTTAGACATTATGCATATTTTCTTACTTTTCCCTTAGTCTATGGGTTTTCCCCATATCTTGGGTTTTACCATAGCGAGGTTTTTGTGAGTTTTTACACATGCATACTTCAAAGTAAATTTGAGACTCGCGATCACCCGTTGTGTCGATGACTTCATCAACTGTACTTGCTTCATCACTGAAGACCTGATGCGCCATTTACTTGAGAATTTACACACTCAAGGGGGAGTGTTGCAGTCCTATTGGAATAGGAATGTGATTGTGTAAATCCCAGAGAATATGGGAAAGTATCTTATATTCCTATTAGGAGTAGATTACCTATTAAATGTTGTAATCCTAAAGGGAAAGGTATTTACCCTTTCTACTACTATAAATAAAGGCACAATGGGGTGAGATAACACACACCCACAATTACACATCTCTCTCTTCTCTCTCAATTGCCGCACCCCCTCTCTCTCTTTTGGCCTCCATAATTGTTTCAGTAAATTATGCCTACAATACTTTTGTTTTTGTATAAGTAAAATCTTGAAAAGTAAAAAAGGAAAGAAAAAGAAGTAGAAGATGAGGGGTTTGGGTGTGGTCGTCCAGGCATGGTTATGCTCGGGTGGGAGGGGAAGAAGATGAACCGATCATCATCATCATCTTCTTCTTCTTCTTTTCTTCTTCTTTTTTATATATATATTTTAAGTTTTTAATTATATGCTACTTATAATACTACAGTCTAGTGGTATTCTACTTTATTTGTAAGTGAGAGCTCTTAGTTCGATTTTCGCAAAAAATGAATACGAACCACAATATTGTTAGCTTATTGTGAGGATAAGCCCACCACTTTTGTTCAAAACAAAAAAAAAATAGTTTTTAAATATACATACGCAAAAATTGTTTTTTTTCACTATTTAAATATTTTTAATCCACATAACAATATTTAATTAGATTTGTGAGACCAAATTATTTGTCATACCAACACATAATAGAATTTTGATATAATTGTAATGGAACGACTCAGGCTAGTTAATAAATATATACATATTAAGTAGTGTCTTAACACTTTAGAAACTTACCTTTAATGTAAATATATCATTTTAAAAAAAAATTAAAAAAAAAAAACCTGTACAGACCTATTTTCCATGTCACTTCATCCTCAATTACAAAATTTGCCCCAAAAAAGAAAAGGAATTGTAGAAAAAAAATGAGCTCCTCAGATGAAATGAGGGTACATTTTTGGTAACTCCTTGATGTCCAGATTGTAAAACCTCTGAATGTCATGCAGCTTTCTCTCCTCCTCCCTCGCCACAAAGCAAATGACATGACCTTTTCTTCTAAACCTTAAGCTCGGTCCCAATCGATGAACATAATTTTCCAAATCATCCGGCAAATCATAGTTTACTACCATAACAGATTCTTGCTGCTGCTGCTGCTGCTGCGGCAGCGCATCTATACAATCCACCATGACATCGTCGGTGATGAGAACACGGCAAGAGCCAGCATGGAATTCACGTACAATTGCATCACAAGTGTCCCAGTCCATGTCAGCATGGATGGCCGAGACAGCGTGGTTGCGGTTTCGCATCTTGTCAGCAAGCCACTCCACCCTGTCAGTTGTGTTAACAAAAATGACAGTTTGAGTGATAGAGGAATTATAGAGCTCAGTAATTTTCTCAAGCTTCCATCTATCTTGATCAACAGTGACATAAAATTGGTTGAAACCCTCGAGGTTGAGCTCATCAGGCGGATTTTGGAAGATCCTTACGGGTTTGTACATAAACTTCCTTGTGAGTGCAAGGCATTTAGGGGACATTGTAGCAGAGAACAAGCCAACCTGAACTGATGGCAGCGGCAAGAAAATGTCACGGATCTGACAATCAAAACATCAATATTGTTAGGACATTTAAATTGCAAGTCAAACAAAAATCGAAACCACAAAATTAGTGGGAGAAAAAGGGCAACCATGCAGTGAAATCTTATTTCACCTCGCGGTCTATCTAAATTGGCAGGTCTAACGTGTCAGCCAGTCCGACAAGAAAATATTCTTAACAACAAACCTGGTCTTCAAAACCACCAGTAAGCAATTCATCAGCCTCGTCCAGTACGAAAATCTTAATATGATCCCCGCAAAGTGCCTCCCAGTGAAACATGTCAAATACAGAGCCGGGAGTGCCACTGCCAACGACAACATGAACACCAGCTCGAAGATTTTGTTTATCTTCACGAACACTTGCCCCGCCTACACAAGCAAGAACCCTCACCCCGAGATATTTGCCAAGTGCTCGCATAAGCTTCTCCGTCTGCAGCGCCAAATCGTTGCTAGGTGTCAACACCAATGCCTGGCACTGGTTTAGACCATAATCAAGTCGCTGCAAAATTCCAATGCAGCAAGCTGCTGTTTTCCCAGTTCCAGGATGAGCCTGTTCAATAGCATCAAGACCTCTGCAGAATGGAACAATGCCCCTTTTCTGAATTGTATAAGGCTTCTTCACACCAAAAATAAAAATTAAAAAAAAATATTACACACTTGAAAAGTCTTGAAAAAGGAAATGGCGATGACAAGTGAGAGCTAAAAACTAAAAACGAAATGGTTATCAGACGGACCCTAAAGTTTTGAAAGCAAATATGTAGTGATGTTGCCTACTGGGAAACCGATAATCTAAATTTGACAAACAGAAATTAAATTCCTACCATAAGCATAAATGCCCTTTAGAAGGTTTTCTTGCAACCCCATATAATCGAAACTTTCATGAACCTCATCATATGGTGTGAAAAAATTGTCATCAACCTCACCATAGGATACCTCTTGTTCTTCAGGAGCAAGACCTGCCATATCTGTTGGCGTATCTGTACAATACAATGACTGATCTGTTAAAGTAGCTAAAAACAAACTAGTAATGGGTTTTTGAGAGACTATTGAGGTCATATATTTTCATGTCCGAATTTAGTATTTGGTTTTCGAGTTGAACTTCAACTTCCTTCGTTGCTCAATAAAACCCTAAAAAAAATAATTAGAAAATTAACATTTATGATAGTTTTTTACCGGGTTCCTTTTCGTTTACTTCCTTAGCCACACCACTGCCGCCGAACGCCAAGAGCTTCGTGTCTCCATGCTCCACAAATATCCACACGAGCAGAGCCATGCAGACAAGAGCCACGGCTGCAGTCGCTGAGGCCAAGGCACTGAACCCCAGCATGCCCACAAGTGACCCTCCGACTGCTAAGCCAGTGAAGAATGCCATCAGCATTTGGCTATCACGACCCTCCATGGACTACTGTCTGGTTTACTTTCTTATTTTTTATGGGTGGATTGAACCTTTTCCTTCTTATACATCAAATGAACCCTTTTGGTTACTTGATAACCAAGTAATGGAGGAAGGACATACGTAGTTTTTGCCTTTTGGGTACCAAAAAAGACCGACTTAATGAGTTTTGAAAGTTCTTCAGAACGTTGACTCTTTTGGCTTAAATTTGTAGCCATGTGACTTTATAGTGGCTCTGATAAGGCCTCGTCACATAAGCATATAATGGGGTTGTTTTTAGCCATGCCTTTCGTTGGTTTTTCAAACACGATAAGAATTTGTGTAGGGTATTCCGATAACATTATTTGTACCTCTTACAAAGTAATGAATCATATGTATTTTGATCACATCCGACCTCGCATGTTTTTACCCTAGTCAGACTGCCTTACCGAATATCTAGCAAACAAACTGCATATTTTGGGTTATCGATTTGTTTTCATTATCACTTGTCAATAGTTATTTGTTTCGCATACAATCTAGAACATATTGGTTAAAACCTATGTACAACCTGATGTGGGTTTGAGTGCAGCTATCCATGTTTTGGTCTAAACCAACATGCTCTAGTTCACGAGAGATACTCTTTTGTCACCAATTCACCACATGTTAAGCTCATGTGAAACGGATATAGTTCACTTTCTGAATACGCGGCAAACCTTGATTGGATGAATGACCCCAATAAACTATGAATGGGGTGCATAGATATTCTGTCATAATTGAGAGTCAATACAAACCCACTAACTTCTGATCCAATCGTATAAAAAATCGTCAACTAAGTATAAGCACTATAATATTCTCAAGGAATAGACAAATTAATTAACACAAACCAACTTGAGATATATTGGCTGGTAGAGTCACACAACACAAGACAAGAGACCCTAGAACAATTAATTGCTTCGAATCCTTCTGCTATCAAGATGAATATTCTTTTACTCGGGTAGGAAATTGAATACCAAATGCTCAGAGGAGATCATCAAAATTTGCTGGCAGCTCCTCTTTATGTCAAACAGCATTTTCTCTCCATCTCTAGCCACGAAGTTGATGGCAGCACCTCTTCTTCCAAAATTTCATCTTCGTCCTATACGATGAAGGTAATTTTCTGGTTGATTGGACGGCAAATCATAATCTACTACAGCAAACGCTTGCTGGACCTCAAGATGACGAGCATATTGATCGGTGGTGATGAGGATGCGGCAAGAGCGTCTGCGAAATTCGCGCATAACAGTATTGCGAGTTTTATGGTTCATGCCAGGATGGATAGCAGAGATAGCTTGGAAGTTTCACATATGGTGAGCAATATACTTTTTCACTTTCTGGCATCATGTTAGACTACTTGGCGAAAAGATATCCCTAGAAACGAACCTTGTGAGTAAAAGTTCCGGTAAGCATTTCATCAGCCTGATCCAGTACAATCATCTTAATATCTTTGGGGTCGAGTGCCTCCCTTCACAACATGTCAAATACGCGATCAAGAGTGCCAACAACAACATGAACACCGGCTTCAAGAATGTATTTACCCTCACGATAAGTTCTGCCACTTTCACCAGCGTAAACCTTCGCAACTAGATCTCAGAAAGTTGCTCTCATAACATTCTCTGTCTCCCCTGCCAACGCCTGGGTAGGTGCAGAACCAAAGCCTGACACTCGACCAAACTATCAAGATCAAGTTGCTGTACAATTCCACAGCGGAAGGTTGTTGTTTTGCGGGTTCCAGGTGGAGCCTGTTGAATCACATCAAGGCCTTCGCAGAAAGGAACAATGCCCCTTTGCTGACTAGCAGACGGCTTCCCAAAACCTTTTGAACAAAAACAAAACAAAACAAAATTACCATACAAACACATTAATGGCTTAGTCATTGTGTTAAATACAGCAAACAAACCTACCATAAGCATAAATGGTCGTCTTAAGATTGTCTCACAATCCGATGCTTTCAAAATTATCATAGACCTCATCAAAGGATGGATAGGACTCGTGTCCTTGTGGAGCAAGCTCTGTCATATGACTCATATCTGTAGGCAGGAAACCATGAGTAATGATTTATCGGCATTCAAAATGCTACCCCGAATGGGAAATTCGACATAATTTCAAATATAAAAGCATTGTAGTCCATCAAAGAGGCATGCTAATAACCAGCATGAAAAAAAAAAAATAAATAAATAAATAAATAAACAGGCCGCTAATTGGTGCTAAGAAAACTAAGGAAACTTGATTTTATTTCTGTTTCAAATCGCTTCCAGGACACGGAAACAAAATCCAAACTGATTTAGAGTTTATCATAGCTAAACTTATTAACCATGAACAATATGCAAGCACATTAAATGACTTGGCTAAGCACTAGCTAGATGGGACTTAGGACACTCCCTTGTTCGTTGTTCACTATCTTCGTCCCAGTCTGAGTCTCATTGGAGTCTCAATCTCAGACTGGATCTCAGTATGAGTCTCTTCCTTAGTCTCAATCTGCGTCTGAGTCTTAGACCACCACTACCCCCACCGATACCGAGACTGAGACTCGGCCACACCAGTGACACCACCACTGTCAACCCACAAAAGGCATGCGCCACCATGCTCTTGAAAAACTGATACCGTGCAAGTGACAGCCAAGGCCACAGCCGAAGCAAACCCAGCAATTGCTGCAACAAACACAAAGCCAGCAAAAAAGTAGCAAGAGGGATGACGGTCAGAAAAAGGAGTGCCGCTGAGGGAAGGGCCAAACCAGTTACCAAACCCAGCTACTGCTCCCACAAACACAAGGCCAGTGAAAACAAGCCGGGCGATATTTCGCACTCAGTGAAACTAGTGTCACCCAGGCCAAGAAGATGAATCCCATCACGCCCACAAGTGACAGAACCTTATGTTCTAGACGAGAAGATTCGGAACCGTCCATTGATTACTGCTGTGTGGTGTACTCTAGTCTCCTTGCCGTCGCTAATTAGAAAGTAAACTGGGAGATTTCATATAACTTTGTATGCTTCTTGTTTTTTTCTTTTCAGTAAAATCTACGGTATTTCGTTTGGGAGGATTGAGCCTTTTAGTTACTTGATAAACAAGTAATGGTCAGTTTGGAATCGGAAAACCGACTCAAGTTTTCCAAATTTTTATGATAAAAAATTGTAATGTAATGTAACTTGTAAATCCTGAGGGGTTTGTAAAAATACATACAATAAAAGTCTGGAGTAAAATCCATTTCAACAACAAAAACATAAGCCAATATCAACATGACATGGAGAAAAACTTGCACGAACTCTCACCAGTAAAATTCTTGATATATCGAAACCGAGCAAGAAGGCGCATACCATTAAACAGTTAGATATGTTTGACAGCATAAATTGAGGACAAAACAAAATGAAAAGCAGCAGCATTAAACAGTACTTTCAAAACAGGATAATAAAAATCTGCCTCAAAAAGAAAAGCGGGGGAACAAAATGCGCGAGCTCTCAGAGAAGATCGGCCACATTCGATGGGAGCTCCTCAATCACCACGTTGTAAAACCTCTGGATGTCATAGAGCATTCTCTCGTCGTCTTTTGTCACAAAGTTAATGGCAACACCCTTCCTTCCAAATCTACCACTTCGTCCAATACGATGAAGGTAGTTTTCGGGTTGAGTCGGCAAATCATAGTTTATTACGAGAGATACCTGCTGCACATCAATACCACGAGCCAAGAGATCAGTGGTGATGAGAACACGGGATGAGCCTGATCGGAATTCACGCATGATGATATCACGAGTGTTCTGGTCCATGTCACCATGGGTGGCAGAGACAGTGTGGTCACGGCTTCTCATCTTGTCGGTAAGCCAGTCCACCTTGCGCCTGGTGTTAACAAAAATGACACTCTGGGTGATGGCCAGAGTCTCATACAGATCACAAAGGGTCTCGAGCTTCCATTCTTCTTTATCGACATTGACGTAGAACTGCTTGATACCCTCAAGGGTGAGCTCATCACGCTTCACCAAAATCCTCACAGGTTTGTTCATAAACTTTCTAGTGATTTCAAGGGCTTCAGGTGGCATGGTAGCAGAGAACACCCCAACCTGAACCTTTGATGGCAAGAGCTGGAAAATGTCGTAGATCTGACCACCAAAACATCAAATATAATTAGGAATACATTGAAAACAAAACATTAATAGTGGGCCGAAGAAACACAACACCTTAATACAAATAACAAACCTGATCCTTAAAACCACGAGAAAGCATTTCATCAGCCTCATCCAATACAAACATCTTAATGTAATCTGGGCGAAGTGACTGCCTCCTCAACATGTCAAACACACGACCAGGGGTTCCAACAACAACATGAACACCAGCTTGAAGAATGCGCTGATCCTCACGAACACTTGTCCCACCAACACAAGCATGAACCTTAACACCAAGGTAGTCACCAAGTGCTCGCATAACCTTCTCAATCTGCTGTGCCAACTCCCTGGTAGGAGCCAAAACCAAGGCCTGGCACTGGACAACGCCATAATCAAGTTGCTGCAAAATGCCTGAGCAAAAGGTTGCTGTTTTCCCAGTTCCAGACTGAGCCTGTTGAATCACATCAAGGCCTTTGCAGAATGGAACAATTCCCCTTTGCTGAATTGCAGAAGGCTTCTCAAAACCTTCAGAATAAAAACAAAATTATACACAGGGACCTTTAAAGATGAATATAAGTATAAACATTCTTTAACAACATTGCAAAAGGAGAAATCGAAATTAAGAAATTAAACATGCATTCCTGCATCGGTGGAATAAATTAGGACAACTAAACAAAAGAGAAGCATCCTACCAAACAAAAGACAACTAAATAACCAATACAGTTGTACCTACCATAAGCATAAATGCCTCTCAGCAGATTTTCCTGCAATCCCATGGCATCAAAACTTTCAAAAACTTCATCATATGATGTGAAGAAATCTTGCCCATCAGTTGAGAGCCTATAAAAGTTGTCAAAACATTAATGGTGACATCAAATCATAAGATGATAAATTATCTTCCCCGAACAAACTTAACCAATAACTATGAAAATAAATACCAAGCAAGACACTCACAGCTCACTCATCTTAGTATCATACTGTTTTGCATCAAACTGTGATCCCTCGGGTGCAACACCTGCCATGACTGCAGAAAGAATTTCATTTAAAACTTAGGATCATAACCCAAAATAAATACAGTGTTTTTGACGCGGGATTCCCGAGCATATAAAAAAAAAAAAAAAAAAAAAAACATGAGACAGTTCATATGCACATAAATCTCTCCACAATATATATATGAAATTCAAAGGCTTGCCAAAGATGGCTTGAAAGGAAATTTATACAAAAAAATATAACAGAAGAGCCAAACTTGTTAACCAAACAAAAAGGCGAACAAGCATTAACTCCTGTTTTAGTTTTCTGAGAAGCGTTTTAAAAAGGGTGGATGTCCATTTGCTATCCAGTGAATGAACCCAAAAGAAAACAGACACCTCTTTGCCCAACTCCCCAAATGGTCAAAGATGACTTGAAAGAATATTTATACAAAATAATATAACAGAAGAGCCAAACTTGTTAACCAAACAAAAAGGCGAACAAGCATTAACTCCTGTTTTAGTTTTCGGAGAAGCGTTTTAAAAAGGGCGGATGTCCATTTTCTATCCAGAGAATGAACCCACAAGAAAACAGCGACCTCTTTGCCCAACTCCCCAAAAAGGGCATATAACTTCCATACCAAACATTTAGTTTGACAAAAGGTAACACATAACACAACACTTCATCTAAGAGTAACCGGATAAAATTCAGTATTACAGTAGCAAGTAAATCAACTTTCACAAACAAATTTGATATTACAATACAACAATTTAGATGCCAGAACAGAAAAAACATAAAAGTTGAAAACTTTTCACCCCAAACTCATAGACAACATAATTTTCACCAGAGAAACACAAAAAGTAACCATAGATACATCAATAAAAAGGATAAACTGTAATTACAATAACTAGCGTAACAAAAACTAATCACTCGATGATGGGTTGCTAAGAAAACAGTTGAATCCCCAACTTACATGTTCGAATTGGCTCTAAACACGTAAAAAATCATATAAAACGTTAAAAAGTTACTATCTTTACATCATATTTCCCACTACTTACTCGGAAAACAAACAGACACCCATTGAAATCCATCCGTAAGAAAAAAACATAACTTGCAAACAAATCAAGCAGATGGATCCAGATCCAAAACACGATTAAAACCCACAAATCGATCACCAAAACAAATACTTTCACCAATAAAATCAATCAAATTAACAACTTTACAATCAGATACATAGATACACAACAATATGCATAAACATATGAGGGAGATAGAGAGAGAAAGAGAGATGTGGAGAGAGAGACCTGATGATGTTGATGAACGCTAGAGAGAGAGAAGCAGAGGACAATTGGAGGTTGCTAAAAGAGAGCTAGGGTTTCCCAAACTCCTCGGATCTGCGCCGTGGAGTTTGAAAGTAGGCGAGTGTTGAAAAGAGGCTGAGTTTACCCTCTCACTCTGTTATAGGTTTTAGGTTTTGGTGTTTCCCACTTTAAAATTCCGGACATGCCCTTGGGCTTCTCCTCTTATCACCAACTCCCGGGGGACCGTTTCGTCACTTGCGAAAATTTGTGTCCAACAAGTAAAAGAAAACATTGCAACTAGTTTACCACTTAAATTCTTTTTTCTATTTTGATTAATCACGAAATTATTGTTCCAGTATGAAATTAGTACAATTCATTTATTTTGTAACACGTGTTTGTTTTATCTAATAATATTATACCCTAAAATATAAATATTTATCAATCATCAACACGTATTATAACAAATGAATTGATAACGTGTTTTTCGTGTAGGATATATTGTAAGGGATGAACTTTGTTGGGACGGTTGCACACCTCACACTCTTGGAGAAGGCCTGATTGACAACCACATCATTAATATTATGTACGTTGTATTTAATTGAGATTATGGAAGATTTTAAAAGAAAATTAATAAATCTAAAGGTATTCAATTAAGATTTTAAGTGATTTTCTAAAATTTAATGGGTACCAAATTAGGATTTTAAAATAGTTTATTAAAATCCTTAAAAATCGAGATGTCTTCAATTAGGATCTTAAACAAGTTAATAACATTGCAAACGTATTCAATTAGAAATTTGTTTAAAGAAATTTTTTTTTTTTTAAAATGATGAATTTGAGAGATTTCGTAGTGTATTTTAAGCATTCACAAATCTCACATCTCCCTCTCAGATTTTGAGAGAATTGAATCAAAATTGTACATGAAATCTCTATAAATCAATCATCAAAATCAATGAATTCATAAATCCATTAAAATCCCTCAAAATCTCAGTTGAATACACCATTTAATTTATAATATCAAGCCATCATTCTCAAAATCCCCATGTATATGTGAGCATTTATACATAATGACACGCTATAGATCCCTCCAAAATGCCACGTAAGAAGAGGTATTTCAGTTAAAAAAACACTTAAATTGTCTTTTTGTAACTGTTATTACTAACGTGGATTTTTGGACTCTTTTTTTTTATGAGTACATTTATATTTTTATACTAAAAGGATGAAGAATTCGGCTAAACCACACAATAAATAACTTAATTTAGATTCTTCTTTAAAGATGCTCTAATATACCATTCAAATGTACCTTTATATAACTTGAAAATACAAATGACCAACATACAAGATGAAAAGCCAAATATACATCACACCACAAGTGAAGTTTGAAAAACAATTATCCAACGTGGAAGGTAGCCTTTTTTGTGGCAAAAAGTAAGTGGAAATAGGAAAAGCCGGTGGCGTTTTGGTGTCTTTTTGACTGCCACTGCAGGCTGCAGCCCAACTTGTTTATATGTCCAGCCAAAATTCTGGTGTCATGCCAGCATCAAGCCACCTCAACTCCCATGTCAATTTCCACTCTCAAATCTTAATTTCCTTCTCCACTAAGTTTGCTGTTTTATTGGGCTTCCAACAAACCCGGTCCAACTATCCACTAAGTTTGCTCGTTTGTAAGTGTTTTTAAAATGATTACAATCGTTTTTGGAGGAAATATTTTTGGATTTCAAAAGCACTTGAAATGTTTCATGCAAGAATCACACTTCAAGTGTTTTTCCATAATTTACTTTCATTTTTACAAAAAATTGGTTTCGAAAACATTTTCAACAATTTTAAAAATAATTTTAAACGAGCCATAAAACTCTGCATTTTTCGTTCTGATCACTTGGTTCTTGCTCTGTAGTTGTTGGTCAAGCGGTTGAGTCTGACCGTTTTACAAAAGCAGTTTCGGCTCACACCCGTACCTAATCAAAATCATCGCTTTGAGGAATCTCAATGGATTAAGGATTTTTCTTGTCAATCCTCGTCTCAAGTTCTCAATGGTACTACAACTTATAATTAATTTGTGTCATGACAAGTTATGTTATTATTAGGGACGAGACTTTGAACAATCACTAAGAAAAAAGACAAATCTTACTAATCATGCCAATGAATCAATAAATAAAAAATTATAGCATTGAATATCAAGCGTTTTTCTTTTCTAAACAAATTAATTTATATTACGTACAGAGCACATCTCAATTCATTTCTAAAAATCTCTTCGGAATTAACTCACAAAAACTGTTACAATAACCGATGACACGGCTCGTGTCACCGTTAATCATCCACTATTGAAACTTATTCACCTTTCATAAATCCAAAAGTTAGTAGTGGATTGTCAGAATAAGATTGAAGCGGAAATGTTTATAAACTCTTTTTTTAATAAACGATATTATTTACACTAAGGGAATAGAGTGGGCATAGTCTCATAATGGGCTAGCAATAATATGGTTCAAATTCGTTTTTGCGAAAATCGAACATAAGATCTCTCACTTACAAGTGAAGAAGAATACCACATAAATGAAATAACATGCTCAACTAGCAAAAGAGCATAACAAGGACAACTGCTCAACTTTACGAGAGATGTTCTATTGTCATGTGACAAGCGTTTATTAAATGAGTAATTCGCTTGTCAACACATAACAAACATCAATTGAACGAATGCCACCTAAAATTCTGTATTGATTGTAAGAGAAAATCTCTCCTACTTCCCATAATTTAATCCCCCTTAGATCCCTCAAACCTTGTAGCCAGTTAGAAGAAAGGGAAAGAAAAAAAAAAGGTGTGATATCCACGTCCTCTTTTAATTTTCGGATCAGATGAATTAAAAAGTTCAAATAACAGAAATTAACAAGGATGTGTGGATAGGACACCCCGCAGTACCCAAACAAGTACCACACTTCTTCCAGTGATAGATTTCTTCAAAGAAGACTGCTTGAAGCCAGGGACAAGTTCTTGGCTCTTCGTCGGCGGGGAGGTTTGCCGTGCACTGGAAGCCTATTCTAGGAAGTCAACTCTAAGGTTTATATAATACAAGGTAGTCTATAATATTATACGTCCTGATTGAAGGCCTACAGTCCATGTTTCTGCTGTTCCTCATGTGATATTTTATACTAAATAGCTAGGATTCATTAATACAATATTGTTAATGTACTTGAAAGTAGTCTAATTAGATGCATTCATGAAACTTGCCGACAGATATCAAGCTTTGAAGGTGATGGTAAAATACACCATAGTTTATTGTGGTGAGCAAAAATGCTCCCATAAATTCGATGTAGACAAGTTAAAGGAAGCATGCACAATCTGTTTGATAAAGCCAGTAATTTATTTGATAATCCATCAGTAAATTAATTTAGTACAAATATACTCAGGTACAGATTGCCACCAATTATAAAGTCTCCAGACTGCACATCTCCTTTTCTTCATGCAAGAATTTTACCGATTCTGGTCGTGGCTTGTGCATCAGTCGCCTTCCAGAAAGCTTTTCTGAAACTAGTGCTCTTATCTGGTGGCATCAATCTAGCCCCTCAACCATGTGTTTCTGTAAGATGAATTGTCGTGCAGCAAAGCATCATATGGCTTGTATTCCATGAGATAGTTGTGTGGAAGCTTCAAGTTCCGCTTGACCGCATCTCTTAAAGCCATTACAGCCTGGTCAACAAAAGCAAGGTCAACAGATTACACTACACATTTGTAGTAATTTCCTTATAGAACTAAATGATATAGAATTGATAGTTGAATGTTGAATAATTCTTCCAACAAAGGTAAATTTACCTGCCATCGTACTTCACTATTTCTTCATAATAGTGTTTTTGGTGCTTTAGTATAGTGGCCACTTCTTGGAAAGAGCCAACGACATTGACAAGTCGGCAAACGCTCGAATAGACTACCAAAAAACCAAGGTTTTGTTAGAGCTTATCAGCACATTTGCCTAAACGAACAAAAAGGTATGCGATGCTCATTGTGGTAACAAAACCTCATCAACATTATACACAGAAAGGGCCATACCAGGCCCTTTGAAATTGTAAACATCAAGTGCAACAGGGGAGACTCCTTCTGGGACTTGGCATTACAAACAGATAAATGCAAAGCAGAAAACCATATTCAAGGGAAATTACTTCACCAGCACAATCATATGATCTAGAATGTTGAGATTTACTTACCAAAAACCATTTCAAGTTTTCATGGCCCTTTGACAACTGTATCAGGTTCGATACCGATTGCCAAATGCATGCCTACGAATACATATGGCTTCTTCCAACCTGTAAATTGGACATGAATTGAGCACTTCCCACAACATTTTACTTACACTCAAGATTAGAAATGACTTCGAGCCATTACCAGGAACTATTCTAGGGATGTTTTTACATAGAATAGGTTCATGAAAAAATAGCACCTGTAAAATAAAGCATCACATTTCAATTGGAGATTGTTCAAACAGTTAGGTAATCTTTCAAATGCTAACTTAAGTTGTAACTTATTAACGGAAACGAGTAACATAACTAAGAGTATTAAATTTTGTTTGTATTAAAAGGAGACGAGGTCTCAGATACAAACCGTCTAGAATGTTTCTAATTGTGCCATTTGGATTCCACATTGATTAATTAGATGAGACAATATTTTAAATGTCTAGGCAGAGCAGATAGATCATCTTATTGCTAAGGAAAGCATTTGAGCAGCCATAATGTCTATCGTAAAGGATTCAAGGTCCTTGTGATAATACATACAAAACAACATTATAGAAAAGCAAAAACAACTAACCAGGGGCTATTGTAGTACATTACACAGCAACATTGTGCCTACAGGGCATAAAAGGTTAAAATCAAACAAATAGAAGAAGCAAAAACTAACAATTCAAACGTAAGAAATACAAAGACACTAAACAAATTCTGAATCAAACTACTTACTTAATAGTGGCTTCAGCACTCTACTGTAACTCTGTCATCGGTCGCATCACGGTCCAAGTCCAGATAGGGAAAAATAAGCAGTAATAGCATACAAATGAAAAACTTGGATTAAATCAAATAAATTCTACAACAAAAGCATCAGTAAACTGAAGTTCACATTGAAATGTATATCACACTTTGCCTTTTAATCGTTTTCTTTATGATCCTCGTCCTTACATCACCTAATTGACAAAATAATACCACAATTAATACAGCACACAATCACAACATCCAAAATTACAAAAAATAGCTCCAATTACAAAAAATCCACCAAAAATATTAGCAAGTAATGATGAAGTAAAACCACAGAAAAGGGGGAAAAACCCTAAATAACGAGAGAACTTATGGAGAATAGATAGGATGAGAATTTGAAGAAAAATGATGAAACAACACCAACAAAAAACAAATTATCTTACCCGAATGAGAAGAGATGACGTTGAATTCGACTTTCTACAAGCAAAAAGAAAGAATTGAGAGATGACGAAAAAATTAGGGATAGGGAAAGTGGAGATTTGAGAGAGGGAACAAGAACCATAACCCCTTACCTGGTTCAATTGTGGCTCAGCATCAATGGTTATGGCGAGAGTGGTAGAGAAGGCTTTAAGCTTTTGAAGAGAGGGAGATAGACGCAGAGCGAGAAGGAGAGAGGCGGAGAGCTTGAGGGAGACTCGAGCGTCTGAATCTCATTTTAATTATTTTTTCTTTCTCTTTTAGCGCAGAACAAAGCGCCAAATCTAAGCGCGCAAAATTTTTTAGTGAAATTTAATATTTATTGCGAGGTCGCACAGAAGGTGTCGCAAATGCCATGTTTTCTTGTAGTGATCCCCAAATTAAAAAAATCCAAACAGATAAATAACAAAATTTTAGAGAAGAGAAGCTTACCAGAGGAAGGAGGGAAGGCGATGGCGAGAGAATGAGGGAAGGCGACGACGGTATCTGTAGTGCTGAGACCGACGGAGAGAGAGAGGAAAAGGAGGAGGAGGAAGAGGTGCAGCTGCAGAGGGGAAGAGGCCGAATGTTCTGCGATGGGTGTGAATGTTTTGCGATTTCAGGAATGGCCTGCGAGAGAGAAGGCAGAGAGAACGAGGGTAATGTTGGGAATTTGAAAATTTCATTAATAGGTGGTACTGTAGCTCCGTGTTTTCACAAGAAGCTGTTTTTCTGAAGCTGCTTTTTGCAGCTTCCCAATTTCAGCTTATTTCCATATGAAACTTTGAAAAAAAGCTGATTTGAGGTGTTTACCAAACACCAAAAACTCTCCCAGCTTTTTTTCATACCAACTTTTTTTAAAATCACCTCAACCCCAAACCCACCCTAAATATATTGACAGCTCTAGTCAACTTCCGGGCTTCCGTGAAAAAGTAAATAATGGAATTGTGGCAGGCTGTTCAATCTTCAAACGAAAACAACGCAGGAAGTCGTGGGTTTTGCTTAAGCTTTCTGAGTTCGTTTATATCAAGACATTTGATATGGTTTCATTTATTTTGTGAAATTAGATATTTTTCTGTGAAGATTTTTCTTTGGAGTTCAGTAAATTGATTGCTTCTTTGACTGTAAATTTGACAATAGTAAATTCTGGACTTTAATTTCGATGATTACCCAGTATTAATTGGTTATTGATTAGCATTTGTTTTCTGGAATTTGAAATCTGATCAATTCAAAGGTTTTGGGAAAGAAACGCTTTTTAGTCAGGCCAATTGGGTCCTCCTGGCAATACAATGTCGAAAAATTTAAATACGAGTCCTATAGTTTTGGCAAGATGCAAATGGGTTGTGATTGGGAAGGTAACATCATCCTAATATATTTTTCGAAGCAATTTACTTATTTGTATTTTTCAGCTTTATGTGTCCAAGAGTTTTCAAGTGTTAATGAGAACCTCGAAAAGGTTAATCAGTAGTGCTGTAGTAGCACAAAATGTAAGCATCACTTTGAGTGATTAATATAAACTCTATACGTTTTCGTTTTGAATGTTGAAGTTGGAAATTGCTTTGGTTAGGATACTAATGATCAGAAAATAACTTTGACTAAATTTCTTCATTGTTGTTATAATATGTTGCTTCTGTGGTGGGTTTTGAAATTTCAGTTGTGGATATGAAATTCACTTCTCAAGATAGTTGCGATAACGCCTATTTTTCTCTCAAAGCTCTTTCAACCGAGTTGCCAGAATCAATGATTGAAGCTCCATGATGAGTCGAACATCGTCCTGGTACACTACTCTCACTCTTTCCTGCTTTTAATTTTGATTGTTTATGAACTGTGTGCTTTTAATTTGCAATTTGTTGCTGAATTTTATTTTGATAATTTGTAAAATTTTATTTTTTGTTCACCAGCTTTTAGGGTTATTGCCCACAAATTCTCTTTAGGCCAAACAATAAAGTTAGAAAAGCTACGGATTTGCTTTCGATTGGTTCCCCTCTATTGAGTGCAAACATGCTCCTAATATACTTGAATTGATTCTAAGTTAGTATCTTTTCTAGGATTGTCTGTGGTTTTGTGAGCGTTACTTAGGTAAAACGTGCGTTGTCTAAATTGCTACATTTAAGAATGCGATTGTATTGCTGCAGCAATTTCAATTAATTTTTTTGCGGATATTATTCATGTAGGTTGTCAATTATAGTTTGAAAACCCGCAGCAAAGCGAGGGCATTCCTGCTAATTAAAACGAAAACAACGCAGGAAAGTCCTCAGTACACGTAACATTGCATTTCAGTCGTGGATTATAATTTAATCCCCCTTGTGCAAGAAACCCCTATAAATTTCATTTCTTGCCATAGGCGGATACAACAGTATTCAACGTAGTGAGAGAATAATCCATTAGATCCCTCAAAACCTTGTAGCCAATCAGAAGAAAAGGTAAAAAAGGGTTGCATGGGTACCAGGGATGGATTTCTTCCGGTGATAGATTTCTCCAAAGAGGACTGCTTGAAGCCAGGGACAAGTTCTTGGCTCTCCGTCCGCAGGGAGGTTTGCCGTGCACTGGAAGAGCTCGGCGGTTTCATGGCGATAATGCCTGACAAAGTTTCTGCTGAGCTCCACCAAACCATCTTTGGTGCACTGAAGGACTTGTTTGAGTTCCCTGCCGAACTCAAATCCAAAAACCGATACGAAGAGAATCCATTTTGTGGCCATTTCATATATAATTCTGTCCATGAGAGCTTGGGGATTCAGAATCCCACACACTCGGAAGAAACTCAGAAATTCACACATCTTTTCTGGCCTAACCAAAATGATCAATTCCGGTATGTATTGTACGAGTTTTTTCGTTTCATGAATTACAGTTCTTGTTACTCTTAATCATTTTCTTAATTAATACTTATTTATTAACAATCATTTATTTTTTTGGCCAGTGATAGTGTAGATTCATATGCAAAGGTGATGACGGAGCTTGATCATGTTGTAACAAGAACTTCAACACAAGTTTTCATCAAAATCATGTCAACGGTCTGGAGATAAACACGGACGATGACGAGTGGATAATGTTCGATCCACATCTACCTTCATCCTTCCTTTTCATAGCTAGTGATGTGGTTAAGGTATGTACGTGACAACTTTTGAATTGACGAACACAATTAATATTGCAACATGCATTACTTAGCGGAAGTTTCCATGGTCTAATTAATATTTTCTTTGGTTAATATAGGTATGGAGTAACGGCAGAATACGAGCTTGTAGACACAGAGTCAACGTAAGAGAAAATGATGAGGCAACTCGGTTGGGTTTTTCTCTCTAAAGATAGGGGTAACAACCGTACCCAAGGAGCTTGTGGACGAAGAACACCCCTTACGTTACAAGTCACTAGAACAAGTGGAGTATATCGAAGCACAAAGGAAAAATGGAATTGAGTGCACACCGGAGGCATTCTGCGGAGTTTGATTATTTTTAGTTTACTTTTCGTAATATTACTTCCCTTTAAACTAAAATGTATTTACGTTTATTCCCTTGTCTTGGGATATGCTGATGTCTCATTACTTGATTTCTCAATGTTTTTGAGCATCAAAATCGTTATTGTTGCCCTATGTGTGTTGGACCAAGTCATAACTTGGTTTTTGGAAAATATTTGTATTCAGGTGTTGGAAAAAGTCAATCAAGATGCAGTCATTCAGTTGTAGCCGTCTCGACAATCTCGTTTAATAAAATAATGTTTATTGTTTTATTCTGTTTGTTCGTCCGTTTACTTTCAACCGTTTGTGATTCATCTAAACTCTCATCCACGAAGAGTTAGCTATGTTTCAAACTCTATCCTGCAATTCCTTCCATGAACCCCTTCTCATCCATGACTACTGTCGTCAACTTAAAAGCTGGATCGAACCAACTATCCTTTATAGTTGGCTCAGATTCTCCCAATCCTCAAAAGCCGTGACTTGATGGGGTACGTTGATGGGTCCATTGAATGCCCTCCTAAACAACTTCCTGGCAATGCTATACTGTCATGTTGTCAACCCAACGTACAGTATGTGGATGCAACACGATCAAATGATCCTCAGTTGGATCAATGGCTCCCTCACGCCATCTGTGTTGTCCGTTGTGGCCAGCAAGAGGACCTCTCGTGTTGCCTAGGAGGCTCTCGAGCAAAGGTATGCCTCTTCGTCCCAAAATCGCATCTTGTTTCTCTGAAATGAACTGTTGCAAACCAAGAAAGGTGATATGTCTATTGCTGACTATCTTGACCGAATGGACTCAATTTCTGATAACCTTGCCGTAGCTGGCAAACCTGTGAATGATGATGAGCTTGTCCAGATAATTTTGAATAATCTGGGATCTGCATATGAAATGACTGAACGCTGCTCAGGCACATGATACACTGATACCCCAATCACGTATCCTACTCTTGAAGCTCTCCCGCTGACTACGGAGAGAAGAATGACGGAGCAAACTGCGCCTCTCGTGGAGGCTGCTCCTGCGAATGCCCTTGTGACTACTAGAGGTTGTGGTGGACGATCTCGTGGAAGTAGACGTGGTGTGTTTCCGTCCGCTCATGGTGGTGGTGCTGCCAACCAGCGAGGCTTTATTCGTCAGAACAACAACTTCAACAATTAACGGCTCAACTCTGCTTGTAATGGTGAAAGGTTCAACACGGCATGAGAAAGGATTACCTGCCAAATATGTGGAAAACTAGGGCATCCTGCTCTAGACTCTTACCAAGGAATGAATGAAGCATATGAGGGAAGGATTCCAGCCAAACGCCTCACTGTCATGGCCACATTACCCATCACTCTCAACAGGTAGAACAAAGGACAATGGCTCCTGGACACTGGTGCAAATGCTCATGTCATGGATATTCAGAATTTGGTGAATGCTAAAGAATATAACGGTAAAGAGAATGTTGATGGTGTTGGTAATGATAATGATCTTTCATTATCTTAGGTTTAATTTATTTTTCCTCACTTTTTTCTTGTACAGAACTTCAAGACCCAGAAGACGCTTTTTCACGGGAGATGTGAGAATGGCTTATGGGTCCCAGGTGGCGGTGGACAGTTCAATTACCCTATTTCAACGTGTGTGGGCATTCGAGTCTCAGCCCAGAAATGGTGGCCACCAAACCTAAAGTGGCGACCACCAGACCCGACACAGTCGTATCATTTGACAAAATTTTGTCACCAGTTGATGTGTCACTACACATGTCAAAGTGATAGAATGATCGGGGAAGCAGCTTCTGACTTTAGTTCCCAGAACACTTCTTTTGATCTTGTCAACTAGATCCAAGCGGATTGTTAACAAGCCTAATCAAACCGTGTTCCTAACGGGCCTGTAGTATCGAACCACCACTGAGCTTGAAGCAGCAAACAACATACGACAAACAGAAAAAAAAAACACCTAGAGAACACTAGCTGAATCCAGGCAAACTCGTGCATCCAAATGGAATTGACTTCTGGTATAACAGAATTCGAATGCATTTTCATGACAAAAGAAAGCTTCAACTGTTCGATTGGATCACTGAATTTACATAAAGAAAGCTTAAAACTGTTCGATTGGATCAGTGAATTTACACACCGTTCTATAAGTTACAAGGTACACACTAGTCAGACTTACAATTGAAGACCTAAGCCAAGGCAACGACTTCACCACGCAAACCTGTAATGATTGAAACAAAAATTTTGAAGGTAATACACATCATGATAATGGAAAGACTTACAACGACTAAAGTACACATACAAGTTTCATACTTACATTGTTCATAAATCTCTTGTATTAACAGTAGCATTGAGTCGTTATCTTCTGCCATCATTGAAACTCTTTCTGCTTCCTTCATTGCTTGAGTAGCCAGAAAGCATTTGTTATCAGCATCCACGAGTTTGTAGGCAGCATTATCAGCTGCATCCTTCACTGTTTCAGTAGAGATCATTGGCACATAATTCTGCAACTTCCAGGGCCTCACTTCCTTTTGATCTGGAGTAGATATAGGTGTTTCTGCTACCAAAGTTACATCCTTTTTGATCTTGTAACCATTTTGTGCCTACATTTGAAGGGAACACTTAAGAATGTTTCAAGTATCAACGAGTGTGGTATAATTAGGAACAAGATTTGACATGACAGAAGTACACAACAATGCATCAAAGAGAAATGTTCAAAAGATATAAGAAGTACAAGATCTAGTAATACAGTGCAAGTGCCAGCTAGATAGTTAGAATATGAATATGAATATGAGTATTAGCTATTACTCAACATTTGAGAAATAGAACCAGGTTGTGTTCGAGCCTTCTGAGTTCTGACAGGCTACATGCAATAAACGACATAAAAACATTATTAATGAAAAACTTGTAAAATGTCATCATGCTAAATATACCTTGTCCAGTTTTCCTTGCATAGCAAGCTGTCTTAACCTTGTACCCAAAACCCTTCTGAAATTTGCTGGTACAGGCACCTCATGCCTTTGCTGCAGTAGGTGTATCAAGATTCAAGACAGTCACCATCTTTCTTGTACGAATATGAAATTTAAAAAAAAAGGCCGCTAGAGATTAATTGCAAACTCAAAAAGTATGAGTGAGAGGCGAGGATTCAGCAATTGTGCCTTGCTGCTCAGATAAATAAATATACTTAAATAGTTTAATACCCATAATAATTGATAATGTTAGTGAGAAACACTTCAAGATGAAACCATAGAAAACAAACCCCTCACTCATGCTGCTAACAGTCGGGTGTAATAATAGTTGGGTCCAAGGGTTTTTCTCCTTCAGAAAGTCAACTGGTAATCCGATGGAAGGTTAATGAAACTAACATATAATATATTAATATGTTCTCAACCTTACGTGGCTTGTCTTTGGTTTGTGCAACAAAATTTTAACTTTGAATGTCTGAATATATGTAGTGAAAGGATTTACGCTATGCAAGATTTTTTTTCATAATTCTGCAGCAGGTTTCCCAACTAAGCTACGAACATTCAACAACCTAATACAGATAATTCATAATAAATAATCAGATATTTTTAATAATACATAACAAAAGACCTCCATCTGACCTCAATATAGTTAAGAATGGCACCTATAGTAGATCCATCCTTATCTTTCATCGTTAAAAGGGCCTCAAAAATCATTGCATCATACCTGTCGAAAATTGTTTAAAAAGAAGAGAAAATAAAGGAACAGATCAAGTACCCTGCAGATGACTTAAACAAAAAGCTCTACAAAGTTTATCCATAATGTAGAAGAAAGACATTAATAACTGTGGATACCAACTGTGAAAACAGAATAAATTAGCGAATGGTTGAACGAGTGAATGCCTAAAAGGAAAAATTTTGAATCGTTGTAAATAGTACAGAAAAATTACACTAGCTAGAACAAACTAAACTTTAATGTCTATCACAATAGAGGCTGCATCTGTTCTATACAAGCATACTGCACCTGCAGTAAATACCTCACTATCTACTGTTGTGCTTTACTATGTGACTATGTCCTCCTACCATACTGTATCAGATCACACAAAAGGTCAACAATGGCTCTAGTTTGAGAAATTTTGGTACGTTTGGCATTTTTCAAAGATCTCTATGTCCCTGGAACTGTGTTTCAAACGGTCTCTAGGAAAAACAACGTATTTCAATTCTTAATTCCAGTTGTCTGAAAAAGGAAAAACTGAAAGAGCTCTTCATAGCATGTCGGGATTCAGGAGTTTTTTCTCTCCATCTTTGAATCCCATATTCAAAACATCGGTTGACGTGACATACCATACACTTGCAAACACCCTTTCTACTTCAATTCAAACGGTTCCAACATCATGTTCATTTCAACCGGAATTTTGTTCTAAAGAAGCGATATCAAAAAGAAATATGATTCACACCGTCTAAGGCCTGACAACATCAGGATCACAAAAGCACACACCTTGGAGCATTTTTCCCATCAGATGCTGTACACAAAGCATCGTTCGTGACAGCAACGAGAGATGCAATGGGTCGAACCGAAGCAGCAGAAGCAGGGCTCTGAACAATGTCATGCTGGGTACCCACAACCTTTCTAATCTTAGTAGCCCTTGGTCTTTCCTTAGAACCATGTCCACAAGAATTAACACCCAAGTTCCTCCACTTATCCTGATTCGCGAGCGAAAATCGAGACAAGTAAATAACATTGCAAAAGAAAGGATCAAAATCATCAATTCATTTACTGAAGCAGCCAATACACCCATAGCAAATGCAGATTAGACAAAACCAAAACTAGGGTTTCTTCATTTACAGTTACATATGTGTATATATATATATACAAAAAATACATGCATGCATATTTGTCTGTATCAATTGCTGATTATTTTTGGTCAATTTCAAGCAGAAATTGGGAGACCTAGGGTTTTCTAAGCAGGAAATTGCATATTTCTCAGAAATTCAATGAATAATATATCTGTCAAACGGTTCAACCAGCATCAACTCAGCTTTTTTTGTTTAAAAAAAATGGCACTTTACTTTTTACAGTTTCATTTTTTTAACTTTAAAATTTAGCTAAAAAAAAAAAGAAAACTGAGGGAAAGAGTGAACTTTTCCTTTCAGTAAGATGAACAAGTGGCAAAATATGTAAATAAGAGGGAACCTTGAGGTCGATATTGGAGCGGTGAATAAGGAAAGGGGCGCATTCAGGATCTTTGATGATGTTCTTCCACTTGCCGGGTCCGTGCTTCGCTACTCCGGCGAGCAGGGCTTCTTCCTCCGCCGCCGTCCACTTTTGCTTTTGGTTTCCCATTCTACCCCTCTCCCTCTCTCTCTCTCTCTCTCTCCCCCGAAGCTCTCTCTCTCTTCGTCTCTTTCTCTCTTGACTTCTCAGTCTAAAACTCTGTGTGTGTGTGTCTCTGTCTATCTTAAAACATATTTTGGCTTTCGAGGAAGGACGACATCTGTGTCTCTCTCCCGCTTTCCGCTGTCCTTTCGTTGGTTTGGATAAAAGCCCATCTTACAATATCTATGTCTCGTGTCGGCCCCAGACACTATCATGTTCCGCGGCCCAAAAGGTCCAACGACCGGTAAAATACATGAATGCCCAATCAACACACAACAGAATTTTTTACGAAGTTGGAAGGACAATATTGATAACTAAAGCAAGAGATGAGGAACGAAATTGATGACCTTGAAATAAAAAGAAAACTGATTAGTTGACGAATGTAAAAGATCATATGTGATAAAAACTCTATAAAAAAAAATTGAATATTTTATAGGTCTTAGAAGTGTTTCATCACGTGCTAGATGCCGCTTCAAGAAATCCTTCCAAGTACTTTTTTTTTCAAGAGAAATTTCTATTTTTATTCAATTTTGTTTCTGATGAAAACAATTATAATACAAGTGTTTATGAGCAGAAATGTTCCTTACAAAAACAATTCCAAACGAGGCCAATTTACATTAGTAACTGCAACAAGTGGCGGTAATTAAAAGTATATGGATTAAAGTGAAACTTTGCTGAAATTATAGAGATTAAAATTCAAATTGAAATTACTCCTCACATCACATGTATGGAAGATGAGTCCCTATATGAGAGAGAGAGAGAGAGAGAGAGAGAGAGAGAGAGAGAATATGGCTACTCCAAGATTCGGTCAAAGCAATGGAATTTGGCCTAGGTTTAAGCATGTGAGGACATTAAACAAATGGATGACCAATGCTTATAATAAGTAACAATAAAATGAAAACTAATAAAAAGTTCAAAAAAACTTCCCTTTTAACGAAAAGTCAGTTTTAAAGGTATAGTGAATAATGTCAGTTAAAGGTAAAATTGTGGTTTTTCGTTAAAGTGAACAGTACCATGAATGTTTCGTTAAAACTCTCAACAATAAAAAGAAAACTAATAAAAAGTCCAAAAAAACTTCTCTTTTAACGAAAAGTCATTTTTAAAGGTATAGTGAATAGTGCCAGGTAAAGGTAAAAATATGATTTTTCGTTAAAAATGAACAGTACCGAGAATGTTTCGTTAAAACTCCCTAAAAATAAATACCACTGACAACTTTGCGATATTTCAAAAGCTCCACGTTTATACCTTTCCTTTTTATAATTCCGGCCGCGACACACACACACCTACTGAGATGCGAGGCATCTACTGACTTAAGCTTAAACAGTTAGGTAATTCCAGAAAGGCGGGCGCCTACCGACCTCTCGACCAAACAAATCCAAAAAGCCCAGCCCAAACTCTTCCCCATTTCCTCTCCTCCATTACACAAATATAATACACAATTTGCAAAGGCAGTGCCATCCCTAAACTCGTTGGGTTCCTATTCCGTTCCCACTCCTCGCAATTCCATAAATTTCCAATTTTTTCGAGTTTTTTGGGTGAGCTGATTTCTTGGGTACCGTTTGTGTTGATCGGTTTGATACCGGAGAAATATGACTTACGCATCTCGTATCATCCACCATTCGAAAAAGGTGCGCCTCAGTTTTCACCATTTTCCCTCTCTCTCGTGAGTTTTGTTTGGGCATTGATATTCTGGGTTTGTAGCTTGTTTGGTTAATGGGTTTGTTTCCAAGCACCTGTTTTACTGTTTGAATTCCACAAATCTTGAATCTTGGTCTTGTTTTGTATTGAATTTTGTGATGTGAATTCACTTGAAGATTTATATTCTATAACTTGGTAGTGAACTGGGTAGTGATTGGAGGAATATGTTTATACTTCACATTAGCATTTCATTCTTTTTCGGGTTACTCCAAGTTTGGTAGCAAGTAGGTGTGTGAGCATATAAATGGAGGTAGTGTAAATTTCAGACTTAATCCTCAATTGGGGGTGTTTTTACTTTGAATTTCCCTAGTTTCAAAATTGTAGGCAGAGGATCATGCTTTATGGAATCTAGTTTTCCGGTGTATATTTTGACATAAGTTTTTTAATTCGGTTTAAAGTTACCATGATCCCATGACCAAATGGTGATTAGAAGCTTACATGGCCCATTTGAGATAGGGAATTAAAGTATTGCTCGTGCTTTGTTTTGTTTCCTTTTTTTTTTTTTTTGGGTGCTTTATATCATTGATTTAGATATATTTCAAGCATTAATCTATGAAGCTGATAGCTTTCTGCTATCACGAAGTTTCTTTTAAAACCTAATTTTGTACTATATTCGTGTTCACTGCAGTTACGAAATGCCCCCAACTTAGTACGGCAAGAGCAAGCACTCTTGGTTTGTTGGTTTTCACATGATGCTCAAACCTCTACTGGTAAATAAAACTGGTCATTTGTTATTTATTTACGTTGGTTTTTAATGTAAAATTGAAAACTTGCTGACCTGATGACTTAATTGCATATGGTTCTATCAAGAATGAGTGGGTGGGTGTGGATGAATGTGTATTTGTTTGGACAATTATTTGTGCAATTTTTTTAAATGCGTTTCCTTATCATTCTTCAACATTAACTGATACTGTATGAATTAAGAAATTTGATGATTTAACCATGAATCAAATGTTAAAGTTTTCTTGTTGTACAATGTGTGATACAAGATATGTGGCATCATTTGAATGCAACTAGCCACTTGGATTTTTAATTATGCACTTAAATGCGTCTGAAATTTTGTTTAGCCGATTTAAGTGAGTTCAATTTTTATCTCAGATATACTGAAGGCTCGTCACCCCAGTTATGTGCCTTCAGAAAGAGCAAGAGGTTCTAGGTCTTTCAGCAGTAGCACTGTAAGTTAAATTAGTTAAATATTAAAAATGTGCCATCTTTGGAGTATTTCTGTTCAAAGTTTATAGTGGTCTATCTTTGCTTCTGGTTTTTTCTTTTTCTTTTTTTTTTTAATCTTGCCACCCACATTTAGAAAGAAATTTTCACAAGTGAACTTTGTATCAGTTATAACACTATCACGTGTCATCTTTTGCAGAAATCAGTGTCTGGTACATTTACCAGGGATATCTCAATGACAAGGAAACTAGGAAGTTCAGTTTCTGAATCGGTATTCAACAAACGGCTTTCATGGTATGCTGTGCTAGATTTTGTTAGTCTCTGTGCGCGTGTGTGTGGAAAAATATTTTTTGATGCATCTATTTTTCCCTTTATCAGTATGCAGGTGCAATTGAGCAGAGGCTTTTCATCTGATGCAGGTACGCCTCTTGCTATTTTGCATCTCTCAAATTTCTTTATTTATTTTTGTGTCCTTGAGTGCACATTGCCTTTTGCATTTTTAGTAGTCTAGTATGACGATGGACTTCATGTTGCTATTTTGCATCTCTCAAATTTCTTTATGTATTTTTGTGTCCTTGAGTGCACATTGCCTTTTGCATCTTCTAGTAGTCTAGTATGATGATGGACTTCTTGTCGCTATAAGAGCTGCTTCAAGATACAAGTTTCTAGCATAGAGCTATAAGAACTTAACTATTTGTTCATAGATTTCTCAGGCTCATCCTTGCTGGAAATTGAAAGTGTAGTATTGTCATAGTGACTGTGGCTTTGTTGTTTAGGTTATTTTTTTCATTTCATAACTCTATTTGGATATTTTTAAGATTGACGGTGGTCACTGGCCATTACTCTTCGAATACTGATTTTATGTATTACATTTTCTTGATCTCTGCTACTTTAATTCATAGAGAGATGGTTAACTTAATGTGAAACTATGATTTATTGTGAATGTTTTATTTCACTAGTTTTGGGCATTGAAGTGCTTTGCGTCCCTTTGCGAAGTGTGACATTCTTTCATTTTGCACTCTTTTGTTGGTTTGGCAATCCTCAAAAATGTTACTTTGAGTTGTATGATCAGCTAACTTATCAATAATCATGTGCTGCCCTTCAGGCCTTCCTCCACACCAAGAAATTGGAATGCCTTCTCTTTCACCCACTATGTCTGAGGTACGTACTGTTTTGAGGCTTATTGGAATATCATACCTTTGAAAATTTACTGCTCCTTTCTAAGTCATTGTTTGATGAGATGTGTAGGGTAATATTGCTAGGTGGCTGAAGAAAGAGGGTGACAAAATTTCTCCTGGTGAAGTTCTTTGTGAAGTTGAAACTGTAAGTTTTCTGTACTTTAAATCCACTTACTTGTGACTTTGTTGATCGAGTAAAATGTACATATTGTTAGTTTTATGTGCTTCGTTTTATGATGGAAGCCTGACGTGTACCTCATATCCAATTACCTGTTAAGGATAAAGCTACAGTGGAGATGGAGTGCATGGAAGATGGTTATCTTGCCAAGATTGTACGCCCAGATGGGACCCAAGGGATCAAAGTTGGAGAGGTATTGATTGTAGTTAACTTTTATGGGGCCTGGGTAGATTTATATTTCATCTTTCTTTTGCTTGTGGTTGGTGGTGTTCAACTGATTAATTATGGGGATAAATTAGATTGAATAGAAAGAAACATCTTGGCATGATATGAGCACTTTCTAATGGTTAATGGTGTTGGCACATAGGTGATTGCAATCACCGTTGAAGAGGAGGATGATATTGCAAAATTTAAAGATTACACACCATCGGCATCTGGTGCCGGTGCTCCTGCAGCTAAAGAGTCTTCTGAGCCTACCCTGCCCAAAAAAGAGGTGGTTGCAGAACCGGCTACTTCCCCAGAGCCAAAGGTATCAAAGCCCAGTGCAGCTCCTGCTGCTCCCCCTTCTGGAGATCGCATATTTGCAAGTCCTCTGGCAAGAAGTTTGGCCGAAGAGCACAAGGTATGCCATGCAGAATTCTGTGGCTGAATTATTATCATTTGATGGTAGGAAACAAATCATGCGCCATTTCTGACTTCTGTGTTTTCTAGGTTCCCCTCTCAAGTATCAAAGGAACAGGTCCTGATGGAAGCATTGTGAAGGCTGATGTTGAAGAGTATTTGGGTATACTTTGTTACCCTTTGCTATTTTATTGTTTACTTTTTGTTGATTTCATCTTGAACCTTTGTCTACCATAATTTTCTTCTGGTTGAAAAAAAAGAAGCTAATCCACCTGATGATTATAAATTGTTTGATCTTTTGCTTTTGTTTTCTCATGATTATGTAGCTTCTCGTGGGAAGGAAGCCCCTAAAGCTAAGGGTGCAGCACCTGCAGCGTTGGATTACACCGATCTCCCCCATTCTCAGATACGGAAGGTAATATTAGAAGTAATGATTGTAGCAATTCAGTCCTCACAACTGTTCTTATTTTTGGTGCGCCTGAAGTACTGTCTTTGAAAAATTTGAAGATGTTTCCTTGGTTTGTTTCACTTACACTTTTCAAGTACTTTTGATCTATTAATTGTTTAATCTCTGTTCTGAACTTAACTTTATTCTTTCTAAAGCTATATCTGGTATGATTTTTGCAGATCACAGCTTCGAGATTATTATTCTCAAAGCAAACAATTCCTCATTATTATTTGACAGTAGATACATGTGTGGATAGACTCATGGAGTGAGTATAAGTTTCTTGAACATTTTAAAAATTGAACTAACTGCATAACTTTGGATATGTTTAACTCTTGTTTTATCTGCAGTTTGAGAGGCCAACTCAATGCATTACAAGAAGCATCAGGTGGGAAGCGGATATCTGTTAATGATCTTGTAATTAAGGTACAAGATCTTTTCACTGAATCTTTTTATCAGCCAATTATGGTACAAGTTTCCCCCCATAATAAGACCAATGGAATTTGTGAGGTGCTTCAGTGCAGAATGAGATAACGGGTCCTTCTGATCTCAAGAGTTATGAAATGAAATCTAACGATAATCAGAATGACCTCTAGTATATCACAAAGGTGTCTCAAGGGGGAAACTGAGTTCTAGAGATAACTAGAACCCAGTTAGGTTATGAGTTCTTGTAAGAGAAAATAAAAATCAAGTATACTGGAGGTATATGGTACCTTTCCAACTGTGGATTTACTCCAATGTAACTATTATTCCAGGCTGCTGCTTTGGCTCTTCAAAAGGTTCCTCAATGCAATAGTTCATGGACAGATGATTACATCCGCCAGTGAGTTTATATACAAACGTTACTAATTAAGTTTCCATATTCCACTTGAAGTAATACTTACTTTACGGTTTCTATTCTCAGGTTTCACAACGTGAACATTAATGTTGCGGTGCAGACAGAAAATGGACTCTTTGTACCCGTCATTAGGGTGAGTGATTAGCTTGGTCCTATATTGTTGAATTAGTTATAACAGCAGTTTGCCTGAGTCTACATTGTTAAACTTGTAGGATGCGAACAAGAAGGGACTATCCAGCATAGCTGAGGAGGTCAGGCAGCTGGCCCAAAAGGCCAAAGAAAACAGCTTGAAGCCAGAAGATTACGAGGTTGATAAAATTTTGTCCTATATTGTCTGCACTGCAGGTATATGATAGCCTTGTGGTTTTGATCTAACTTTGGTTTATTCTCTGCGCAGGGAGGCACATTTACTGTGACCAATTTGGGAGGTCCATTCGGCATCAAACAATTCTGTGCCATTATTAACCCTCCTCAATCAGGCATTCTTGCAGTTGGATCAGGTAATATTGGGACTTAATCATGTCTTCTTTGGACGAAAGTTGTCTTTATGTTTATTCTGTGTTTTTTTTCTGAGCAGCTGAGAAGAGGGTTGTACCTAGTTCCGGGCCCGAGCTATACAAGTTTGCTTCCTACATGTCTGTAACACTAAGCTGTGATCATCGTGTTATCGATGGTATGTCCATCTCCAATTTCTTTTCAGAACTGAATCTGAAATCATTAAAACTACCTGTATACGTATCGGAAACATGATAACAACTTAATAACGCCACCTTCCCTTGTATAGGTGCAATTGGTGCGGAATGGTTGAAGGCGTTCAAAGGCTACATTGAGAACCCCGAGTCAATGCTGCTCTAAGTAGACGGATTTTTTCATCGTTTTCCCTTGTGTGATTAGTCAAGACAAGGGGACTTGGCTTGAATGATGATATCCCAGATGTTCTTCCCAATCTTTTGAGCTGGGCTTCGGATGATTGTATTTGTATAACTGAGGAAATCATTTTGTAGTGTTCTTTAATTCAGATTTGGCATAGCTTTTTTTTTAAATAAAAGGGTTTCGATGATTCAGGCATCAGATTTTGGACGAAATTTTGCCCATATAGAGCGGTAATTGCCCGCTGTATGTAATAAGAAATTTGAGTTTTGTTTTTCCTCGGATTATTGTGAATATTTGCAAGTTTTAGGTGTGCTTTTGTACGACACTTTATTATTCTGTACTAAGATTGAATACTAGATCATCGCAATACTAGCGACAATAGACCGCAGTACTAAATGATATTTGAACGGTAAGGATAGTTTATATTATTGGTTCTTATTGATAGCATGAAAATTAGAGAGAAAGTTTCAAATGCCCGGAACTCAAGCAGGTACCTAACATGTCGTAGAAAAAGAGGACAGATACTGAAAAATGTATCATTTCCTCCAACTTGTATAATGACACATGGCCTGTGAAGTAGATATCACCTCTCGGTTAATGGAGATGAGGATGGTTAGTAGGGACCATATATAACAGAGCAACTCGCAAATGTAATGTGCTTTAAGGATGACAACTTTGGGGATCACCTCCCGTTGTGCATTGTTCTGTACCTCAAACAGGAGAACCAAAATGGACGGCACCCATGCCTTCGTGCCGTGCCGTGTCCATTACGTCGACGGCAGCCATGATTGTTATGTTTCGAATGTGAAAGGTGTAACTTCAAGAAATTCACCAATAATGTAATCTATCAGTCATCAAGATTGTGTGAAAGGCTCCAAGACATTCAAATTGGAACTCCATTTTTAGTACCCCCTGACGTTTTAAGCTTTCTTTCACATTTATAACTACTAACCCCACCTAGAAGCTCTTAAAACAATCACAGGATTCCAAGTGACAAAAAGCTGGGAAAAAACTTGCAAATCCCATGTATGCTCGTCTCCCTCATATCACATGATGAGAGAGATAGAGAAGGGCTTACAAAAATTTTACATGGGTGTTTATCTCAAAAGGTTATTGCTTTTTGGCTCAACCGGATCCAAATACAATGCACAAGCAAGATACAAGACTACACAAAGAGAACGTCAAAAGCATATGCCAATTCCATAACACACAATTCTAGCATCATCACTTTCGCCACTGTGCCCGAGTTTATCAAAGTAGTTCATAAAAAAACTGTTGTTTTGAAGCAACTTGGTAAAGACTTGCATGCATTTTCATAATTTCTAGACCAAACCCAATTTCTGTTTCTGTTTCAATTTCTACAGGTACGTAATCTACCATCAACATAAAACCACACAAAACATTATATTCCTAATCAAATTATATTAACTTCCTAAACATCCTCAAAATGTAGATTCCCCTGCATCACTCATCAAGTATTACTCGAATTTCTACCCTAAAAGTGCCTAACACCAGACCTTCATGCGTCTGCAACCTCATAACGAAACATTCTACAATGCAAAAATGCCAATGACAGCAATCATAGCACGCACCTTCTCTCAATTTAGCATCAATTTCCACATGAAGTAAAGAAGTATCGAACAATCATCAAACAAAAGATAACCAACCTCCAAAAAACCCCCATTAGTAATGTGTTCTCAACTCACATATATCCCTAGACAATGTTAACGTCATAAGTTCACACGCTTACAATGAAACAGAGAACGAACTAACTCTTGATACAAAAGATAATAAAATCAAATGAAAACAATTCCATGACACCAACAACCACAGAAGAAAAGATCACCAACAAACATTGCAAATCACATGTTTAAAATATTGAAGACTGCAAATTTGAAGAATTATTGATATACAATGAATGCCCAGAAGTCTAAATGCATCCCAATTATTCATCATCAGGACAAGTCGACAAATTACAATAGAATTCTTAACACGAAAACTCGTATGAAAGCACGGAAACTCCCGTGCTCAACTACTTGTTTATCAATAATCAATTCATTTAAAATCACCAAACACAGCAACACCATCTTCATCATGCATTGCCCATATATTTTCACTTTACCATCGTCTCCGATTCCTAATGGGACTATCAAAATTGCCGAAAACTAACCAAATAGACAAAAAAAACCAACAATACCCCCACTCACATCGCAACCAGGCCACCCTGATTATATTGGCACGTATCGCTTGGCCGCCTGCTTCGCCGTGACTGCCACGCCGACCAGGACTCCTCCAATAGCTCCAGCCACCGCAGCCGACCTCACGCCCCTCGCAGCTCGGTAAATCGCGCCAGTTCCCAGTCCAGCCGCAACGCTATTCCAAACATCGTCAGTGTCTCTGACCGCCTGAATCCCACTCTCCATACCCGCATAGATCAACCCTATCACGCCCAGCCGGTTTCCCCAAACCCGACCCGTATGGCCAGAGGAGTTGAGAACCCTATTGATCCTGAGTTTGGTGGTGTCTCCAGACTCGAACGATCGAACGCCGGAAACGAGACCGGCGGCGCCGCCTCCAACTGCGCCGGCGAGGTAGGAGCAGCCGGTGTAGAAGGTGAGATTCTCGCCCCAGGAGCGACGCTGACGTTTAGCCTCTTCGACGAAGAGGAACTCCGGGGAGGTAGGTAGCTGGTAGAGGTTTCGCATGGGAACCTGGAGATCCTGGTAGGGGTTGTAGAGCCGGGCCTTGGACGAGTCGGAGTTGGGGTCGTGATCGGAAGGGGACATTTGATGCGCCATCGCGGAGAGAGAGGAGAGAGGGGGGAGAGGAGGACGATTTTAGGGTTGGAGGCGGTTAGGGTTTGGTAGTGGCTTCACGGAGAGAGAGAGAGAGAGAGAGAGAGAGAGTCGACGAGGTCAGTGGTGTAGAGGCGTCGTGGTGGAAATTGGAATGCGGGAAAAATGAAGATTCTCGGAAATTATCACCGATTTTTAATTAGAGTTTTAACGAAATATTTTCGCACTGAAAAATCATATTTTTATTTTTTTTATTCTATTAAGTAAACTTTTATTTATTATTTTTTATTCAAAATAATTTTTTTTAACTTTTCGGTAATTTTCCCTTCTTAATTTCGTTTTTATCGGCGACATTATTATTTGGGTAGCTAAAACCTCTTTATTTGTTTTGCATAAATGGAGTTTATTACACATTGTCCTCATGAATTTTAGTGGTTGTTCCACTTTGGTCCTCAAACTCTTTCTTTTTGCATTGCTTCCTTATAAATGGAGTTTCTTTTTAAATATATATATCTTGGAGTGCACAGTGAGAAATATTTTTTTTTTACAAACGATATTATCTATATTAAGAGGAATTGGTGGGCTTAGCCTCACAATGGACTAGCAATAATATTGTTCAAATTCACATTTGGCGAGAATCAAACCTAAGACCTCTCACTTACAAGTGAAGAGAAATATCACTAGACCGTAATACTGAGTGACACACAATGAGATTTTTAGACTCCAATAACATCACCACTTGCATAATAAAGTTTCAGTGGCGGAGCCACTTAAAGACCAGGAGAGGTCCTGGCCTACCTTGAAGTTTTTCATTTCGTAGTTTTTGTTTGTGTGCTTTTGGTTGGATACTCTACATTCTTCGATTTATGTGTTTTTGTTCCTAACACTTTATTTTGTTTCTAAAATTGACAAAAAAATATGTATTTTACAGTAGTATTATTATGAAACCAAAGCCTTATATCAACAAGCACTAGTAGAAAAAAACATCTTGGGTGACGACAAAAATTTTGTCGCCTAAGCGGCACTTGTGCGACAAAAACATAAATTGGTCCTGCAAAAATGGCAGGATACAAAAAAAAAAAAAAAAAAAACTTTATGCGTCAAAAATATTCGTCGCGTAAGGAAACTTCGCGCAACGAACAATAAAAAGCTGGAAAAAAAATTTTGCCGCTAAATATTTGCGCGATGAATATTTCCACATGTCCGTCAGGCAAAGTTTCTCTTAAAACGGTCAGATGCCCTTAACCGCTCCCATTTAGTGTGCATTTATAACGCATTTTGCGCGACCAAGGGGTTCGTGACGCAAAGTGTTACAGGTTCTACGTAAACACAATTTCAGAACCCTAGTTTTCAAAGTTTTTGTTTCAAAGGCGATGGCCGATTCGGTTCCTAATTCAACGAAAAGTTGCGAGGGAGAAGGCTCTCGTGAAGGAAAAGGTAAAAAAGAAATTTAATTTATTGTTGAATTAGTTGTCTTATATTTGATATGGTTGAAATTTATTTTTCTAATAGTCTATTACTTTTAAAATTTTGTGGTAGAAAAAGAAATGAGGAAAGCTGTGTTGCGAATAGAGAGGTACTGTCGTAAGCGATTGCCCTCCTTTGAAGACAAAAGTAGGGCAGATGCATACGCCGAACTTAGGTTTGATATTGGGGGTTTGGTACGGAACCAATGTTCTACCGAGTTTAAGTCTTGGAAAATGGTGCCTGAGAGTTGAAGAAGTCCATGGTGGGGGAGTTATCGGTAAGTTTGTATTAAAGAATGTATAATTATTTTTGTTAAAAAGTAGCATTTTTTAAATTACTAATTTATTTTTATTGGCATTAATACAGGTTCATTGGGTGAAGAAGTCCATGTCGATGAAATTGATGAGAAGCAGCGGAAGTATCTGGATGACCTTTTCAAGATGCATATCTGGCAGTGGAAGTTCGATGTGTAGCGGGCTGCAGAGCTTGGGGGAGTTCCCGATGCCCCTGCTGATGCCTCGGAGGAGGAGGATTGAAGTTTTTTATTTTATTTTATTTTATTGTATTTTTTTATGAAATAAGATATATTTGGACGTTATGTTTGACTTTGTTTAATAAATTTATGTTATATGGATGACTATTAATATTTACATTAGATATAATATGTATTTGGGTTAATAAATTAGTTTTATTAATTATTTTGTTAATGTTTAATTAGGTTTGATTTTTTTTATTTAGATTAAAATAAAAATTTACATTAGTTAAAAAGAAAATGGAAAATTTTATTTTATTTTATAAATATACATGTTGTGCGACCAACAGAATATTCATCGTGCAACTTGTTTACATTAATTAATTATAAAGAAAACGAAAAAAATATATATTTAGACTTGCTCGACGAAAATATAGGTTCATTACGCAAATGTACTTTGAGCGACGAACACTATATTCGTCGTGCAAAATGATTCGTGCAAAAGTAATCTTTATAATGTGACTTCAGCTGCAAAGGCAGAAATTGTAGTAAAACTGCAGAATCTGCCTCTGCACCTCATCCCCCTTCATTTTTCTTCAATTCGGCATCTGTCACTTCCATTTTCTTTCAATTTCATCATCTAATACTCCCTCCACCTTCTTCTCTAGGTTGGTCGAGCTATCTCGGTGTGTCTGGTAAGCCATTTTTTGTTTAGGGTAAAAGTATTAATGTCAATTGATAGGGATTTTACCACCTGCAAAAGTAGGTATAAAAACACACAAAATACTTGCAAGAGAACAAGGTTGTCGTAGTATAGCAGCTCAAGCAAGGTCGTTCTCCACAGGGATTGAATGAATAATCTATGTTAAAATCAAATCTTAATTAATTATTTGAAAACGGAATTGGGAAGAGGTTGATTTTATTATCTAAAATATTAAAAGCGAATTTAATTAAAAATAATTAAATAAATTGACGAGGTAAAGAAAATAAAAGAAAATAGTTTTGAAAATAAATTTGAGCACTAGGGTCCGCCGTCACCTTAACAATCCTACGTAGTTCTTCCAATCACTTATTAATTACCCATGCATATTTTGAAGGTTAGGTTTTCCTAAAGTATATTCTACTCGTGGTATTCAAGCTAGAACGTATATCAAACATGCAATTCGTCTGTGGTATTTAGATCAAATATAAACATGCATGACTCATTACGTTTTGTGAAAACCCTTTGAAAAACCATGCAACCCCTAAGACATGGTATTTGTAAGATCCCACATCGCCCAGGGGTATGGATCTTGTAAGCCTTATATGTATATTCTCATCTCTACCTAGCACGAGGCCTTTTGGGAGCTCACTGGCTTCGGATACCATCGGAACTCCGAAGTTAAGCTAGTTCGCGCGAGAACAATCCCAGGATAGGTGACCCACTGGGAAGTTCTCGTGTGAGTTCCCAAAAACAAAATCGTGAGGGCGTGGCCGGGGCCCAAAGCGGACAATATCATGCTACGGCAGAGTCGAGCCCGGGATATGGTGGGGGCCCGGGCCGAGATGTGACAATTTGGTATTAGAGACAATCCCTGGCCGGAAATGTGCCGACGAGGACGTTAGGCCCCTAAAGGGGGTGGGCGATGTGGGATCTTACAGTTTAGGAAATGTTATAAATTTAGGGGAAGTTCTGCCGATATTTCGGTATAATTTGTAGTGTTTGTTTAACTTTTTTTATTTTTTTTTCAGCAAAGAAAAATACATGGGGACCTTGTCGCCAGTGGAAGACAATGAAGGTCACCCGGGTGACCGGGGACCTTGTCGCCAGTTGAAGACAATGAAGGTCACCTGGGTGACCAATGAACGTATCATGATCGGATATGAAGACTGGCATCGGGCTTTACCAATAGCGGAGCAGCATAGCGCATTGGCCTTGACATTGGTCATGTCGTTCGAACCTATTGCCCTATGCAATGGAAGTCTTGAAAGGCGATACCGGACGAGGTGAGGACGAAGGTGCGCGATTATTTGTCGGTAAGTATCCTGACTTTTTATTGCTTTTCCTTTAAGTTTATATATTTATATTAATTAATGTATTTAATTAATTTGTCACATTACAGACGAACTACAATTTCGACGACATCAACGACAATATGTTGGCGTACGTCAACATGCTCTTCGTTGAACGGTACGAGCAGTGCAAGAGCAACCTGCACCAATATTTTGAGATTGATGATCCGCAGGTCGCTCTTAAGGAAGGTTGCCTGGAGAAGTTTGAGGATCGGGAAGAAAATTGGGTGTGGCTTTGCAGTCATTTTCAAGAGCATGGCTGTGTGGTACGTTTTTTATATTAAGTCTAAAAATATTATACATTTCTTACTAATGTTTATTGATTTTTTTATATTTCATTTAAACTACAACTAATATGTTTATTTTGTGTGTAACAGAAGAAGGTAAAAGCCAACAAGATCAATCGGGAAAAGAAAACTTTTCTCCACCATTCGGGTTCGAGGCCCTTCTCATATAGGATGGAGGCGCGGCAGCAAGGTAATAATAAAGCTTTTCATATTCAATTTGTAATATGTCAGTAATTTTTTTTTTTCGTACTAACATTTTTCTTATCTTGTTCTCTTCAGGAGGTTCAAAATTCTCCGAGATCGATGTCTTTGTAGACGTTTATGTTCGACCCAATGATGAGTTGGCCGAGTCCCTTCATGTAAGTATTATTCAATTGTAATTACTATCTTACGCATTCAAGTATCATGGTTATTATTTCAATGTTATTATTAATATTTCATGTTATATTACACAGGCGGCGATGATGGAGAAGAGGCAGTCGGTTCTTCAAGAGTTCACCTCCCAGCTTCCTCCCGACACTCCGATCGAGCACATGGATCCCCTCGAGGATACGGGGTTTCAGATCCTTACAAACACCTTGGATCAAACTCTCGATTGGAGGTTGGGGACGTATTGTAAGAGGATGAGGCATGCCCGGCGGCGGGAACCTAGAGCCTCTTCATCCTCGCAGTCGAAGGGCGAGGTAACAGCTTTGACATAAGAGGTAGCCGACCTTAGGAGTGAGCTCGCCTCGTATAAGAGTCAGATGTCACTGATCGTAAAAGCCCTTAGTGAGTCCGGCATTCGTCTCCCAGATATTCGTACCTCGCCGACGTTCGAGCCCCTCCAACCCCAGCATGCCCAGAACTCCGCCCATTTGACCTCTGAGCCCGTCCTCATCCCCAAGGCCTTCTTGCCCCAAGATTTCCAGCCGCCTGTGAACGATGACCTAGTAGATTATTCCACCTGCTTTTCTTATTTTTTACTCCCTTACTTTTTAAACTTTTTCCTTGTACATACATTTTTTTTATTTTAAATAAATTGTTTTTCCTCTTCATTACATTTTTATTGCAATTTAATTTCATTATTTTATTACAAAATTAAAACCAGAACAAAAAAATATATTTTAATATATATATATATATATATATATTTTTTTTTTTTTTATTTTGAGTAAATTGTAGCTATGGTCCCTGAACTTTAACTCAATTGGAGCAATGGTCCCTCAACTAAAAATCCATTACCATTGGTCCCTCAACTCATCAAAACGTGCAACTATGGTCCCTTAACTAAAAATCCATTACCATTGGTTCCTCAACTTCAATTCAACTGGAGAAATGGTCCCTTAACTTCAACCCAATTGTAGCAATGGTCCTTCCAACATAACTCGTTTTGACAAAAATTTTTACGTAGTTGACGAAAAGGATCATAATTAGACACTTTGATGAGTTGAGGGACCCTAATTATATAAATGGTTATTCCAACATAACTTATTTTGACAAAATTGATGAAAATGACTATAGCTACACATTTTGATAAGTTGAGGGACCATTGCTCCAATTTGATTGAAGTTGAGGGACCATTGCTACAATTTACTCTTTTTTTTTTTGCGCAACGAATACCTTCATCTTGCATAATTTTTTGCGACTAATTCGTTTTCATCGTGCAAGAATAACTTGTCGTCACGCAAAGTTCTTAGAAACGAAGATTAGTCGTCCCATGTATGTATCCTGACGACTGCTACTCATATCCTAGCATTTTGTATAACGATGATCTTCGTTCCTGAAAATTTGGTGCGACGAATACAAAACCGTCGCACCTTCTTCTTTGCGACCATTGTGTTTATTCGTCGTGCAAAGTCTGTCTTCACGATCTTTGTGCGACGGATTTTGTGCAACGAAGTTTTCATCACTTTGATGTTTATGCAACGGGGATAAGCTTTGCGTGACCAATTTGTGTTCGTCGCGTTAAATGTTAAACGTAGTAGTGTAGCCTTCTCTATTTAGTTCACTATTTTGCATGATAGAGTATTGTTTTACAATGAAATCATGCGTACATGGAATAGAGGAAGAATTCATCTTGAAAAACAGTTTTCATAGCGGCAATTTGAGCCATGATTATTAATTTTTGTTCAACCTCAATGTAGTAACTAAAAAAGAAGTTCAGTACTTATAATTATCTATAAAAAAAAAAAAAATGTTTCGTGACTTCATTACTCTCTACTACAAAAAAAAAAAATCAAACCTTTTTGTTGCGAGTTATATATTTATATATTAGTTAGTATGTTGTCCCACATTAATGAAGTGCATATGTAATACTAATTGTAACTCGTATATATACTCCACTTTGGAGATTAATGAATATACAAGAAATTCTCAAATATTGTCATATATAATTTTGGTATTTTACCAGGTTTAATTCAACTCTTTTTTCTCCCATTTGTTATATTATTTTTTGTACAATTTCTTTCATATGGATAAGAAGCCCCTCCTAGCTTCGGTTTCTGGCTCTGCCATTGTAGAGTTTAAAACTGTGTTGGTGACGCTAGTTACAAAAGTTGATTTTCTTTTGTTCAAACGGACAACGATTTCTACCATGTTAAGATTGATTCTTTTCACACCAACACCATCTCACTACACATAGAAGACATAAAGAAGGCTGGAAGTTGTGTACAAAAGAGAAGGAAACTAGGATTCTTCTAGATTGGTAAATTCTTTTACGAACTACTGTAACTACCACTATTGAGACAAGGTAAAAAACAATATGTAAATCATATTATTTGGGTCATGTCACTTATAAATAGTAAAAACTAGTTTTTTTCATGGTCAAATTTTTATCAAACAACCATTTATCTGGGTATTATACCGAGCACAATTGCGAGTCTTCAAGATTTGGTTGCTCTTTCCTTGGCAGATAATAAACTACAAAGCCTTGTTTCTAGTTCATTTAGCAAATTGCCAAGCTTGCAAGTCTTGAATTTACCTCGATCCAATTTATCAGGACTAATTCCAAATCTTTAGAAGATATCTTGCATCTCAGGTATTTGGATTTATCATTCAACAAACAAAGGAGAAATTCCAAACGATGGACGTTTCGAAACCTTCTCTGATGAATCATTTTGTTTCAAATGGTGGACTATGTGTTGCAGCTCGACTCCATGTTCCGCCATGCAAAAGCAGTAAACAAAATTCAAGGAAAGCTATATATATTATAATAGGGATCATATCAGCAATACTATGTTGATGTTTATACTGTGCAGGAAAAGGAACGAGGAAGTTGCGACAGAGACTGCCATGTTATTACCTCAACTACAAGGGCAAAGAGTTTCATATTTGGAACTTGTTAGGGCGACAAACAGATTCGATGAAAGCAACTTACTTGGCAGTGGGGGCTTTGGCTCCGCATATAAGGAACACGTTCAGATGGACAGATGTTGCTGTGAAGGTCTTCAATTTACAGATTGAAGGGGCTTTCAAGAGTTTTGATTGTAAATGTAAAATGCTAGACAATATTCGTCATCAAAATCTTATCAAGACCGTCAGTTGTTGCAGCTAAGTTGATCTTAAAGTCTTGGTACTGCAATACATGCCCAATGGGAGCCTTTACAAGCGGCTGCATTCTCAGAGGCATTCTTTGAGCATCCTAGAGAGGTTGAATATAATGATAGATGTTGCATCGGCGTTGGAATATCTTCATCATGGTTACTCCATACCTATTGTCCAATGTGATGTGAAGCCGAGCAACATAATCCTAGACAATAATATTGTGGCAAATGTTGCTCATTTCAGCATTCCAAAACTCTTGGGGCAAATGCGATTCTACGACGTGAACTATGACCCCTAGCCACAATTAGGTATATGGCTCCAGGTAATGTACTCTTGCTATAGTAAAAAAAAGAAAAAAATTATGTATGTTGTCCTTAGTTATGAAAAAAGGCAAAGTTATAGTTTCCTTGTCGTGATAGCCAAAACTCACAAGTATAATTTGCTGAGTTTAGATTTGCAGAGTTTAGAATGGAAGGTATTGTTTCGACGAGATGGGATGTGTATAGTTTCGGCATGGTACAGATGGAGGCATTCACAAATAGGAAGTCAACTGATGAGATTTTTGTTGGGGAATTGAATTCAAAGTAATGGGTTGCAAGTTCATTATTTCCGGATGCAATTGTCGATATTGTGGACTGCAGTTTACTTGGGACAAAAGAAGATCATCATGATTTCTTTGACGAAGAGGAATTGTTTTATCATCCATTTTGAGTTAAGCTCTAGCTTGTTGTGCAGAATCCCCAGAAGAAAAAAAAAAAGGATTAATATCCAAGATGCTAGTCACGCTCGATAAGATCAAGATCGAGTTTTTGAAGGACAGTGGAGGAGCACAGCTCCAGTTCTCGTTATTGTTGTGGTGGTTTATACCATGCACGAAAACTGCATTAATTTTTCTTCAGATTATGTTTGAAGGAATCGAACCTGGACCTATCCTAATCCTTCTTTGTCCTACCCTCTCACGTCGGTTGGGCTAATCAAATTATCATAAGAGCTTCACCATTGTGTATTGCGTTTCTCGTTTTCTACATACAGATCAATGATCTCCAAATTTCAAATTATGTTTACATATACAACCTTTTCTTTCGAGTTTTTTTTTCTCCATAACTTCCCAAGATATGACCAATGGATCCAACAGTAAGTAAAAATCACTTGTGCATCTACTAAATTATGAACACGTACAACTGTGATCGTGTGAAATGTCTTCGACAAGGGCATGAAGAAGAATGAAGAATCCAAAATTATCACTGCGAAAATGAGTTGGACCTCCTCAAAGGAGTAGGAGTCACAGAAGAGCAATTACTTACAAACGTCCAACAACCCTCCACTTGCTTCTTGCTTGACTTTCCGACATGTCTTCCCATTGATGATGATGAAGAACAACTGCCCTTTCGAAAACTATTCTTGAAGCTCCACACTTTCGTCATAGACTCCAACCGCAGCAGCAGCCACCTCTTCTTTACATTGATCTACGTTGAATTTCCATTTCGACATTAGCATTTTCTCTCATTCCATCCTGATATTATACATAATAAAAATTACAACTGAAGTCTATTATATTTTAGAAATGTATCTAAATATCCTTAATTTGAAAGAAGCTTTGAATTTATTATTTCCAGTATAAGAAGCTGAATAACTAAAACTAGCTATGACTAACCTGACTCTGAGTTGATGTTGATGCCATCGGTGGAAGTGACCCCGTGTATGAATAATGTCCACAAGAGACTACAGTCGCTTCATTCTTTATCCCGATATCTCTCAGCCGGTTCAGCTCAGGCAAGATGACTGTACTGAGATCTGGTCTATCTTTCTTCCTCAGCTCACAACACTTCAAAGCTAGTTTTGCAAATGATAAAGCCTCTTCAACTGGCCAATTTGTCACTGCAGGATCAAGCATCTCAGCAAATGTACCTTTCTCGATAGCCTTCTCAACTTGGTGGGATAAACCCATTGCAGGCCTTGCGGTAATGATCTGCAATAGCATTACTCCTAAAGAATATATGTCCGATTTCACACCCAACATTCCTGTTTGTTGATACTCCGGGTCAATGTAACAAAATGTACCAGCTGCTGCTGTCATCCGGTATTGAGTGACGCTATCAGCTATAGATGGTGGAACTAGCCTAGCCAAGCCTACATCCGCAATCTTGCTTACGTAGTTTCGGTTTACAAGAATGTTTCCTGGCTTGAGGTCACGATGCACCAGAGGCTCGGGTTTTGTTTGGTGAAGTAAAAGGAGGGCAGTGGCAATTTCAGCAGATATTTTGAAACGAATTGCCCATGAGATTGGACGAGTGTTGTTCTTGCGGAAGAGGCGGTCTTCTAAGCTTCCATTTTCCATGTACTCATAAACAAGGCATCCATACTCAGGGCAGGCGCCTACTAGGATAACCATGTGTGGATGCCTAATACAACTCAAAACCTCAACCTACATTAAAAAATCGATATTGAAAATGAAGTTTTGGACAAATGATACATGAGAGCTTTTCCATTTCGCAATCTTCGACTCACTCAAATCAAAGTATAAACTTATTTTCATGCTTTAAGTTAGAAAATTGAACAAGGAACATAGTTTTACCTCTTGTTGGAATTGCCTCTGCCCCTGTGATATGTCCGGCCTCAAGACTTTGATGGCAACAGGAGTGTGATCAAGAATCGCTCTATAAACTGGTCCATATCCACCTTCTCCAATCTTGTTTGAATTGTGAAAGTAATCTGTTGCAATTTCAATCTCTTCAATGGTGTATCTTCTGTACCGAACTTGATTGTTCACCAAAGCATCTATAGCTCTCCTGCTCTCTTCAGCTTCCTGCTTGGCTTTCCTTTCTGCAATTTTTCTCTTCTGTGTTTCCAGATCTGCTAGCCTTTGTGCCATCCGTGCTGCTTCCGTTGCAGCTTTGCTCTTCTGCCTTTCCATATCTACCATTGCCAGCGCAGCCTCTTCCGCTAGCTTGGCTTCCTCCAACTTGCGCTCTTCTGACGTCCTCCATTTTTGCATCTCCCACGCCTGGACAAAAAAATACAAAATTTCGGGTTTGAAATGGAATAAACTGCTTTGCAGATCATTGGAAAATATAACTATCTTTGAATGTCTTACCTTCTGTTTAGCTGTAGTAGCTTCTTTGCAAGCTGAAGTATACATGTCCATGGTTTGCTTCAGTTCGACCCTTAATCTCCTCATTTCGGCATCCAAGCCAGACTGTAACTTATGCAACATGAGTTTCAGTTATCTATATAAGTTCAAACCATAGAAATGGACATGGATTGTGAGGCGAGTAATTGTCAGTATTCACTTTTATCTGTTCTTTATACATTGAACTTACTGGGGTTTGCGAGTTGGAAGAGTTACCAGAACCTTCATTATCTGAACCATTTGATTGGAAACTAAATGGCCCTGAGAGATCACTGCAACCTGATGCAGAATTCCGATGAGACGAAGTTTCTGACGTGAAGCTTGCAACTGACTGTGTTGGTGAATTTGTTGTGCTGCCAGGCCTATACGCCGTTGGTGGCATTAACTGCTTAAACTCGGTGCTCTTATCGAAAGATACTCTGTCAGAGCTAGCACTGTTTGAGCTCCCGTCACTAAAATGTTTTCTGCAATGTAGGAAAAACTTATTTCTTGTTTCATTGATAACTTTTAGCAAGGATCATTATACAGTAAAGACCCAATTATTTTACTTATCCACCAAGAAAAGAATGTAGCTGCAAAATCGAGATTATATATACCTGATGACATCTTCGAAGTCTAACACACCATGAGTATGGTTGAAAAGCTGTGCCTGTAGAGAACTTTTCCCGGGAGTAACTGCACTACATCTCGGTGTAACTGCACTACTTCTCGGTGTAACTGCATTACTCCTCGGTGTTTGAGGTCTGCTTGCTGACCGTGAAGTCTGAATTCTTCCTTTCGATATGACATATACCACACAGGTTTCTGGTACAGATTTGAGTAAGCAAGTAGGCACATCTGAATCCTTAAATTTTCTGCATGAAAGACAAATACCACTCTTGTTGTTAAAAAGAAAAATACATAACATCTCAACTACAAAGGCCTCAAAGAGAGAGAGATCACCTTGTTATAGCATTGCGACTGGAAGCACCAACAACAATATTGCATATGGAGTTGCTGACAATATAATCAATGAGCGCACTTGGAACATCGATGTCGTGGAGGATCACTTCCTTGGCTACAATCTGGAAAACTCATTGCCTTTAATAACTGACAACTAGGTAAACTGATCTTAATCTATGACATAATATCCAATAATCCAAGTGAAATATTTGGCAAGTTGTAGTTATTTAGCCATTCATATATGCACAGACCAAGTTTATGAATTTAGGGCACACCGACGGCACTGTATTAGGCTCATAAGAGAAATTGAAAAGCCAGGGCACGCATAAGGAGTAAAGACTAATTAAAGAACAAATTCAGGTTAAGTGTTCCTGGTGAGCTACATTATTCAGGTGAACTAGTTTTTAGAGGATTTTTAGCATATGGAAATCAAATGATATTAATCACTAACCCCTTTTCGTGCGCAGAATCCTCGGTAGGGAAGAAAGAACTGTTGCAGCTCGTCTTCAGTTGGCGGGCGACCATCTTTGGAGACTAAACCAACATCCTCTGCAAAACCAAGAACACACATCTCAAACGCATACACAATGTGAAGGTTACATATTCCTTGACATGACAAGGTAAATAATGATTTATTAATACCGCCAATACATGTTAACAACAAATTAATCAATGACAAAAATATCTAACACAAGGTTAATTATTTATCCTAAGGGGGGTTAAAACATAATCTTTTAAAAGGGCGACCCCAAACCAACAAGACTCTCTACTTTGTGAGGGTTAAGGGGAATGACTATAGTGCGCAGTCTTACCCTTACTTTGCGAGGGTCGAAAGACATAATCTTCTATTTGAACCAAAAAAAAAAAAATGGTGCAGATATATGTTAGGTTAGTTGGCCAAGGCGGCGTACCAGTCCCCTTGCACGAGAGTTAGAATCCCCTTCTCCATAGATTAGAAAGGTTTAAAATAGAATGTCGTTTTTGTCAAAGAAAAACATAAAAATATGGATGCAACCATGATTGACATCCGAATTGATCATCATATAATGTTCTTGATGGTGATCACATCAATAATTGTTAATTATGGTGGTGATAATTATTAGTGTTTATGGTTATGATGATGGTGATGAAGAGACGGATACCTACGAGGATGCAAGCTGCGGTTTCGAACGTGAATGAGGATGCAATGAGAGGTCCTATTGCCCAAAAGATTATCAACTGCCCATTTGACTGCCAATTGGCTGTTCTTGTCTCTGTCAATGGCGACCACGGTGGAGCCGGGGTCCCCGGCCACTGATGATTGTCTGAAAAGTGCCATCAAAAGCCGAGCACCACCGCCGCTACCACGGAGAAGAAAGAAAATGAAAAAAGTGGTGTGTGGTTGTATGTGTTGTACTAAATTTTGATGATTAAATACATGACATGGGAAAACCAACCTTGATTAACAGACTCAAATAATTTCCTCCTGTCTTTCTAGCATTCAAGCAATCAGTTAGAAGTTGCACTAACCAGCCTAGGTTGTTTGTTCTCACAGGTCACCACTTCTAGAATATATAGGTACAACTGAAATCTAGTGACTGCAAATTTGAATTCGTAAAAATAATTAGAGTTTGGTATTGACTACAAATTGTTTCCTGTTGCAGTCATATTTAGAATAGGAATGTGATTGTGTAAATCCTAGGGAATATGGGAATGTGTCTTATAGTAGATTATCTATTAAATGTTGGAATCCTAAAGGGAAAGGTTTTCACCTATCCTACTACTATAAATAAAGGCACAATGGGTGAATCAAACACACCTCACAATTAAATAACTCTCTCTTCCCTCTAACCATAGCCGGCCCTCTCTCTCTCTCTAAACCCTAGATCGTTCAATCAAATAGGCCTACAACATGTTATTAGCACGCTCTTGTCAGAAGCCGAGGAATTGACGCATCGTGGGGGGAGGCTATTATCCACCAAATTCAAAGGCTTATTTGTTTTTTGCTAATCAGGTATGCTTAAAATAAAAGAAGATATTTGAAACGTCCACGAAGCATGAAAACATTCCCCATGATGCATGAACCCCTCTATGTTTATATTTTCCTTACGATGTATATATTGTATATGTTCATATATTTGTCAATATATATATTTATTTCATGCATCGCACAATTAAATTGTTATGTGGAATATGTGAGTCAAAGTATAAAATTAAATTAGAAACAATTTAGGGTTTTCAAACCCTAATTATGTTGAAAAAAAATATATGGGCACTTGCGGCACCACCATCGTGGACACCTTGGACCCCTCACGACAGCAGCCCTAGGGCCTTGCTGCAATGACCTAGACTACTAGGCCTTACGACCTTCCTCTTTTTATAGGGCCTGCAGTCCCTAAGTCAAAAACCAGCAGATTTTGGCCCATTGTCTTGCGTCCCTTGGCCCGTGAACTCACTGGGCTTCACCTCAGTCTCGGCCCGCTTGACAGCAGCTTTGGCTGCTGGGCTTAGGTTGCCTCGGACCCAAAACATAGAAACCAGCTTCGGCTGGGCTTCTCGAACCCAACCCAGATATGACCCAGCTACGACTGGGGTTTTTCTTCAACCCCCGTAAGCTTTTGGGCCTACCCCTACTCCTCGGCCCGTGGCCTGCAGCCACTATGGGATGCTCTCATGCACCCAACCCGAGCTCAATTATTTTTGGGGCTATATTTTCAACCCAATAATATTATTTAGCTTCTACAATCGACCCCGTATGACCCGATTTATTGAATTAATTAAAAGAGACCTGGAGTCCATTAAGTTGATAATAAATCCAAAATTATTGACCTGAAGATCACTTTTGGACATTAACGATTCAATAAATTATTTATTTTTACTTTGAACCTTACCATACTTTCGTAGTAACGAAGCTCTCACACTTGAATTCCCGAAGAACATCAAATCCATTATATTCAAATTAGTATATTGCATTATGTGTTTCTTGCAGGAACCTCTTTATGAACTAATTGTTCATAAAACTAAATTGAACCTATAGTTTCAATTTAGTGCCTTTGAAACCTGAAGTTTTCATTCAAAACACACCACATGAAACCTGTAGTTTTCATGTATAAATTAAACCAATACATGTCTATAGAACCTGTATGTTCTACGATATATGTCTATGGCTTACCATATGACTACTCATATTTTTTTCCCTCCGTTTTAGGGACATGTCGAACTTAAACAAGCTTGATTTCCCCGCTCTAGAAGTCTCTAGAAGAAACTATCTGAAGTGGGTTCAAGATGTGAAGCTCCATTTGACTGTAAAGGCTATTTGAGCCACCATCGAGACACCTATCACTGAAAAACCTATTGACGAAGCTCAGAAGGCTACTACAATAATCTTAATTCGAAGACACATCCATGATGCACTACAGACTAAGTATCTCGCTGAGGAGGACCCACACACCCTCTGGCTTGCTCTGGTCGACCGTTTCGATTACCAGAAGGACATCTACTTGCCTGAAGCAAGACATGACTGGCAGCATCTTCGCTTCCAGGACTTTAAGTCCATGAATGAATACAACTGTGAAGTTTGTAGAATCCGTTCACTGTTGAAATTCTGCAAAGTGGAACAAACCGAATCAGATCTCCTGGAGAAGACCTATTCGACCTTCCATGCCACTAATATTGTCATGCAGCAACGATATAGGGCACAGAAATTCACCAAGTATTCTGCTTTGATCTCTGTTTTACTTCTCGCTGAAAAGTAGAACCAGTTTTTGATAAAGAATCATCAAGCTCGACCCACTGGCTCGAACGCCGCACCTGAAGCGCATGTGATTAATTCTAGCAGTCATAAACGACGCAAGAACCGTCGTGGTCATGGCAATGGGCGGCAATCCCCACCATGAGCCTAAGGTCAACAAAGTACCGCACCTAAGGGAAGAAATGTGACCCAACAACGTCCATCACTCGCCTCTAAGGTTCCCAACTTCAAGAACAAGGGCAAAGCTCCCGTTCAGCCACTTCTACTGAAATGGACATGTGCTATCGTTGTAGAACAAATGATCATTGGTCACGCGTATGCCGAGCTTCCCCTGAGGCTATTGTCAAGTATCATTCCCGTCATGAGTCTAACTTTGCACATGTGGATAATCTGGAAGATGCAACTACATCAATGGAGATATCAGATTTTCAGGATGCATTAGCTCATTCGGATGAATAAATTAGACATGTTTTTAGGGTGTTTACCCCTAGTGGCCAAACCCACTAGGAGTGGCCGGCCCTACCCCCTATTTTGCTACGTTTATGATTTAATTTTGGACAAATTTTTTAAGTATTTGGAATAATTTGTTTGGTTTTGGTTTGTTTTGAATCATGGATTGTTATTTGAATGGATATTATCTTCTCAAATTGCTTAATTGAATGAATAGACCTATATTTATACATGTGACCAATTCAATCAATTTATTTCTAGGTATGTCTAGTGGGGAAATTAGTTGTCTGGCAGATAGTGCAACCACGCACACCATCTTACGTGAACGATACTATTTTACTAACTTAATACCCAAGAAAGCTCATTTGACAACTCTCTCAGGCCCATCCAACCTGATTGAATGATGCGGAAAGGCACGTATCATGTTGTCTAATGGTACAATCTTGACCATTAAGGAAGCACTCTATTCTCCACGTTCCGGAAGAACGTTGCTGAGTTTTAGAGATATTCGAGATAATAAATATCATCTTGAAACCACTGAACATCATGGCTTTGAATTTCTTTGTAACACTTCGTACGAATATGGCCAGAAGCATATTCACGAGAAGTTGGAACGTCTGCCAAATGGGTTGTAGATCACAACCATTCACGGCATAGAAACCCACAATGTGGCCGGCCCTATGCCTAAGTTCCAGGACACTTTGTTGCTTTGGCATTACCGTTTAGGACATCCTGGATGTGACATGATGCGCCGTATCCTCAAATATGTAAACCATATAATCCAAGCTACACATATATCAGAGAAGAAGAGGATTAAAGAAAGAGAGAGAGAGAGAGAGAGAGAGAGAGAGAGAGAGAGAGAGAGATCTAAATTGTATTGTATATATTCTCATCAAATCATAAATGTTTCATTACAAGGATATTTATACTATCTAAGGTAGCTTACTCACTAAGCTTTCTTCTAACAACCTTATAACTGCAGTACTAATCTATTGACATTTGGCAACATCTTAGCCATTCACTTAATACTCCTAACATCCCCCATTAAGTTCAGGGGTAGAGAAACTGAGCCGGAGATTGTGACAATGTTGCTGAAACAACGGTGCAGACAACCCCTTAGTTAAAATGTCTGCGAACTGCTCACCAGAGGATACAAAATGAACTTGCAGAAGCTGTTTAGCAACTCGTTCTCTCACAAAATGTATGTCAATCTCTATATGTTTTGACCGTTGATGTTGAACAGGATTCAATGTTAAGGCTATGGGTGACAGATTGTCACAGTATAGGGTTGACTTATCAGATACTGAAACTTGCAGAAAATTCAATAACTGTTTAATCCAGTCAATCTCAGCTGCAGTATAAGATAATGCCCTATACTCGACCTCTGTAGATGACCGAAAGACTGTTTGTTGTTTCTTACATGACCATGATATCAGATTCGATCCTAGAAAAACAACCAAACTAGTGGTGGATCGCCTATCATTTGGATCCCCTACCCAATCTGCATCACTAAATGCCGTAAGATCCAAGTCCCCCTTAACATATTGAATACCATAACCCTGTGTTACCCGAAGATATCTAAGAATCCTCTTAACTGCCAGAAAATGAGATTCCATTGGTGCCTGCATGAATTGATTTACTTGATGCACTGCAAAAGCAATATCAAGTCGTGTGAATGTGAGATACCGAAGAGCACCCACTAAACTTCTATACAATGCTGGATTGTTATATGGTTTCCCATCATCCTTCAATAACCTATTATAAGGTAAACGGGGAGTGGCACACGGCTTGGAAGACAACATGTCAGACTTAGTGAGAAGGTCTGTGACATACTTATCTTGAGACAAAAATATCTCATTTGGTTGCTGCACAATCTGTATGCCCAAAAAATAATGCAATGGTCATAAATCCTTGATATCAAACTCACTTGCCAAAGCATGAATAACATAACTAATACATTGACTTGCACTGCCTGTGATGATAATATCATCAACATACAATAAGAGGATCACAATAAAACCACCAACATGTTTAACAAAGAAAGAAGAATCAGAATAAGTGGACTGAAACCCCAATGAAGGTAGAAACTTGGTAAATCTTTTATTCCATGCCCTAGGAGCTTGTTTCAACCTATATAAAGACTTATGAAGCTTGCAAACATAATCATCATGTTTAGAATCAAAGAAACCAAGTGGTTGAGACATATATACTTCTTCTTTAAGAATGCCATGTAAAAAGACATTTTTCACATCTAATTGTCTTAAAGACCAGCCATAGTGTGCAGCCAAAGCAATAACTAGTCTCACAGTGGTTGGTTTTACCACTGGACTGAAAGTCTCTCCATAGTTTATTCCTTCTTCTTGATTGAATCCCTTTGCAACTAATCTGGCCTTATATCTCCCTATAGATTCATCAGCATTTTTTCTTTATTTTGAACACCCATTTGCAGCCCACTAAGTTTTTGTGAGAAGGAAGAGGTACCAAGGACCAAGTATCTTAATTATGTAGTGCTGTGAGTTCTTCTTTCATTGCTTCATACCACACATGAGATTTCAAAGCAGATTTATAGGTAGCAGGTTCTACTTTGGTGAGATCAGCCCCTCCATGTTCATGGATCACAAACATGAATGCAATTTTCTTAGAAATGCCACTCTTCGACCTAGTTTGCATAAGATGCAAATTAAATGTTGGAACAGACATGACTGCTTGCAGTTGGTCAGGCTGGAATTCAGGTACCACAGGGACAGAAAAGGATAAGGATTGATCTCCAGTGCTAATAATGGGTGCAACTTCATTGATATCACCAGTGAGAGAATGACTAATTGATGTGGCAGATGGCATAGACAAACTAGATGCATTTGACAAACTATTTGTAAGTAAAGAATGACTCCTAGTGTTCATTGAACTATTAGAATCAAACTGTGAGAAACTAGACTGAATACGACCATGAGAAGAGGTAGAAGGTGCAACCATCACATTATTATTGTTTAGCACCAAAACATGATGAGAAACAGATGAGGTAATTACTGGAGAAGGGATTGGTTTAACAGAAGACACAAGGGTGGAATAAGGAAAGTCAAATTCATCAAAAATCACATGTCTTGATATATAAACCTTTTTCTTAGTAACCTCAAAACATATATACCCTTTAAAATAAGAAGCATACCCCCAAGAAAACACACTTTGTAGTTCTAGGTTGAAGTTTGGTACTGTTATCAGTGGGTAACAAGAGCAACCAAAAATTCTAAGATGCTGAATTTCTGGAATGGCATGAAAAATGAGCTTAAATGGAGATTTGTTATTCAATGTAGAAGATGGCATCCTATTGATAAGATAAATAGAGGTTTGAGCTGCATATGACCAAAATAAAGGTGGTAAGGAAGCTGTTTGTAACATTGTGATAGAAGTCTCAATGATGTGCCTATGTTTTCGCTCGGCTAAACCGTTTTGCTCAGGGGTATGAGGGCAAGACATATGATGAAGAATGCCTTTATTCAATAGAAAAGCTTGAAAGACTTTCCCTATATACTCCCCACCCCCATCTGTTTGTAATATTTTCATAGAGACATCAAATTGATTTGTAATGTATTGATAAAAGGAGACAAAAGTAGGGTAAACATCACTTTTATTACTTATGGGAAAAATCCAAGTATATCATGTACACTCATCAATGAAGGTTACATAATATTTGAACCCTTCAATGGACAAACAAGGAGCTGGGCCCCATACATCACTATGAACTATCTCAAAAGGTTTTACAGACTGAAACTGAGACACAGGAAAAGAAAGTTTGGTAAACTTTCCTTCTAAACAAGCAGCACACAACAGAGGCATGGAATCAGTACTACAAGACACTTTGGACTTTCTTAATATTTGAGATACTATAGGATTAGAGGGGTGACCTAGTCTATCATGCCATATTCTTGAATTGACTTGCTGTCCAAGGTAAGCAGCAGCATATGGACGTTTTGAAGAGGCACTGGATGTTGGTGAGATAATAGGATAAAACCCATTACTGCACAGTCCTTTGTAGATTATCCTCCCTGTGGTTTTGTCTTGAATCCAGAAACAAAATGCGTCAAATATTAACCAACAATTATTATCCAAGCAGATTCGATGAACTGACAGCAAGTTCTGTGTTAATTTGGGGACATATAAAACAGAATTTAATTTCAGTGAATGAAATGGGGTTTGAAGAACTGTGGAGCCAATATGAGATATGCCTAAACCTTCACCATTAGCAGCTTGGATAATCTCATTTGATGGGTAAGGTGTTGCAAGTGACAGATTTTGCAACTTAGTGGTCATGTGATTTGTTGCTCCCGAGTCGGTAAGCCATACTTGCTGAGATTGAGTAGATGGATGTGGAGAATGAGACTGAGGTCCAGAGTTGGTGTGAGCATACATGGCATTCATTGGAGCATTAGAATTCTTCTAGAAGCAAAATGCAGCATTATGATTAAGGTTCCCACAGATTTGACACCCTGAATTAACCCTAGCATTCCGAAAATGACAAGTATCGGCAAAATGATTATTTTTCCCACAGATTTGACATCCTTGAGAAACAAGAGCATTTCTAAATCTGCAAGTGTCTGCAAGATGATTATGCTTGACACATATTTGACAAAGCATCAACGGAGAAAAACCAAACTGTTATGGTGAACCAAACTGTTGTGGAGTCCTAAAATTCCAGGTCCAGAATTGGAAAAGAATGGCTTGTTATTTACAAACCTGTTATTAGAATTAAATATGTCGCTGCCTTTATTCTTGTTATTGAAAGTTTGATGACCATTATACTGATAATTGGGGTTAGTATTCTGAGATGAAAAACCACCAGAGTTCTTTGAAGAAACCGCAGACTGTTGAGCAACCAAAGCAGTAAGCATAGGGGCAGCATTCATACTTTCAAGCATTACTTCTTCAGCAAGTAACTGGGAACGAAGATCTTTCAATGAAATAATATCTCGACCTCTAATGACAGACCGAATGGTATTGAACTCAGAGGGGAGGCCATTCAATGTAAGAATTACAATATCATCATCTTCAAAATAAACCCCAGCAGCAGACAAATAATCTCGAGCTTCCTTAATCCTTTGAAGATACAAAGTGATGGAATCATTACCTTTCTTGATAGTTTGAAGCTCAGATTTCATTTGGAAAATACTGGTTCGAGTAACTATGGAAAATTGTTCCTTCAAACGGGTCCACAAATCCAAAGAACTGGTGCTCCCAATCACACAAGAAATTGCAAGAGGCGAAAGAGTTGTAGAAATGAGCTGCATCAATGCTTTGTCAGGCATTTTCCAAACCTTGTAGGCATCAGATTCAACTCGAGCATCAGTACTATCAGAAACAACTTTAGAATCCCCAGATATCACATCAGAAAATCGAGGAGGACAAGGAGTAGACCCATCAACAAACCCCATAATTCCATAACCTTTCAACAAAAACTACATCTGAAAATGTCAGGTCAAGTAATTGGTATCATCCAACTTCATAGTTACAGACGTAGAGACAGAGGAGATCAGAGATGTAATAGGCGATTGCAAAATTTGCAACTGAGAGACGGTCACCATTGTTGTAAATTGACAGAGACCAAATGTCGAACACTTGGTGTGCGTAAACAAAACACAAATTCAAGAACCCTAATTTGAGCAGAAAAACCTCAAATCAAGAAGCAGGATACAGAGGAAAGAATCACATACGTATGCAAACAGAAGCGGAAGCAGATACAGAATTCCCAGATCGATGAACCGTAAAGCTTTATGCTTTTTCCGGCGAAGATACCATGTAAACCATATAATCCAAGCTACACATATATCAAAGAATAAGAGGATTTAAGAGAGAGAGGGAGAGAGAGAGAGAGAGAGAGAGAGAGAGAGAGAGAGAGAGAGAGAAAGATAGAGAGAGATAGAGATCTAAATTGTATTTTATATATTCTCATCAAATCATAATTGTTTCATTACAAGGATATTTATACTATCTAAGGTAGCTTACTCACTAAGCTTTCTTCTAACAACCTTATAATTGCAGTACTAATCTATTAACATTTGGCAACATCTTAGCCATTCACTTAATACTCCTAACAAAATCTTCACACAGGCATAAGTTACATCCCTATGTTGGACTCCTGCCATGCAAAGCGTGTTCTTTAGGGAAGTTGAATACTTAACCCTCACATATAAAGATTATTCGCGACCCCTCTAAATTTCTTCAGAGGATTCAAGGGGACATTTGTGGACCTATCCAACCAACATGCGAACCATTTAGATAATTTATGGTGTTGGTTGATGCATCGACAAGATGGTCACATGTTTGCTTATTATCCACATGCAACGCCGCGTTTGCTAAACTCCTAGCTCAAATCATTAAGCTAAGGGCCCACCACCCTGATTATCCAATTAAGTCGATTCGACTGGATAACACTGGAGAGTTTACATCAAAGACTTTTGACGATTATTTAATGTCAGTAGGGATTGATGTGGAACATCATGTGCCCCATGTTCACACCCAAAATGGCCTGGCAGAAGCTTTCATAAAGCGCATTCAAGTGATAGCTCAGACTTTGGTTATGCGAACTAAAATGCCGGTATCTGCCTAGAGCTATGCAATATTACACACAACTATGTTGGTCCACATGAGGCACACCGCTACCCAACCATATTCACCGTTACAGTTGGTCACTGGATATGAGCCTAACGTCTTGCATTTACAGGTGTTTGGGTGCGCCATTTATGTGCCAATGGCGTCGCCACTACGTACCAAAATGGGTCCTTAGAGAAAAATGGGAATCTATGTCAGTTATGATTTGCCATCAATTGTTCGCTACTTAGAACCCTCGACATGAGATTTCTTTACCGCACGTTTTGTAGATTGTCACTTTGATGAGACAGTTTTCCCGTCGTTAGGGGGAGATAAGCATGCTAACGTTCCCGTAGAACGCCGCGAATTATCGTGGTATGCTTCCACTATGTCTCATTTAGATCCCTACACTACCCAGTCTGAAACTGAGGTGCGACGAATTATAGATCTTCAGAGCATTGCTCAAAGCATGCCGGATGCTTTTAAAGATCTTGCAAAGGTGACAAGATCACATATACCAACTGCAAACACACTTGCAAGGATAGATGTACCCCGCGTATGTCAACAACCCGCCTGGGAAGGGCAGACCATCCCCGAAGGTAGGAAGGCCGCACCTTCCACGCTGCAAGGTAAATTGGCGGCTAGCCAATCATCTGCTCTAACCCTGAAGAGTGGCAAACCCCTTGGTTCAAAGGATTCACAACCCCGAAAAAGAAAAATGGCACCAACTAGTTACCCTAGTTTGAATCCGACCATCTCTCACTCATCTGTTCCAACGCATGAGGTTATTCTAGATTACGATGATACTTCAGATGAAACATGCCAGACTCCTCAAAATCATGAAATTTCGGTCCACTACGCAGTATTGGATGAGGTTTGGAATAGGAATGAGATGATCGTTGACGATGCATTCGCATACTCAATAGCTACTGACATCATGTTTATCGATGACATTGAACTGAACTGATTGGTCAAACTGGAAACAAGCAATCCAACTCGATTCGCTCGCGAGACATAAAGTGTTTGGACCTATCGTTCCTACACCACCACTAGTGAAGCCCATTGGCTACAAGTGGGTTTTCGTGAGGACACGTAATGAGAAGAATGAAATAGTGCGATACAAAGCACGCCTCGTAGCACAAGGCTTCTCTCAGCACCCTGGGATTGATTACGATGAGACGTATTATCCCATAATAGACGTTATAACGTTCCGCTACCTTATCAATTTGGTAGTTTCCGAAAAACTGAATATGTAGCTTATGGACGTGGTAACCGCGTATCTTTATGGGGATCTAATACGGAAATATACATGAAAGTTCCAGAAGAACTTCCATTGACTAGTTCAAATAGTTCTAGACCATGGAACAATCTCTCAATTAGGTTGAGGAGGTCACTCTACGAATTAAAACAATCTGGGCAGATGTGGTATAACCATCTGACTGAATATTTGACAAGTCAGGGTTATGTGAACAACGAATTATGCCCATGCGTGTTCATAAAGAAGTCACATTCTGGATTTGCAATCGTTGTAGTTTATGTCGACAACATGAACCTCATCGGGACTCCCACAAAGCTTGAGGAAATTGCTGCACACTTGAAATCGGAATTTGAGATGAAGGATCTTGGGAAAACTCGATACTGTCTCAGCCTGGAGATCGAGCATTGTTCGGATGGAATCCTAGTACATCAATTGAACTGCACCCAAAAGGTGTTGCGTCGTTTTAATGAAGATAAAGCAAAACCCTCAAGTACACCCATGATCGTTCGGACTCTAAATGCTGAACGAGATCCCTTCCGTCCAAATGAGGATGAGGAAAAGATTTTAGAACCCGAAGTTCCTTACCTAAGTGCAATTGGGGCTTTATTGTACTTGGCTCAGTGCACTAGACTCGACATCTCTTTCGCTGTGAATCTTTTGGCAAGATCCAACAATGCGTCCACACGCAGGCACTGGAATGGTGTTAAAGTCATTTTCCGTTACCTCAAGGGTACAATGGATTTGGACTTGTTCTATACCAGCGAATCTCCGAGTGTTGCCGCCCCTTATGGTCCTTGGGTTGATTCTCGCCTTGTTGGTTACATAGATACTAGATATCTGTCTGACTCACATAGAGCATATTCTCAAATGGGTTATGTCTTTACCGTTAGAGACACTGTTATATCTTGGAGGTCTACCAAGCCAACGCTAGTTGCGACTTCGTCTAACCATGCTGAGATTCTCGCCCTACATGAAGCATCGAGTGAGTGCTTTTGGCTGAGAGAAGTCATGGAACATATTCGAAGCACTAGTGGTCTTACATCAATCGTTAACCTTCCTACGATGATCTTTGAAGACAATGCAACATGTATTGAGCAGTTAAAGAAAGGATACATCAAGGGAGACAACGCCAAGCACATATAGGGATGGGCAAATACCCATTGGTTATGGGTAACCGCGGTTACACGCCCATTTAAATTAAACGGTTATGGTTATGGGTAACCGTTTAGATAAATAAATGGTTATGGGTATAACCGTTTACCCGTGAAATTTAAATGAGCGGTTATGGGTATTAACCGCGGTTATAAACGGGTAACCGTTTACCCATTTATTTTATATATGTAAAATTAACACAAATCATATTCTCCATCGGACAAAACTTAGATCAATGCTATTGACTATAGTGCATGATTTCATGGTCCATTATATATATATATATATATATATATATATATATATATATATATATATATATTATGTTAATACTTTACATTCCGAGTTAAATAACCAAAGAATATTGTTTTAACAGTTTTCGTAACCCAAGAATACCTAGCCAATTTTATATTACCTTCATTGTTAACAGTTAAAAATATCGTCCGTAAACTATTATTTCAATTATTAGAATGGTATAAGGACTTAAAAAATTAAAATGCGGAAATGTATGATGACTGTACCTATAACGGTGTTTAATTGTTAGAAAAAGAAAATTATGACAAATTTTTCTTTTTTAATTTTCAAGTTGTTAAAACAACACGTAGACGGGTGAAAAATGAGTAAATGGTAAAAAAAGAAAGGATAAACGGGTTAAAAAATGATAAATGGGTAAACGGGTATTAAACGGTTACGGTTAAATGGGTACGCGGTTATGGGTATGGTTAACCGTTTATAAACGGTTATGGGTATGGGTATAACCGTTTAGGCAATTACCCAACGAGTAAACGGTTATGCAGGTATGAGAATAAATGGTTATGGATAAATAACCGCGGTTACCCGCCCGCCATAACCGTTGCCCATCCCTAAGCACATAGCGCCGAAGTTCTTTTACTCACACCAGCAGCAGCAGTATCAGAACATTGAAGTCAAGCAAATCCGTTCCCAACACAACCTGGTCGATCTCTTCACCAAGTCATTTCCCAAGTCTACTTTTCAGATGCTCGTCCAAGGAATTGGTATGCGTAAATTATCTGAGTTCAATCACTTGTAGTTCTCTTATTTAGAAGTTATGTCTAACTCAGAGGGAGTATCTAGAAGCATACTCGCATGATCTTAATGTACTCTTTTTCCTATGATTAGGAGCATTTTTCCCACTGGGTTTTTGCTATCTAACGAGGTTTTAACTAGGCACCCATCCTGGGATGATCATACTCCTTTGAGTTCACTACTTTCGTCTTGTTTGACCTTTGTTTTAGACATTATGCGTACTTCTCACTTTTCTCCTTAGTTTATGGGTTTTCCCCCATGTCTTGGGTTTTACCATAGCGAGGTTTTGTGAGTTTTACTACAAATGCATACTTCACTTAAATTTGAGACTCGCGATCACCCATTGTGCCGATGACTTCATCAATTATTCTACCTTATCTGCTGAAGATATGATGCGATGGTCTATTGAGTATTTACACACTCAAGGGGAAGTGTTACAATCATATTTAGAATAGGAATGTGATTGTGTAAATACTACGGAATCTGGGAATGTATCTTATATTCCTATTAGGAGTAGATTACCTATTAAATGTTGTAATCCTAAAGGGAAAGGTTTTCACCTATCCTACTACTATAAATAAAGGCACAATGGGGTGAATCAAACACACATCACAATTAAATCACTCTCTCTTCCCTCTAACCATAGACGGCCCCCTCTCTCTCTAAACCCTAGATCGTTCAATCAAATAGGCCTACAACATTTCCTTTATTTTTTTTAGAAATTTTGAATATTTGAATTTGATTAGATATTGTTAGAGTAATTTTTTCGGGTGACGTTACCAATTCACTTTATCATTCGCTATAATAAATAATGTGACAATATGACCGCCACACTTGCATCACGTTCGCATCGTGAAAACTCAAACATATACGTGACCTTAGGTGCAAGATAACTTCACGGCCTGACCGCCATATCGATTGAAAAGGTTGTGGCCTTGTGGGTGGGTTGTTTTCAAGTAGTTTTTGCCCTAATTCTAACTCCAAAGGTGTTTCGGTAACATTTCAAAATTGAAGAACCAAAGCAGAATCTGTTTCATTTGAACCAAGGCACCATATGTTGTGGCCCTTTGATGTTCTTAATTAGCAACTAATTAGCTCCAATCTTAGTTGTCACTTTTGACTACATATTTTGTCACGCTCCGAACCCGAGGTCGGTGATATAAATAATCTTGCATTCAGTGAGCAAATAAAAGTGAAAATAATAAGAAAAAAATTAATCATCTCTTATATTTACATCAGAGCGTTACACAACAATACAGTCACACTCTAACTTACATTCCAAAAGTTCTCTATACTCCCCATGAAAGTCGACTACTTTTTCAAATTTCTAATTCAACACCTGTCAAATAATTCATAAGAGGTGAGCTACTAGCTCAGTAGGGCAATAACCACAATGCATTTAGCACTAAGAAAGCATTGATGATGCATGAATATAATGTTTCCTCTTCATTCTATTCTGTTAACCTAGTTAACAAATAATCTCATTTCTTTTCATTAGTCATATTGTCAAACTCTCAGTCCTAAATCTGAAACCCGAATAGATTCTTTTATCAGACTCTAGCCGAAAGGGCTTCACTCCTTTATTTCGTGCACTTTAGGCTGAACATAGATCTTGGTGCCCTGAGAACGGATTCAACTACTTTTAGTTTCATATTTCCATAAATCTCATACTTTCTCAAATTGGGACTCCAACAAATGATCATGTAATGATCATAGTTATTCAATTCCACTTATACTTTCCCAATGAGTCCACAATGCATGTCACAGACTCACAGTTATCGTTCATGATAATTATGAAACAATATTCAAATGACATTTCAAACAAATAATATTCTTCCAGAAATATTAACCAAAGTCAATCACATAAGCATTTGAATCATGTTATCAAATAGTCATACAATTGCACCAATTAACATATACCACACAACCATGTGTATGAAGCCAAATAATATACATACATAAGGATTCCCCCAAAGCTTAGGGATGACAATTTAATCTGTCAAATCCGATCCTTGTAGGTAACCGACCCGAACAGTTCGTTTTCGGGTATCAAATTTCAAGTTTTTTACGATTATGGCTAACCATTGGGTAAATTGTTCGGTTATGGTTATAAGGGTATCCACTCTAAACCCGTACCCGAACCCGCCCCGTTTTTATTCTTTAATAAAAATTATAATTATTTATTATTTATATATTTTTTTATAAAAAAATGAAATCTCTATTTTTTTTTCTTTCTCCAGCAACTTTAATACTCCATGGGAGACTACAAAAGTCTTGAGCTTGCAGTGCACACTTCAAAGCCTTTGAGTTCTTCCAGAAAACACACCCTACTCTCTTTCCACATTCCTCCCATTTTTGTGCTCTGTGCTTCTCCCTTCCCCGAGCACCACACACACACGCTTACACACATGCAAAACAAGGACCACACCACCATCTTCTCTCCCTCATCCTTCACCTCTCTCTTCTTCTCGTGCTCTTTCCCTCACCTCACTTATCTGCAACTCTCTCTCTCTCTATCTCTTTGTCTCTCTCTCTCCCTCTCCTCATTACACTCTCCTCACCTCTCCCGAGCTACGCACACACGGCACCACCACCCACACGACCCCACCGTCTCTAGCGAGCCCTCAAACCACACCCTCCAGACCCTCACCATCTCTGCAACCTCTCACTTTCTCTACTCGTCCCTCTCGCACCATCTCCTCAAACTCCCCCGATAACCAACCACCGAAACACCACCGACCTCCTCGTCCCTATCACTGTTTAATCAGTTAAATTTTGGCAAGTGTGTTAACACTTGCTTAATTTTTCATAAGAACTAAATATTATATATTCATAAGGGGAAAACCGTTACCCAACGGGTTTGGTTATGGGGAATATCCGTTCGGATTTTTTACGGTTTCGAGTACGGAGAAAATAAACGGGTTCAGTTATGAAGATGGCACATCCGAACCCAATCTGCCCCGTTGCCATCCCTACATTCACCATGTCGCCGTCACAGTATGTCAATGTCGTGACTAGAATTCCTAGTTCAACAACAATACAAACGGTTACTATATAATCCTCATATAGTAACTCCGTTATATTCCTTATTATAATTAGGGTCCAACACTTTTCTGGTAATCCAAATTTGGTGTCCACTAATTGGTACCTATACTCTTGTCCTAAACAGTTTCCGAGTTTACAAAATACCCTTGAACTTTTGCGCATTTACACTTTGGTCCCTTAACTTTCTGATAATTACAAAATGACCCATTAACAGAAACTGTTTTTTTTTTTCATTTAGGCCACTGGTATAAAGCACCGGCAACGGTTTAGGACAAGAGTATAGGTACCAATTAGGATATGGCGAGGGTTCTATCTCCATGCCGTCTCCCCGTTTCAATTCCCTTTGATTTAAGGTCCAATGGCAGCTTGCCATGTGTCAAGCAATTAGAAAATTCTAATTTCTCTCCTTCTCCTTTTCTTTGATCCCATTTATACTTGGGAGTTTTAACGAAAAGCCCACGGTACTGTTTGTAAAGATGTATTAGTTACTTCAGATGATGACAAGTGTACATAGATTAAGATGTCTTATTGACAGCTAGCTTACTTAGTGACCAAGGAAAGCCTTGTCTATATATATACTAATGTACTGATGTAAGATTTGTCTAATGAAATAATACACATAAATACAATTCTTTCTCTCTCTATAAAGAACCTGTGTGGAAAACAAGCATCTCTCTCTTGCTTGCCATATCACAGACTTCTCAAGGATGATGGCACACCATATCACAGTCCAGAGCAGTATAGAAGCATTGTAGGTGCCCTACAATATTTGACCTTCACACGGCCAGACATAGCCTTCTCAGTTAATCAATGTTGCCAGTTTATGCACAACCCTATGAATTCTCATGTTGTCGCAGTCAAGAGGACAACCCTATGAATTCTCATGTTGTCGCAGTCAAGAGGATTCTAAGGTATCTTAGTGGCACACTAGACTATGGTCTCAGTTTTAAACCTGGAAAATTGCATCTGCAAGCCTACAGTGATGCAGATTGGGCAGGTGATCCCAATGACCGAAGGTCAACCTCTGGACATATTGTTTATTTTGGTTCTAGTCCCATTTCTTGGGCTTCTAAGAAGCAACACACCGTGTCAAGATCTTCAACTGAGGCAGAATATAGAGCCTTAGCTATTGCAGCTGCAGAGTTAGCCTGGATTAGACAGTTATTGTGTGATTTACATGTTTCTGTGTTCACAGCACCTGTGATCTATTGTGACAATATTTCTGCAATTGCATTGTCTTCCAATCCTGTCTTTCATTCTCGGGTGAAGCACATTGAGATTGATTATCATTTTGTCAGGGAAAGAGTGATCCGAGGAGATCTGAATGTCTCTCATGTGTCTTCCAAAGAACAGTTTGCTGATATCCTCACTAAGGGTCTTGCTGGGCCTGTGTTTCAGTGTCATTGTTCCAATCTAATGCTTGGTTCATTCAAGCATGAGATTGCGGGGGAATGTAAAGATGTATTAGTTACTTCAGATGATGACAAGTGTACATAGATTAAGATGTCTTATTGACAGCTAGCTTACTCAGTGACCAAGGAAAGCCTTGTCTATATATATACTAATGTACTGATGTAAGATTTGTCTAATGAAATAATACACATAAATACAATTCTTTCTCTCTCTATAAAGAACCTGTGTGGAAAACAAGCATCTCTCTCTGCAATCTTACACTGTTCACTTTAACGAAAAACCACATTTTTACACTAAAAAGTCAAACCTGATACTATTCATTTTACCCTTTATTTTATCTTTATCGTTAAAACTCAAAGTTTTCAAACTTTTTTCATTAGTTTTCCTTTTATACTTCTGCATGTGTTGACATGGTAGAACGACACTACCATTGACACCTACTCGCTGGTTATCCCACATGCTGTCACGTGGCAAGTCAGCCCCACCTTGGCTGTCACTCCGCATGAAAATTAACCTACAAATTCTTCTAGTTTTGAAAAATAATCTGAAACATGCTACAAGTCGTAATGACTCGTAATGATGCCCATTGCCTTCATATGAAAACCCTTTCGATAAATAAACATAACATATTTTTCCAAACATTTATTTTCTTCGATAATAATTTTTGGGGTTTAACATATTCATATCTCAAATCTCGATTGCATCTTTTCGATTTTGGATTTTTTTTAATGGAAATGCTAACAACCTATTTGTTTGGACGTTCATCTTTAACTTTCTTATTTATCCTTTTCATTTTACAATTTACGCAATGATGTAAACCATCTATTTATAAATAAAAAATAATAAAATAAAATAAAAAGTCATTAAGGATGACTAAATCCAAAATTGTTTAATTATCAATCCAAAATTGTTTAGTCATTAATCGATCTTCAATTATCTTATAAATAGGCTTATTATATTAGAACCCCACAAATTGTTGAATAAACCCCACATACTTAATACACCCGACATTTGCTTTTTCAATGAAAAATTATCTTAATACACCCCACATACTTCCCCATAATACCCTCACACCTCACATTCTCAATACACACCTTGCATTTCTACATGCACCCCATATTTTCTATACACCCCATCAAATCTTATAAAGCTTTTAATTTGGACAAAAAATGTTGACTGTAATTTTGACAAAAGATGCCGCCTAGGATTTAAAGCATATGTGGGTTGTTTTCAACTCCACCATTAAAACTCATATGGTAATTTTAGGTGTTTAATTCTTCATGTAGTCCCTGTGATCCCTAAAAGATGAATACGAACATAGAAGCTTGAACAACGCAGCAAAAGCAAGATTAAATAATTATTGATGTCATCAAAATCACTTAAACAATAAAAAATATGAAGTCTTACATCATGTGAAGCTTCAGAAACATCGATTTCGTGTTTCATTCGTCAAAAATAATTTTTCTCAATCAACATGTATTTCATTGGTTAGAGTTTTGTTCAACAATGGAGGGTTGGAGGGATTTTGATACTTGTAGAAGATAAATAATACGTTAAAAGTGATTTGTGGTGTATTTAAATTTTTTTTAAAACCTAATAAGGTCAAAATTGCCATTGCATAGTAGGATAAATAAATCATTTAATATTAAATTTTAATGTGGGGTGCATTCAACATTTTGTGGGGTGCTAATATAAAAAGCCATAAACGAACCATATTATTCAGTTAAAAATTAAAATTAGGGCAACATTCATCGAACTGTTAACTTTTTTTTTTGTATATTTTTTTTAAATTGTGATCTTAAAAAGTGACCACTCGGATCATCAAAAAAACATTTCTCATAGCTTTTTCAAGCTTGAAAGAGGTGGATAACCGTGACCAGTATCAGATCTACCGAGGAACCTGGAAGAAATTTTTCGGGGACCCCGCGTACTCGAACACGAGATCTGTGTTGTGCATGTTGCAAGTTGCAGCAGCGTCTTCTTCTCGGAGAAGACAACCGCGCACGGAGAAGAAAGAAAATATGACCTTTTTAACAATTGGCCGAAAAAGATAGTGTTTTGGCCAATTGTTTTAATTTTTTTTTTAAAAATTAAACAATGGACAAAATGTTGTCATTTGTCCACATTGTTTCAAATCTCAATCCACATATGTCCCCACAGTCCCACCATTCCCCGCTCATCTGCTTCCCCCCAATGTCCAGCTTTAACATATTCTTTTTTTAAAAAATCAGGATAAATTACATTTTACCCCCTCAGGTTTGGGGTCGATTTCAATTCCTTACAACATCTTTAAAACATTTCACTTTCATACCTCAAGTACTATTTTATTTCAATATAATACATCTGTTACATTTTTCATCCATTGGTCCGTTAAGCGTTGACGTGGCTGCCACATTTGTGCTAACGTGACTGCCACATAGCAAAAAAAATAATTTTTTATGCATTTAAAATATTATAATATTTATCCTATTAAAAAAAACATACAAACAAACTCCCAGAAATCCTTCCCCGTAACCCCACCCAAATCCCTAAAACCTCCCCAATTCACGCCCTCTGTTCTCCTCCTCCTCCGTCAACAGAACCCAGAACCCCAAACCCCAAAAAAATCCAATCCCAGGCTTCTCTCTTCCGTCCGCAACATCTCATTCTCTCCTCCCATTTGCAACACCTCCTCACAACTAGAGTATCCAAAAGCCTCCCAATCTCTCTCAGTGATAGCCAATGAGAAGAAGAAATAAAGTTAATATGGAGAACCTGCCATGGTTTTGAGCATACCCGCCATCATTTGTGAAATCTGCGTCGAATCCAAGATGAGGTTTTGAGCATACCCCAAATGGTTATTGTACTGATCTCCGCCATGCGTCGAATCCAACTTTATCGAGTCGTTTCGGATCGAAAACTGCAGCCATGGTTATTGTACTGAGCTCCGCCGTGTCTCCTCCTCTTCTTCTGGTTCCCTCGACACCCGCGGCCTAGTCGCCTTCAGCACTGGGGCTAATAAAATTTTGGGTATTTAAGTAGAAGGAGATGAGGAGGTGGGGTGAGGCGGGATGAGGGAGTTTGGGTTGCGTGGAAGGGGTCGGGGAAGATGGGTTTCAGGTTTGTTTGCGGGGGAGGTGGGGGTGGGGTGGGGCGGAGGAGAGGGAGTAGGTCGGGGGGAAATGGTTTCTTAGTTTGATTGGTTTTTTTTAATAGGATAAATATTATAATATTTTAAATGCATAAAAAATTATTTTTTTTGCCATGTGGCAACCACATCAGCTCTTAACGGACCAATGGATAGAAAATGTAACGGATGTATTATATTGAAATAAAATAGTACTTGAGGTATAAAAGTGAAATGTTTTAAAGATGTTGTAAGGAATTGAAATCGACCCCAAACTTGAGGGGGTAAAATATAATTTACCCAAAAATTAAATAATGGACAAAACGATGTCATTTGTCCACATTGTTTCAAATCCCAGTCCACATCTGTCCCCACAGTCCCACCATTCCCCGCTCATCTGCTTCCCTAATGTCCAGCTTTAACATATTCACCCAAATTCCAATCCCCAACTCCCCAGATTTCAAAACCCTAAAATTCTAAATCCCACCCAATCCCATATTATAATTTTTATTACTCCAATATCATACATCCACTTGTTTCAAATCTCCAGGCCATCACTATTTGTTCAAAATTCAAGTAAGTTTTTTGGTATTCTAATCTAATCTCAATTAAATTATAATAGGTATTGATGGAGATTTTTTAGTCTATTATTGATATGATTGTTGATATGTTTTATGTTTTGTATACTCATTTGATCATTGAAATTTAGATGGAATTTTTGTTTATTGGTTAATTGGTATATGTTTTGTGTTTTTTTTTTTTTGTTAAATGTGTAGTTTAGAAATAAGAAATATGAAGAGATTTTTCAAGCCAAAGCCAATAGCACTATCTATTTGTTTGGGTAGTTCGAGCTCAAGACAAAATGAGTGTGACATTGATTTTAATAATCTTGAGAGATCTTGCTAAGAAAATGGTGGAGAATGGGTTGCATCAAACATTTGCAATCGCTTCAGTGGAGAAGGCATTTTCCGCTATAAATATCATTAAGGGTCAACTTCGCAACAAAATGGGAGATCAATGGTTGAGTGACAGCTTAATTGTTTACATGGAGAAAGATGTTTTTTCATGTATTGGTAATGAAGCTGTCATGAAACATTTTCAGACTATGAAACCTCGTCGTGGACGCTTAAATTAGGATTTTATAGCTTCTAATGTTGTTTTGCTATTATTTTTTAATGAAAGTATTATATTTAACTTTTCAATATTATTTTTGTCTATAACTTTTTTGACCTTTATTAATGGGACCCCCGAATTTAAAATTCGGGATCCGTCACTGACCGTGACTTGTCACCAGTTGTTCATCTTTTATGTAAATACAAAAAACAAAAAAAAATGATCATTAAAAAACATTTCTAAATTAAAAAAATAATTGAGAAAAATAGTAAAACAAAGTTTAAAAGAGAAAGTTGCTATCATTTTTTTTCCTAATAGTTGTTAATTTCAAAATTGGAGATGGTTTTAACCTTGCAGCAAATTTTATTTGACTACCAACAACGACCAGGTGAAGAAAAATTTCAAGCATAAAAAATTAAGTAGAGAGACACGAAAAAAAATGTTAAATTTTACATATTAAAATATTTAGAATGTCACTTGAATATCGAGTGCTTGATAAAATCTTCCGACCGAACTAACATGAATGCTTGGTTTTCCAAAAACAAAAAACCTAACATGAATGCTTGAGGTAGACAGACATTATTGGCCCCATAATCTGAATGAAGATCCTTTCTGAAGCTCGCACTTCAAAACCAGATCAAGAAATTTGAAACACTCGTTTAATTCCTATTGTCATCGTTGACTTATTTCGCATAAATAAAGAATTCGGATATCTCTCTCCCCCTTATGAATAGTCTGGTCTGGGCATTTCAATCTGATGGATTCAACCTTGGTTTGGTACTGAGGTGATTCTGAAAAAAGTGGCTATTAAAAAAAACAGGTAGCTTTTTTATGTTTGGTAAACATTCAGCTTCAGTTTTTTTTTCACAGTTTTGGGTTAAAAAAAAAGTCAAAAACACAAAGCCGCAAAACCCAGCTTTGAAAAACCATTTTTTTTTCACATCTGTTTTACATAAAAGTTTATCAAACACTATAATACTGTTTTTTTTTTTCAAAAGCACTTTTACAAAAAAAGTTTACCAAATACTATGCTGCTTTATTTCACAGCTATTTATTCTCACAGCACAGCAGAAACAATTTTTTTTTTCAAAATACAGCAATACCAAACCAGCTCTCAGATTGCAAGATCGCGAGGGGATCTGAATTCCCCTAATCAAACTGTCGTTTTCATGACCACGAACACGTGTCGTTCACCGAAGTACAGAAGGAAAAGTCCAATATGGGGTAGTTGTCGAAAAAAATTTAGTTGTAACAGGAATACAGATGGTACATCACGTATTTTTATGCAAGTGGTGAAAAATTTTAATTTTTAAGTTATTAACTTTTTAACACACATAATCCATCATTTATATAAAGACATGTGGTGTACCACCTCGTGTGACGGTCATACTGAAAAATCTGTCACAGTTGTCATCGCGTCAGCAGTGTCCTCACCTCTCAGCATTTTCTGTCGCACAGAGACCTCCCTGTGTGATGTAACATTGTACGTGTCACCGTTTGGAGTGAGTTGGTAAAAAGCAAAAAGCATTTTCCACAACAACACAAGAATCTCTCTCCTCTCTCTCTGAGCCAGCCCTCTAATGCTCCAAGAACCAGAGAGAAAGAACAAATTTAGCTGAGGGAAAGAACGGGGTTCTTCAATCCTCACTCACTGACCATCTTTCTCTGAATTATTTGAAGTTTCATCAGCTTCAGCTGGTAAGAACCCAGTAATTTTTTTTGTCGATTTTTTGTTAATTTTGGTTAGGAACTGATTAAGATCATGTATTATTAGCAAACCCGGATAATGTTATGTCTCTGTAGAATCTGTTGTGATGGTTCTTGATGATTTGGGGTTGCCTGTGTGTCTTGGAAGAAGGAGGAGGAGGAGGAGGATAAGAAGAAATGTAAAGCAGACAAAGGCTGAACTGTCTGAGATCCAGGAATGCCCAAAGTTACGTGTAAAAAAAGGTTTCACCTTTGTCTGGTTTTCTTGTGATCTTGTAGGGTTAGTTTTCTTTTTCCTAGGGTGTTTCTCATGAACCCTTTTGCTTTCTCTTGTTGGATTTATAGAAAAAGGTGAGATTGCAGTTGTTTTCATGTGCTTATGTGTATATCTAAAGGTTGGTGGTGAGGATAGGGTTTTGGTTTTATGTGGCTGATTTTCTGCCAGAAGGAAGAGTTTGGTGAGCTAAGAACCCTATATAAGAAACTCGATTCACCGGTTAAATCATAAAGTTTTAGTCACTTGGAGGTTATAGATCCATTGTTTCCCACGAGATCTGATTACCCCATTGTATTCTGCTCATTTGAGAGAATTGGTGGATGCATCAGTTGTATAATTTGCGGAAGTGGGGATATTGACTGAATTAAGATCTTACCTCCGGTTCGTTTCTAGAAATTTACCCCGGTTGATTGAAGGTAAATGTCTAATGTTACAAAGATAAGGAGATTGATGGAAGACATGTCTCCAGCAGTTGCAGTGACTCTTAGTTTAGGTAATGCTATATGTGATAGTGCCGGAATTGGAGCCAATGTGGAGTTCACATGGCTAAAGCTTGTAACAGACTCGGGAAACTTGTCTTCAGATTCCTCTAACATGGTTCCTTTAGAGTCAGTCGCTTGCAGTAAAGGAAGTTCTGATGATATTGAATGCAAAGTTAGTGTGGTTCCTGTACCATCACGAAATGATGATGGTGGAAACACTTCTGTTGCTAATAATGTCATGGTTCAAGAAAGTGAGGAAGAGCAAATCTTAGCCTTTAGATATGATACTAATGGAATTGTTAGTGAGGAATTGCTGAAGTTAGAGATGGGGTCTGCCATAAGCTTGCCAGATGATGTGGAGATTGGAAAAGTTAGTGAAGGGAAGATTGTTGCAAAAGCTATTGTCTTGGTAGAATCGGCTGTTGGGAAAATGGCTTCTGGGGTTGTTGCAGCAGTAAGCCCCGCTTCTGAGTTATCAGATAAGTCTGAATTATCAACCTCTACGGTACTTATCCACGCAAATGGTGAGAAGATTGTCAGTAAAGCAGGCAACCGAAGTGTTTATGAGCTCAACTGTATTCCCCTCTGGGGTTCTGTATCAATTTGTGGAAGACGACCGGAAATGGAAGATGCATTTGCTGCTGTTCCTCGGTGTATCAATATTCCAATCAAAATGCTTGCCGGTAATCAAGTGTATAATGGAATGAGCCAAAGTTTGACCCACCTAACCAGTCACTTTTTTGGCATTTACGATGGCCACGGCGGCCCTCAGGTACATGCCTTCTCTGTATATTTATTTAATTCATTCAAGTTAAGGTTTATTCTGATGCAACGTACTGTTTTAGGAAATATTTTATTCTGATTTTATATTGCACCATTGAACAATTTCACATTGTTATTGTGCTGAAATATTGGTAATTAACAAACCGTAACTGCAAGCTAAATTAAATAGCATTGTGGTGGCAACACATGATTCTTTACATCAATTTGTTTGATCTTTTTCCAGTATTCAGATTAGTTCATGAATGTTTTCTTGCATATCCGCAACAGAGTACAAGCATATGGCTTGTTTCCTCGGTGGAAAATGATTTGAGTTCTGTCTCCTCGTGCAGGTTGCTAACTTTTGTAGTGAGCGGCTCCATTTGGCTTTGGCCGAAGAGCTTGGAGTCATTAAGGATGACTCTGGTGATGGGATTACGGGAGAAACTCAGCAGTTGCATTGGGAGAAAGCATTCACTAATTGTTTTCAAAGGGTTGATGATGAGATTGGAGGAAAAGTAAGCAGAGGCATCATTGAAAGCAACGCAGATGCTTCTGAAGTTAGTTTTGAGCCTATTGCCCCAGAAACTGTTGGGTCTACAGCTGTGGTTGCATTAGTTTCGTCATCCCATATTATAGTTGCAAATTGTGGTGATTCAAGAGCAGTTCTATGTCGTGGCAAACAAGCGATACCATTATCAGTCGATCATAAAGTAAGCATGTGTTTATGGTGTACACAATTACATGTTTAGTACTGAAACTTTCTCTCTTTGTAGAAACCAATCTCCCTATTATTTATTTACATTTTCATTTTCATTTTCGTTCCCAGCCAAACAGAGAAGACGAATATGAAAGGATTGAGGCATCTGGTGGCAAGGTAATACAGTGGAATGGGCACCGTGTTTTTGGAGTTCTTGCAATGTCAAGGTCCATTGGTACGTCTATACTTACCCTGATACTGTTGACTTTTCTCATATTTAAAATACAAAGTTCTTTCACGTTTCCACTCTTTTAATTACGTATGAGATTTGTTGAGTAGGCTTGTGTTAGTTGTCTGCTAACAGAACGCAGCAGTGAGGGGCAACCCGCCCATACGACTAACTATGAACATTTCCTCCCACTAGCTCAAGAGCTTTTAATGCACATTTAGCGAGCAGTTCAGGTGTTTGGCTATGAGACCATGACAAAGCAGTTTGACCACTTTTTCCTTGCGCCCCCATCCTTGGAAACAAGTGACTCTTAAAATAATGTAACGATTTACCATGAGTGTTCGCAGTATGTATGAACATTCAGTTGCTTGTCTAGTCTTGTCAGAACAAATGGATTACAGTTTTTTATGAGCATTTCCCATCTATATGTTAAAACTCAATAAGGAGCTTAACATCGTTTTACTCTTCTTATCGATCTACAGGGGATGGATATTTGAAACCATGGATAATTCCAGAACCAGAAGTCATGGTTGTCCTTCGAGCTAGAGATGATGAATGCCTTATTTTAGCTAGTGATGGTCTATGGGATGTTATGACGAATGAGGAAGCTTGTGATGTGGCTCGAAAACGCATTCTGCTATGGCACAAAAAGAACGGGGCCACACCTCTTGTGGAAAGGGGAACAGGAGTTGATCCTGCAGCTGGGGAAGCTGCTGCCTACCTTTCAACCCTTGCCCTCCAGAAGGGAAGCAAGGACAACATCTCTGTGGTTGTGGTGGACTTGAAAGCTCAAAGGAAGTTCAAGAGCAAATCCTAAAATTCGGAGGGGAATTATTCACCGCATTGGATGGTTTTTGCTATCTCCTTACTATCTGAAAAATATTTAAAGAGCGTTGTTCGTTCATTTTCTCGTCGGCCCAATGTGTGTACAAGCATAAAAATCTGTGTTTACTATGTACTGTAGAAACTGTAATGCAATGCCATATGTGTTTTTTCTTGTTTGTGCCGGAGTTCTAGATACCGGTTGTATGAAAATGAGCTTACTTCGGCTTTAGATGGAGAGCCACTCGTAACTCGTTTGTATTTTGTGTACGTTTTCGGATTTCTTTCTGTTCTGTGGCCTCTGCCCTTTCTTTTTGGGTAATCCAATTTTGGACCTATCTTTTTTTAGTTATATCAAATTATGGACCTATACAACATCAACAAAGCCTTTTCCCATTATGTGGGATCGGCTGTATGAATTTTAGAATGTCATTGCGCTCGGTTATGTCCCATGTCTTCTTTTAGATCCAAGTACTCTTAAGTCTTTTTTTAGAGTCTTTTTTTAGAGTCTCTTTTAAAGTCTTCTTAGGTCTTCCTCTATCCCTTCGGCCCTGAACCTCTGTCCCATAATCGCATCTTCTAATTGGAGAGACAGTAGGCCTTTGTTTCACAAGTCTAAACCACTGTAACCGATTTTCTCTCATCTTTTCTTCAATTTCGGTTACTCCTGCTTTACCTCGGATATCTTCATTCCTAATTTTATCCTTTCTCGTGAGCCCACACATCCAATGAAGCATTCTCATCTCCGCTACATCCATTTTATGTACGTGTTGATGCTTCACCGCCTGACATTCCATGCCATAAAGTATTGTTGTCCTTATTCCCGTCCCATAAAAATTTCCCTTAAGCTTTAATGGCATACAACGGTTACATAACACGCCTGATGCACTCTTCCACTTCATTCATCCAGCTTGTAATCTATGATTGAGGTCTCCATCCAACTCTCCGTTCTTTTGCAAAATAGATCCTAGGTAGTGGAAGCGGTCACTCTTCCTAACTCATTTGAGTATTTCTGTTCGCACTGAACTTGCACTCCATATACTTTGTCTTTGACCGACTTAGGGAAAGACCTTTAGATTCCAACACTTATCTCCAAAGGGTAAGTTTCGCATTTACTCATTCATGAGATTCATCTATCAACACTATATCGTCTGCGAAAAACATACACCAAAGAATATCATCTTGAATATGTCTCGTTAACTCATCCATTACCAATGCAAAAAAGGTAAGGACTTAAAGATGAGCCTTGATGTAACCCTACAATTATGGAGAAGCTTTCAACTTGTCCTTCATGCGTTCTAACAGCAGTCCTTACTCCATCATACATATCATTTATAGCTTTGATATATGCTACTCGTACTCATTTCTTCTCTAAAATCCTCCAATGAATGTCTCTTGGGACACTATCATACTCTTTTTCTAAATCTATAAAGACCATGTGCAAATCCTTTTTTCATATATCTATATCTTTCCATCGATCTTCGTAAGAGATAGATTGCCTCCATGGACCTATCTTCATTTTAAATTATTAACTCTCCCTCGTCACTTAGGCTCCATTTGGTGGGCTGCTTGAGATAAGTGGTGATCAATTAAAATTGACTTGAGTGAGACAGACAGGACTGACCTGAATGAGTTATGAATCCGCAATAGAGTGAGTTGCCTTTTTAGTCTATGTCAATCCAATCGTTTGACTCCTGGTTACATCAAAGACAATATGCATTAGTCCCTAGAATTTGGTCATTGGAGCTTTGGTCTTTGAAATAGAAGTTTAATAGTTTCTGAATTTTTTATTTTTTTTAACAAATGATATTATCTCCAATAAAGAGGTGGGGGAGTGGGATAAGCCTGACAATGAGTTAGCAATAGTGTGGTTCAAATTCACATTTTTCCAAAAATCGAACCTAAGACATCTCACTTACAAGTAAAAAAAAAATTTACTACTAGACTGTAGTATTATTAAGTTGAATTCCACTAGTATTAGTTTTTGAATTTGTCACACCATGGAGTAATGGTCTTTTCCTTTTGAGTACAACCGTCACAAATTGGATACAAAATAAAGGGTTTAAAGTGACAAGAAATGGAGGAAAACCAAAAAGACCATTGCTCCACATTCTAATAAATTCAGGATAATACTCGCGAATAATTTGAGATTTTAGTTCAAGACCAAACAGACAGGTTAACACCAAGGATTTTGAGATTTTAGTTCTTTTTCCTTTTGAGTACAACCGTCAGAAATTAGATACAAAATAAAGGTTTTACAGTGACAAGAAATGGACAAAACCAAAAATACCCTTGATAGCACATTATAATGGATGGAAACAAAAAGACCATTGCTCCACGTTGTAATAAAATTCTAGATAATACTCTGATAATTTGAGATTTTAGTTCAAGACCTTTGCTCCATTTAACTATCACGCCTAAAGGAGCACACTGCAATAGGATTCAATAATTAATGTCTTGCCATAAAACAAAAGGCCAAACTTTGTAAAATTACTGCCAGACAAGCACAGTGAAATCAAAGTGTGCAGTAGAAACAAAAGAACACAGATACAACGAAGAAAATCATCTCTTGCCCTTCTTCCGCCTCCGCTGCTCTTGTGGAAATTTTAGAGGGACAGTAAGGGTCGCGACTGGTTTTCCCTTTTTTTTGGTTAACTTGCAACCCAAGTTCTCGTAATGGTCCTTCACATTTGCTTCACCCATTCGCAGATCCTTCGCTATATCTGTCAACTCTGTCTGGAACTCGTCCACATGAAGAGTGAGCACCAATACATAACTAATGAGGAGATTCGTTTTCTCTCTTGATAGGGTTTGCCTTCTTGAGCCTGCCGCCGGATCAAACATGTTAAGGAACTTATTGCGTAGACTGCTTGGGATTCTGTGGCCCTTCGCAGAGGAAACACCATCCATGGTATACTGATCTTTGAACTTTATAAGATGTGTAATGTATGTGCATAAGCAAGCAAGCTTAAACTTCTCCTCTTCAACCTACAAGCATAGAAAACGCGTCAATGAAGATTATTATTCTGTTTTCTCACCATGAAAATGAAGTGAGAAAGAAGGAACAACATAGTTTTTGCATTCTTACCCGAATATCCTTCAATTTCTGGATTCTATTGAGCACAAAATTTGGGTAAGCATCCCATTTAACATCATTTCCGCCTTGCAGTTTATTATAAATATCTTGGACATCATCCCACTCTCCTGTGATGATGATCTTGTCTAGTGGATAAGCCTCCTGAGCGGTGGTGGCAGATTCATTAAATGGTGGGATATGGCGAGAGCTTTGGGCTTCAGCACTTTCAAGAGCCTCCTTGTTTACCACAATCTGTTTCATTTTGGCATCCAAATCCTTTAGAGAATCAGGACCGTCTGCTTGCTTCAAGGACTGCATTTTCTTGCTCTGCAATATCATAGAAAATTCAATTAACATGCTATGCTTTTGAAAAAGATACTGTATTCAATTTGATATATAGTGTTGGAAACTCCCAGACACTCTCAGTTGCAACTTGCAGGTATCTCGAACCATACATAGCCCAAGCTACTACCTCTACCATGTCCTTTGCTGAACTTAAGCATCAATATTTTCGACTTTTGATAAAAGGAATGAATTAAATGAGAGAGGCACCCTCGCCAACATTATAGCTACCCAATGGTTGTTTCTAGTCATTATATAGAATTCTTTTTCATTCCTCTTCAACCCTTGATCTTTTATGTATAAACCTCAATTCTGGCTAGTGGCCTCTAACATTGCAAGGAAGCTATCCCTTATTGAAATATAAAAAATCACAAAGCAGTGAAAACACTCAGTAATGTAGGAACTTAACACAAATAAAAACATTGCTCATACATATGCAACAAAAACTGTAGTTATTCTAATATTTCATATGTTTTCTCAAACAGTAGTTATTTTAATATATCATGTTAATGAATTATAGGGGTATTGAGTTAATGAGTCATACAATAAAGCTTTGGGAGAGAGTAATTGAGCAGAAACTCAGGCAAGAGAAATGGGTCTTTGTTCATGCCAGGGCGCTCGACTACGGAGGCAACGATGGAACGATATAGAGATATGGAAAAGGATGTGCACATGATTTTTATAGATTTGAAGATCTCAACCATAGAATACAAGTTGGATGGATGAAGTGGAAGAGTGCATTGGGTGTGTTGTACGACCGTCGTACGCCACCAAATCTCACGGGAAAACATTATAGGAAGGCAATAGGCCATCAATGCTTTACGGCACGGAATGTTGGGCTGTCAGGCATCAATACATGCAAAAAATAAGTGTAGTAGAGATGAGAATGCTTTGCTAGATGAGTGAGCACACGAGAAAGAACATGATTAAGAACGAGGATCTGAGGTAAAGTAGGAGTGGCCGCAATTGAAGATAAGATGATAGAAAATCGGTTAAGGTGGTTTGGAAATGTGAAACTAAGACCTACAAATGCCCCAACTAGAAAATGCAATTGTAAGACAGAGGTTCAAGGGAAAAGGAAAGGGATAGAAGAAGACCTAGAAAGATTTGGAAAGAGTTTTTAAGAAAAGACACGGAGTACTTGGAGCTAAAGACTTGGCACAAAACCGAGCACAGTGGCGTTCTAGGATCCATACAGCCGACCCCACTTAGTGAGACAAGGCTTTTTTATTGTTCTATATGTTTTTTCAAAACAAGCAGATTGGTTACCGCATAATGCATTAACTTTTGAAAACAAATTTTTTGAAGAATAAAGCCGAAATGAATTTGATGAACTATTAGAATCATTAAGCAACTTCTATGTTAGTTATGTACATGTGCACAAATTCTAATGTATTCTTACAAGATTCAAGGACAAGTTCTAATGTATTCTTACTATATTCAAGGATTCCACCACACATCCACAAACACACACACGGACACACCCCACACCCCACACCCCACACCCCACACTTCCCTTTTACCTGCCTAAATTTCAAATTTTAACAGACACGCTCAGACAAGACATATGACTGCAGAAAATGTTAGTGATGATGCCTTACATATAAGCTCAAAAATAAATAAACAAATGGATAATGAATAGGGTCTTACCTCCCTAATAGACTTCTTTGTTCCATATAGATTATGTAGCTGCATCTGTTTCTCTGCCTTCTCTTGTGCAGTAAGTTCTCCCATTGCTGAACTTGCAGGTTCCTTATCAGAGTAGTTATACCCTCTAACTTTTGGTTCTAATCTAAATATCTGAAAATTCACATCCCAAGTAAGCTTATCAGCATTCCTTGGAAAGCAGAAGCAATGATAAATATACGCACACGCACTCACCTTATTCCATTGGACCAGAGCGTAAATATGAGATTATACACATTAATATAAACATATATAACAAGTATGAACTATACCCGAGATTTCAAATCAACTCTTTTCAATTTTGATAACCACAGTTTAAATTTAAAAGAGCATCCAGTATAGAATCCAATAAGCATGCATGTTATACTCAAAACAATAATAAAGTCAGCAACTTACTTCACCAAATCCAAACCACAGCAAACACAAAAGCAACACCGGAGAAACAAACACAATACAAATGTAAACTTCATGCCAATGCTTTTAAAGCAATACATCACCCAAATCAAACAAATGAAACGAAAACAAAGACGAAACAAACTATTAAAATTGACTAGCCGCAGGAAATAAACCCCACAAAAAGGAACAGTCCCAAAGCAATAACCTTGTTAGAAACAATGGGCGTAATCTTCAAAGTCTGGGTGGCCTTATCTAGAACACCAAGTGCATAATTGCAGTACTGGTCACTGGTGGCCGCACCCGTATAGCTAGTTCCAACAAAATCGACATTGGTCCCATCCGGGTGCACCACAAGCTCCACTCGTTTGGCTCGGTTGGCGTTCCGAAAGAGTCCGATTTCGGTCGAATTAGGGTCTGGGTTCTTGGTGGGGTCGAACCCAGATGAGAAATGGGCCACTATAGGTGGGGTTTTTTCTGGGTGTTCCGGGAAAACTTGGACGGCGGCTTGGAATGTTGGAATGGTTGGGACGGCGGTTTTCTTCGTCTTCCTCTTCTTGTGTTTGTGCTTTGGTGTCGATGGGTCTTGGTTTTGGGTCAATTGAGACTTGGTGTCTTCTGCGTCGGATTCCATCGGTTCAGAGAGAGAGAGAGAGCTCTGTTAGCTTTGGAGGTGGCTGCTGGTTGGAGGTCGGTGGCTGAGGGTAATTGCAGACTTTGACAGTGTTCTGAGACGGAGGAGAAGGGAGGGCAAGTCGTCGTTTGGACAGTTTTACGGGTTCATAAGTGAGGGTTTTGGTAGTGATTTTAATTTTCTAGAGTAAATTAGTTACTTCCCCGTTCATGTAATAAACTCATACTTCATACATTAATATATAGGGAGTTTTAATAAAACACCCCGGTACTGTTCACTTTTAACCAAAAACCACTTTTTTACCTTTAACTGTCACTATTCATTATACATTTAAAAAGGACTTTTCATTAAAAGAGAAGTTTTTTTAGACTTTTCGTTAGTTTTCCTTAATATATAATGTTAGAAAGATCATCTACTTAAATTATACAGAGCATTTTTGCTCACCACTATAACTATGGACCATAGTCTATGGTGTATACTTCCAATGCACCTAATCATTTGTCATGTGTCATTTTATCCAACTCCTGTTAATTTTCATATTAAATGTTACTTTTTTTCAATTTTGAAAAAAAAATAACTAAGATTAAGTGAAATGACACGTGATAGCTTATTGGATGTATGATGAGTATACACCAAAGTCAAAGATGGTGAGCAAAAATGCTCCTTAAACAAAATTACAAACCAAATGATGTGGCGCTTAATGGTTGGACTCCTTCACACAGATGCAATCTTAGATCCAACAATAACCTATCGATGTACCAACCGGCCATCTGAAAATCAGATCTGACAAACCATAGCAATTCGCCATGGCAAGCCAGGGTAGATTTCACCAAAATCGCAGCTCCCCCTCCTCCATCTCTCAACAGACTTGTCTTCTCCCTCGAATCGTAAATAGGATGAAAGAATGGACAAATTCGTTAAGAGAAAAAGGAAAGCGAGCCACGAGTTTAGTCAAATCTCACACCTACCCTCGCTCACCATGGCGGAGTGCGGTGGTTTGTCAAATCTGATTTTCAGATGGCCGGTTGGTGCATTGACGAGTTATTGCTAGATTTGATATTGCATCTGTTTGAAGTTCCCACCCACTTGCAAAAATTTCAACGGATTCCAAAATTTTGTTTAATTTTCTGACTTGCGGATTGAAATACTAAGTAAATAAAAAAATCTAAAACTATATCTTCCTCACCTACAGGGCCGCAGGCACCCCCTTCCCTATCATCATTGCACATCTCTCTCGTTGTGGGGCTTGTGACGTTCAAATAGGCAGATAACGAAGAAACTAATAGAAATTGAGACAGATGTTTGACACAAGTTATCAGTCATGTCAACATAAATGTGGAACCATTGTTACCACGTTATCACTTAACGGCTAACTTAACAAATTTTCTAACGGTTGTATGAAATTGAAATGAAATAATAGCTAAATATATGGTATTGAAATGTTTAAAGATGTTGTAAATGCACCAAAACTTGAGGGAAAAAATGTAATTTATTCAAATTTTTAGAGTTGACTTTTAGACAATGATGATAAAAAGAATGAACATTTTTAATTATGACGTTTGTATGGTGAAATAATGACACGTAATTATATAAGGATAAATTATTGTTCACATGATATCATTTCATAATAATATAATGGTTCATTTAGTTGGCTTATGGGGGAGAAAAGGGTGTTTGATAATGAGTTTGGAGTTAACTGACATGTTTACTTATTATTGTGATGCAAAAGATGAATATTATTTGTATACCAAAAGAAAATATAGGGTTAATATCAGTTTACTACCCTAAAGTTTCGTGGTTTTCAACATTTGGTACATGAAGTTTTTTTCATCCCAGAGTCATACCTCAAGTCTTGATTTTGGAACAGTTTCATACATCCGTTAAGTTTTCCGTTAACGGATGACGTGACGCCCACGTGGACAATGATTGGGCGTCACGTGAATATTAAAAAAATTAAAATTAATAAATTAACAAAAAATAAAATAATTATTATTATTATAAAAAAAAATTTAAAAAATCCCCTAAAAATACAATCAATCCGTAACCACTCTTTCAATCCCCATCTACATATCTTGCAATCCAGCCTCACCGCCAGCCACCCTCCAATCCAACCTCATTGCCACCACCTTCTCCTTCATCAACGTCATTACCACGACGTTCCTGCCTTCCAATGCCCAGTTCCAAGAATCGGCCGTCGACACTGTCATCAGACCCCTCCTCCAGTTCCTCCGCGACACCAATTCCTCGTTCTTGATCAAGATGCGCAGCGAGATCCCGATCGAGTTTCCCCTGTTTCAGGAGCACCCATTCGGATTCCAAGACGACCTCACCACCGGCGTCTAGTACCAGAACCTCTTCGACATGATGGGCTCACCACTGCACCCACATTTCCCCATCCCTTTTTCCATTTCTCTATCTCTCTCCCTCACCCCTTCAACCTTGTCCTGGGCCTCACCACGGCTCGGCGGCGGCTTCTCGAGCGATGGTGGCACTGGTCTTCCACGACCGCGACGGTAGGTCGAAGGGCTTGCTTGCTACCTTAGCGCGGCCTCGGCGTACTCCTCTGTGAAGCTTCAGAAGTCTTGGACATGGCTGGAATTTTGAACCAATGGGTCGAGGCAAAGTGGAATTGGAGGCAATCGGAGGTGAACTGGGTCAGGTTGAGGTCCGATTGGGGGGGATTAGGATTGGATTGAATGGTGGGAGGTTGGAATTTTGGGGTTAGGGTTTGGTAGAGAGGGCGAAGATGGGGAAGAAAGAGAGAGAGGCGCCGAGTCCAACTGTTGGATGATGTGGGAAAACATAGGAAGACCAAATGAGGGAGGGAAGGGTTTTCGGATGTGGGAGGGAGGGGGAGAGAGAGAAATGGAGGGGGTTGCAGAGGGAAGAAGGAAGGGATGTGGTTTCGGATTGATTGTATTTTTAGGGTTTTTTTTAAAATTATTATTATTATTTTTTTGTTAATCTATTATTTTTTTAATATCCACGTGGCGCCCAGTCATTGTCCACATGGGCGCCACATCATCAGTTAACAGAAAAACTAACAGAAAACTTAACGGAGGTATGAAACTGTCCCAAAATTAAGACTTGAGGTATGACTCTGGGATGAAAAAAACTTCATGTACCAAATGTTGAAAACCACAAAATTTCAAAGTAGTAAACTAATATTAACCCGAAAATATAATAGTATTTTTATTATGAACACGTCTTGAACAACAAGGTAAGAGATTATCAGAGGTGCAACCTGCATTGATGACTCATCCAATTTAGCAAAAGCAAACATACACAAAACTATCATCTTGCACTAATTCTTTATAAAACTATACGAGAGAAAATATACATAGAAAGCTTTAGACAATGAATGAGGATCAGGATTCTGAAAATTTTCAAATCGTGTCCATACATCGTACATCGTGCAGTCAGAAATCATTTTAAATACTTTTATTTAAAATTAAATATAAATAATACTTGACAAAAAATTAACCCCACGATGTACGATAAACGAACATAATGTTTACAAAATTTAGAGTCCAATATAAAGTAAAGAATTACTTGTTGATTTGACAAAAGTAAACGAGAAAACATGAATATAAAAATTAAAAATTGTTTTGTTGACAGTGGGATTTGAACCCACGCCCTTTCGGACCAGAACCTTAATCTGGCGCCTTAGACCAACTCGGCCATATCAACTTTGTTGCCCTTCATTTCTTTTCCGTTAACATGTTACTATACCGGATAATAACACGACATGCCGTTCAGCAGCTCACCTATCAAAGAGAAAATTGTAGCAATGATCCTTTAATTTTAACTCAATTGATGTAATGGTTTCCAAATTGATATAGAAAATTGGGTTAAAATTATGGTCATTTTCGTCAACTCCATCAGAATTCCGTCAAAAAGACTCATGTTGGAAGGACTATTGCTACAATTGAATTAAAGTTGAGGGACCATTGCTCCAATTAAGTCAAATTTGATGGAGAATGTCTCTAATTTGATTAAAATTGAGGGACCATTGCTATAATTTTTCTCATTTCGGTTTTCATTTTTACCCCTTGATTCAGCCTCACGTGTGTGGCACGTGACTCATTCTGACGGAAGTCTAATGCAGTTAACGAAAAAAGATCATAGATACATGTTTTGATGGGTTAAAAGATCAATACCAAGAATT